>JAITYT010000759.1:946633-969000 GCA_025433975.1 Liostenogaster flavolineata
CTTATCGGCTCTGCGATGTTTTCAGGTTGTACGGCGTAACTTTCAACACATTCCCATTGGTCAGCCTGTGTGAGAACGCATGTCTGCAAGCCCATAAGTGCAGGGTTAGAGCGTGCGCGTGCGAATGCGTGTAATAGCGACGGTCAGTCGTCAACCTGCCATCTGCCAGAGAAGTCGGGTCTGGAATTTTGGAGTATCGAATAAAGTGTACTGTTTTTGGTATCTCGCGACGTGTATTGGTGATTTCCCCTTTCCCATATATGAAACTAATAACTACATACAACTTCATATTTGACATACGGATGGATGAACGATCGAAGTAATCGGTAATGAAGAAAGCAAAAGAACAAAACGCATTCTTTTATGGGGTAGAAACGGACCAATCGCTAGCCAGATCGAAGGAATCGTTCCGAAGGATGCGTTATCGCGGTCGCGGGATTCGAGAATCTCACGGATTCGCGAGGTAATCCCTCCAAGCTCCCTAGACGCTTTTTTAAATAACGGAAATATTAATACTAGGAAAATAGAATTTTTCGACAAGTTTGCACTCCCTGTCACTCAGCACGGTGGACTTTAAATTGGTTTCACTCCTGTCAAAATCAGAAGTTTAGATTGGCCTGCCAGTCTTCGCGATACGAACATAATCGCGAACTTACGAGAAATGTTGGGACGATGAGTTCATTGCGTCGATCGTCGGTTTCCCTCGAAGCACGGAACTCGCACGGCGGAACGAATCTAGGCGCCCCCATACGGATCGCCACGATTTTTCTCCCACGACCGAGTTTCCGTCCGGCTCGTCTAATTCCTCCAGCGGCCGTCCGATGGAATTCCAAAATCGAGCTTGGCGAGCGTAAAACGGCCTGGATTTTTCAGTCTCCTCGTAGGAGTGAGTCGTTAAAAGAGGAGAACGATCGGGCGCTATCCGACAAGCCGAAAAGGATAAAAGAAGTACGAGTAACGAGCACTTTTCGGTAAAGGTCCCGCAACGACGTCGCTAACGAGCTCGACGTTATCGTTCGCTCGACGTTACGAGAACTCAAGGAATTGCCCGGGTCATTCGGACTCTCGATACGCCCTTATCTCCGTGCGAACGTTGTTTTAAAGCGAGAATCGCGAAGGTAGCGCGGAGGAGCTAGCAAAGCGGGAGAAGGACGGCCCGATACTCGCCGGAGATGAAGAGGAAGAGAGAAGAACGGAAGAGGGGGAAGGTGGAAGAGGTAGAAGGAGAAGGAGACGCCGCGCACCTGTCTGAATCTCGAGTAACGAGCCAACAGAAACAGAAGGCGACCCGCCACGAATTCGTGCTGCTTCTTCCTCTCTGCCCCCACTGCTTCCTCCTCTACCCTAACCGAGAAGCATAGCGTACACCGGTCTTGAACGGATAACCCAGAAAACCGGTTCTAGTAGTATTTATGTGCTGCCTGCGTACCGCCTTGCACATAGAGATGCATAAGACGCGCACCGTCTCCTCCTCATCCTCCTCTTCCTCTTCCTCATCCGCATCCTCCTTCAAACTCTTAACCTCTTCACTGGTAGACCCAAGCGCGGTTACCAAACATTTCGCTTCTTTGATAAAACCTCCATCTTTCGCCTTCTTTCGATGTCCCCTTCCTCTTCCTCTTCCTCTTGCTATTGCTGTTGCTGTTGCCGTTGATCCTCTTTAACCCATTCTCTGGTAGACCCCATTCGCTTACCAAAAGTTTTATTTCTTTGATAAAACGTTCTCCCTTCGTCTTACGTCGTTGTCACCTTCTTTCCTTGCTCGGTTCTTTGCTAACTTCCTTCTCCTCCTCCTCTCGCCGTTGTCCATTTCTTAACCTCTTTCCGGTAGACCCAGCGCGCTCACCAAAGATTTCTACTCCTTGCCAAAACGTCCTCCTTTCACCTTTTCTCGATGTCTCCATTACTCCTTGCTCGATTCCTTGCTTCCTCTCCTCCTCTTTCCGCTCTTCCTCTTTAACACCTTCTCCGGTAAACTCTGTGCACTTACCAAAGATTTCTTTTCTTCGGTAAAACGTTCTCCTTTCACCTTTTTTCGATGTCTCCGTTTCTCCTTGCCCGTTTCCTTGCTTCCTCACCCCTCCCTCCCTCCTCCTGCTGCTACTCTTTAACCCCTTCCTCGGTGTAGACCCCGCGCGCTCACCAAAGATTTCTTTTCCTTGGTAAAACGTCCTCCTTTCACCTTCCTTCGCGTTGTCTCCCTCCCGCCGAGCTCGGTTCCTTCCTTCCTTCCTTCCTTCCTTCCTTTCTTCGTTTTTGCTCGCTCGGCCGGCTACCCCTCGCCCTCGTTTCTTTCTCTTTTTGAAAAGCGAGCGAACTTTTAGCCGCGACGACGACGTTCCTCGTTCGCGGTGTCACGCGAGCGAGTCCAAAGCCAAGGCCCCATTGTGGCCTTCGCTTAGGATGTAATTAAGCATCCGACGGCCGAAGAAAGACCTCCGAGAAGGAGCGGGCATGAGAACGCGAGCCCGGAGACGCAATTTTTAGTACCGCGAGCCCGGAGATCTTCGCCTCGACCTCGGCTAACCGATTTTAATGAGATCCAGCAGAAGAAGGAGAGAATAAAAGCACGGTACCTCGCTTAGGGTGGTCCGGATCTACCTTGCATCGCGAACTGTGCGTATGCTAGTCGATATCGCGAGCCACCGGCTTCTTTTTCTCAAGAAAGGCTCGTTCCTTTGCGATATTCCTAAGACCGGTAAGTTTAATCGTTGAATCCAGCTGAACTCTCCGATAGTGCAACGTCGGATCGGTCGTTTTGCTTGCGTTTAATTTCTTGGAATCACCTGAACAGGAACGAAGTCGATTTAACGAACAGATTTATCGGATCGTATATCCGGATCGTTCGCTGTTACTTTCGATTTCGATGGTCTGCGGCTTTTCTGAAAGTTGGATCGCGAGTGCAATATGGCGTCGTTGAACTCTGGAAAAAAGAAGAGACATTTGTTCAGTGGGCATCGAGCGAGTTTGATTTTCTTTTGGGCAGAGTTGGGCTGCTGTTCTGCGTTTTGTCAGACTTCTAGAGGCTTTTTTTTAGCTCGTTCCTTCACGATATTCCTATGACGAGTAAGTTTAATCGTTGCATCGAGCTGAAATCTTCGATAGTGCAACGTCGTATCGGTCATTTTGCTTGCGTTTGATTTCTTTGAATCACTTAAAAAGGAACGAAGTCAATTTAACAGTTAGGTCTATCTGATCATATATCCGGATCGTTCGATGTTACTTTCGATTTCAGTGGCCTGCTGCTTTTCTGAAGGTTGGCGACGTTGAACTCGGGATAAAAGAAGAGACATTTGTTCAGTGGGCATCGAGCGAGTTTGATTTCCTTTTGGGCAGATTTGGGCTGCCGTTCCGCGTTCCGTCGGACTTCTGGGGGCTTCCTTCGAGCTCGTTAAGCATGCAAACGAGGGTCGGACGAGGGTTGGAAACGGATCGACGAAAGAGGAAAGTTTTTGGTTGACGAGTATTAAAGCGAGGCATCGGCTAATTATTCGGTGCATCCCGGCTTGGAAGCTTCGATAATTGCATCGACGCGATCGTGCGTGGCATGTCACGAGGAATTCCACAGTCCCGACTATTAAGAGATATTCGAGACTTTGGTCCAGAGTATAAGTATAGTAATGCAAAATACGTCTTGATGATCAAGTATAACGGGGAAATTTCGCAGCCGTGACTATTATCGTACTTCTGAACTAAGTCCAAAGTATACCTATGGCAATGCGAACATGAAAATTGAGTAACCTTTCATTAGAGGGTCGCTCTAACCCTAACTTTTAGGTAGTCAGATGAGGCGGTTGGATAGTTGCAACGTTTTGAACGTTGACGTGTCGTCATTACGCTCGATTGTCACGAGGAAATTTTATAGTCGAACTCTACAATGTTGACGTGATTAACTCGCCTTTAAGAGCTGATTAGCGACTCGGTCTGTTAAGCAAACATAAATAGTCGAGCAAAAATTTTGAGCAATGCACACGATCGTACTTTTAAAAATTGAGTAACCTTCGTTAAAAAGTCGACGGTTCTTTTCTAACAGTTCCAACAATTTAAATACCATATCCTGATAGTGTTCTTAACTCGAAGAAGAAGATACGCATCTCGATGAGATTCTTACTTGGCAATCGCGACTTATTTCAACTCTTTTGCTCGGTCGAGGCTATTCGAGGGGAGCCTCGTCGTCGTCATCGTCGTGGAAGTTAGCACGATCAAGAAGCGACGAGGTAGAAGCACCTTGCGGATCATGGAATTACAAGTTCGACTTCATTTTCTATTTTCTTCAGAGGTCGAGTCAGAGCCAGGATCGATGTCGAGCTGCTGGATATGGAGGTGGGTATTGCTCTCGTTGCTTCTTGAAAAAAGGAAAACGGTTTATACCTGGATTGGTGCAACGAATATACCGCATCGTCGTCCTCCAGAGAAATTCCAAAGGAAGGTTGGTAGGAAGGAAGGAAGGAAGGAAGGAAGGGTGGGAGGGAGGGCAAATGCTAGCGATATACCGGCTGGCAGCTCACCGTATCTAAAGTGGTATACTTCCGCGTACAACTCATACGTTAAGTTTTCTGCGAAGCCAGAAGCGACTCGGGTGCCCGGAACCGGATGTCGGCTGATCGAGCACCGAGCGCACTTCCCCTTTTTCACATCGCCAGAAGAGAGGAGATTCCGCGGCATCGCGGTCGCACTGTGTCCGCCTTAAGTGTCCTTTGAGAATTTCACTCTATTGTCGATTCGATTTCGTACAAAGGAGATAAAAGGAAAACTCAACGACGGATCGAAAGCGACAAGCTGCTTGCTCCAGTTATCCGATGGGAAGTTGCAGTGCGCCGTGGAATCCGGTTCGTTGCTATCGTTCATCGTAAAGGTGCCAAAAGCCACGATCTTATGGATTACTAATAATACTGACAATTAATGTCATGGAAATATCTATCCTAACATTTTCATCGAATTCGTGGAATCAGTTTCGCTGCGATCGTCCATCGTAAAGGTTCAACAAACCACGATCGTATGGATTACTAATAACGCTAATAATTAATATAATGAAAATATCTGTCCTTTTCCTCCCCTAGCATCGATTAAGGCATTGCTCGATCGTCCTTACATTTTCATCGAGTTCGCGTGACTATCCTGGAACGAAAAACAGCGTAATTATTTCTCGATTATTCGCGACACGCTTGCACGTAATGGTTCTCGTGTTTTCGTTGATGCGTCTACACATTAACGTACCGATACAGATTTATAAAAAGTACGTGTAATCTACGTACCTACCGAGTCGATCGACTTACGAACCAACCGTAGCACATACACAATGGATTAATTATCGTCGCTGTTTATTTAAGACGAGACGTTAATCGGTTGAAATATCGTAAAATCAAGAAGCGTAGCCTAGTCAAGCCATACGAGCGATCGGTGTAACGTTTCGAGTTAAATATCGTTTCCTCCCATGTGCGTCTAATTGTTAGGTAAGAAAGCACGTGCATCCTGACATCGGATCCAACCGCTATTCGCATCATCATCGAACCGAGAGGCTAACACCTGGATCGTTGGCTGATGGAGGGAGTAAGCAGACTCGCAATTTTTCCCATTGACGAAATTAATATTGGCTCAACCTACAGATAATTAATGAGGTTTTTAAAATTGAAATTTTTTAAATAAATCTTCATCGAACCGCGCTCTTCGAAACTCCCGTTAGTAACGAGAATAACGCGTAATAAAAATAAAGGCGTAATGAGAAGAAGGTAAATTTATTGCTAGTTATTATAGCAAGTTGATACGGGTAATTTATTCCCTCTTCCTCCGACTTTCAATCGATGCGATCGAAAAAATCGTATTATTTATGGGGTTACCCGACGCGTTCGCAGATGTGTTGCGTCGATATTACGGTCGACATCAAAGGAAAGACTTTACGATAATTTGATATTTTCAGAACTAACCGTTTTCATATCGACCGAAGTAATGGCGAGTACCGCGTCTTGTATCAATAATGGTCGTGTAATTACTCTCAACGCAATTCCGTATTTAACAATCACGTTTATTTGTGGGCCACGCGTTAAACGAGATACTTAGATCGACGTAAGTATCGCTGTAGGCCACTTGTAAATAATATCGTACTACAAAAGTATTATGAACGATAAAATATCACATTATTTGACTTAAATTAAGCAATGTATAATTACGCATAATTGATTATAAATCCATTTATAAAGTATCGATAAGTTACGATAAGTTTATCCTACTGAAACAAATACACGCGTGTATACGATCATAAGATTACTTGTTAAATAAATATATTGTAAGCACGACGTAGTGCGCAAACACGTGGACTTCCGTTTGGTACATTCGAGTCTTTGATATATCGAGAGACGTGTAATTTTTACGTGATCCGAAGTGCGATCTTATTACGGTGCGGCTTGATCTTATTACTTTGATCTTACAGCGAGGTCCTTCTAATTCAAATGCAACTTGTTTCCATGCTTAGGTCGAGGCGTCTCTAAGTTTCTACTTTCTTGAACGCAACAATGGAAATCGACATCGATTACTAATCCTGTTTATGGAAGCAAAATATATTATCTTGATAAAACTTTTCACCTCGGTGAATCTCTCATAATTATTCGTCACGATAAAATTGACAGCGCGACAATTTGACGGAAAGAACGAGTATAAATGCGGTAAATAAAGTAAAAAACAAAAAAAAGAAAAGGATGTTAAAATAATATCAAAATCCATCGTATTTTCCATGCAGTCTAATCAAACACGAGTTAACGCGGCGTTAAGTCGAGGTATCACCTATACATTTGATTTGTCATCAAAATAACTATCCTTACGGAATATCCTTAAATCTACGCCTTTTTAACCTCCAAATGTAATTATAAAAGGAACAAAAAAATATGGTCTCTTTGTAACATTCTCTAGTATAGTTAGTTTAAGTAACGCGACGAGTAACTTTAACAATTTTCAATGGAAGATGACTCCGCGATTAAAGTAGAAATTTCTTGGATATAGCTGGGTTCGTCCAATGCCGGATCGAAGGAATGGCTCGACTCTTGGGTTTTTGGGACGTCCTCCAACAACGGATTATCCTCGGAAGTCGATGAATCGGTCGTCACTGAAAGAAATCGTGTGATTAAATTCCTTCGCAGAACGACGACGTGCCATTGGGACGATTGCGAAAGGTCGGCGAGTATCTTACGATCGCTGAGAGTTTTGACGTAACTCTCGTCGTCGATTTCGTCCCTCTTGTAGTGAAAAGCGTCGGTACCGTCGTCCTCGACGCCAAAGTGCAGATACGACAGAGTACAGACGAGCGTTATGAAAAATAAATTGGTGGAAATGCCGATAACCGCCGACAAAACTGGCCAATGGTACATCAAGTAGCGTAAACCGGTTAGATGAGCGTTGATCACGATCTCGGCGGAATAAAATTCGATATGTCTCGATTGAATTTCGACGTCGATCCCGGTGATCGGATGGCTCTGAAACACAAATGCAAAAGCGAGAGAGTCAAATCGTCCTTGACGTATCGTTTGATTCGTGTCCGACTGCTTTCGGCGCGTACTTGGTCTTCCTCGAAGTTTCCGAACAGTTCGAGGACTATATTCTGCTTCTCTTCGGCGGAGCCAAAGATCATCATGGGTGAAAAGGTCAGAGTAGTCAGCATACCCAGTAGCGAGCTGCGATAATGCAGCATCGTGGATCGGCACGAGTCCCTGACACGAATCCTATCTCTGCCCCTCAACTGTGCGCATACCATGAACATCCCTGGAAAAGTTGGGTACTTTGAAAGATCTTAACGGGTACTCCACTCCCCAGGATATTTTACCGAGTTCTTTGTTCACCGCGGATTCGGGCATCTCTAGGTGCAGGTTGATTTTGTAGGGCTGGCCGACCATCAGTAGTTGTTGCTTCTTCGTCAATTGCACGTAGCCGGTTGGAAAGCTGCAAACACCCTTCTGTCTGTCGCAGGGCCTATCGGAGACATCCAAAGTTAGGAAGCTTCGGGTCGACGAAGGGAATCGACGTTGCTCGGTGCAACGAATTAACAAAGCGTCAATGGAAGCTCACTTGAAATGGAAATGCAAAGGCCACGCGTACGACATACTGGGCATGTAGGCATAGTGAAACGCCGTGTAGAGGAATATAGACAACCAGACGATGAGGACTGCGCTGACGACGATGACGCTTCCATGGAAAACCGCTTCCTTCGCGGACTGTACACCCTCGATAGTTTTCCTCCGCGCGTTGAACAGCCTCCTGCCAACTTGGATCACTAACCTCGAAATTAACATTTTACGTCGATACAAATGAACTCCACGGAATTATTACGTATGGAAAAATAGGCCTCGAAGCCTTCTTAAATCATCGAATAAATATTATACGAGATACAGGAAGACAATCGCTGCGCAGAGATATTTCTTCGACATTATCTCGACATCCGAGCCTAGGTTATGTCCACGAGTCATCCGAGTCGATCACATAATCAACTTTGACGCGCACATTACGAAAGCTGTTCGATTACTCGATTAGAGACAAAGTGTCAAAATTTCGATAATGCGAGTCTTTTATCTCCCTCGCGGAGACGATCGTTTCTAATTATTCATAATTTATCGAGAGAGTCTTATCGAGAGATTAGAACGAATAAAGGACGCGTGGCGAAATTATATTTCTACATATTTAAGAGACACAGTTAGAACACTCGGAAACGAATTATACGTCGATTAACAATTTATCGTTGGAACATGGTGGTTGAAAAAATACCTTGTAAATATAAATATAGCGTATATTTCATATCGATAGAGTAATTTAACAATGACAGTACGAAATAATGAACAAATATACAGGCACGATAAAATTATTGAAGGAATATGTACAGGTGGATTTATTTTCCTTTCCTATGTTCCAATCTAGGTCGTCCTTTCTTCGTCGTAGGCTTGTCCTTCCCTTTGTTCAGCAAAGGATGAGTTTCTACGAAAGAATCGAACGTATCGCTAATAACGATGTCACGCGTATAATCGAAACCTAGCCGTTAGTCGTTCATCCGTGACCTTACCATCTATCGGCGCACCCTGGAGGTTGATGTCGTGCGAACGATGCTTCTTTATCGGCGGCTCGTGGGGCGAGGTTTGATTGTCCTCCGAGTCTTCGACATCCGGGGATATGGGCAAGAATTGGAGCGAGCCGATGTCCTCGGTCTCTTCGTCGGAACTGCAAAAAGCAGCGACCCTGTCGATGGACGCCACGTCTACATCGATCTCCTCGTCCTGAGCCTCTTCCCCTTGCACCACGGACTTGTCCTCGTCGCTCAGGTCGAACTCGCTTTCCCTCTCCTCGTACTCCACGTTCTCGTCCAATTCCTTGAAGTCTGGCGCGAACGCGGACCAGTTTTCGACCTGATTCTGCGCCCAGATGGAAACAACGCCGGACGAGATGGAAGCGATGATGGGTCTCACTGGATGCCACTGGTGAAGGATGATGAAAATTTTTTTCTGTACCTCTTTTTCCGTTATATCGGGTCAAGAATGAAATTCGTAGAACCACGAAATTCTATCGATTAACTAGAAATTTCATCCTAGACGACCTAACGGTCAGAAAACTCGACGATCGTTCGGACACTTACCACCACGTCGAGCAACAGTTCCCCTTTGGTTCCGTGCAAGATTTTAACCAAGTTCCCGATGCTCTTCTCCCACACGTAGAGAGCGTGTTGCCTGGCAGAGCCAGCGCAGACGTACTCGCCGTCTCCCGAGAAACAGCACTTCTTCCACATGGTCTTGTTCACGAGATCTTGCAGCTTCTGGATGGGCTCCGGCTCGCCGTCCTTCCCGCAGGCCAATATCTCCGTGCTGTCGTACACGCGGATCACTCTATCCGAGGTATTGACCAAGAAGCAAGAGCCTCGCCTGGCGAACTCTATGCTCTTCACCGCGGTGTTGCTCGCGGTGCCTTGCGATATCTTGTAGGACGCCTTCACCAGCAGCGACTCCGCGTCCAAGACCAAGATTCTACCTCTCGCGTTCCCAGTGTAGACGTAATCCCCTCGTCTGTCGAAAGACGCGACGATGTTCAAATCGCTCTGCAAAGGAATCGGACGAAGTTCATTTATCAGCCGCCAGACGCCCTTAGGTGTCGCAATTACACGCCAAGTGTTACATACATCTTCGTCGAGAGGTATGACTCTATGGGTACCTTCTATATCGACCATCACGGCAGCGTGCCTCATCGGACATACCAAGAACTTGTTCAAGTTCCTCGGATGGAACTGTACTTTCAGAATCGGAGAGGGGAACCTGTACTTTTGATCGCACTCCCCCGACAGCACGTCCCATATGCAAACGTTGTTGTCCGTCGAGGCGCTCAGTAGCTTGTGACCGTTCCTGGACCAACTGCGCAATAAGAGACATTGGTGTCTTTAAAACGATGGACGAGGAAATCGCACGACGCCTTAGACGGTCTGGAATAGGTCAGGTCAAACTTTTAATCACTGCTGGTGACCTATTTTTTAAATTACAGGCGGTCTACCATCGTATGCGTTAGGTGATCCTAAGAGAAGTAGTAATTTAAAGCCGAAAATAAGGTTAAATTTAAAATAAACACGGTTTATTTTAATAAGAGAAAATAATGATTATCGATAGACTGCTAAACTGAAGATCGCAGCTGGTTGTCTCTGTCCAACGCCTCGCCCCACGAGCCGTGTGGAATGGGCATAGGAGATGTTTACTTATCAACGGTCGTTCGTGGTCTACGCTTTAGCCACCCTTGATCTAGAGTTTCTCCTAAAGCTTAGACTTAGTTTCTCGTACCTTAGGGAACACACAGGGTGCACGTGCGCACTGATGATCTTGGCGATGCCTCGCGTCAAGAAATCCCATATGACGATTCTGCCGTCGTTGCAGCCAACGGCAAGCAAGGTACCTCTCTTGTTGAACGTACATGTCACGGCGAGCGATATACAGTCCAGAGTACCATCGAACTCCTGATAAAGTGGCAACGTTTTTAGATTATACTCCGTACTCAGATTCAGTCCAGTTGGGAAGAGGAAAATCAAAGACAATACTCACCTCTGGATAATTCTGTCCAAACGATTCTGAAACATTGCAAGTTGATCATAACTCAACTATCAGAAACGTTATTTTCTGTGAAATCTTACCTAACAATTCCAGATTCATTTTTTAAGGAGTATCTCCTCTCTATAGCACGGATTACAACTTTATTATTCTCATTAATTACTAGGTTAGGATAGCGTGTGTTCTGTTTATTCTGTGGGAGAGTACGCGTTATTGCGACGCGCCTCCAGATGATGCTCGTGACCTCTGTCGGAGGAAAAAACGGCCGTGAGGGGGAACGCAGTTATGGCGACAAGGAATCGAACGTAGGAATAAAACGATTTCGTTTTACGACTAATTGTAAGCAAACGAACTCTTCTTTGGACACAAAGTATCTTTTGAAGGAGCAAAATACCAATCGATACTCTAAATGTTGTATCTGTGGCGCGTATAAACTCGAAATAACGATCGGTGTCCATTTTTTAAATTCGCCTATTCCCGCGTACAAAAGACAAATATTTTTAATATCCAAAGGAATTGAGTAAACGTAAAAGCTCTTATTTGTCTCTATGTTCTTATAATATAACTTAAGTTTATATAAATTTCGAACTATTTATCGATTTAACGATGACTTTTATAATTATAATGCACGTACAAAATTCTAAAACTCAGATGGTAAGGCGACTGAAGAGGCGATTGACTTTTGAATTCTCGAAATTTGTCTAAACTCTTTATCATTTTTTTCTAGGTTATATCTCACCGATGGAATCGTGGCGCGAGCGGAAAGCTAGACGAAGACTTAACGTGGTAAGTCGGCCAAAATGGATCAAATATCGTGGGAAATATAAATAGCCTGAGATACGTATATAAGAAATTCTTTAAAAATTTGGGAAAGAATTACGAGATCGGACTCATTGGTGTGTGCCTGTGTGTATCAGAAGCGTAAGGAGTGCGGTAGAAATAAGTTAATATAAAATATAAAGTTAATATAAATTTTGAATTTATTTAACATACAATAACGATTTAGCAAACATAACGATACAATATCTTTGAAGAGATTTTTCTTTCGTAAGGATAATACAGAATAGAATGAAAAACGTTGTTTAAGACCGCGTTTTAATAACGGCTTGAATCCACTCGATGAAAGGTGCAACCTTGGTAAATACTCCTGGTTTGCTGCTAGGGCAACTGTCATCCCCGTAACTTACGATTCCAACTTGCAGGGGTTGGCCTTGGTACATTATGATTAGTGGCCCACCACTGTCGCCCTAAAGACGCGAAGAATATCTCATGGTTATCTTATTTCTCGACTCTATGCATTCGACTTTACGAACTTTTTATCGAAAGATTATCGCAAACGAGGCGTTTCTGTATCTCGTTAATGCGTAATCGTCTGTTTACTCGACAGGAATAATTTGCTTACTTGACAAGCATCTTGCCCAAGTCCAGGCGCGGTGCAAAGGTTCTTGTCCGTGACGCCCCAAACTCTCGCGCACTCGTTCTGAGAAATTATCGGCAGGACAGCGTATTTCAATGCGTTCGTACCCAAGCTGTTAACTCTGTCCTTTCCCCAACCAATGACGTAGGCCATCTCATTCTTGAGGTCTCCCGGGGGATAATTGTACCGAGCAAGGCGTATGGGTTGAATATGTTCTAAGAACGAAATCGATCATATAGACATTGCTATTGATCATCAGGAGCAACGAGGGCGACAACTTGGCCCAGTGAGAGGAGAAGACGAAGTCTTTCATCCAAAGGTACGATTAAAACGAGCGAATTACGTAGTTAATCGCACCGATAGGACACGATCGAGCCTATGGGGACTTCCTTATTGTCGAAGAAAGTACTCACTCGAGAAAGGAATATCCCGCGGCATGTAGAGCAGCCCGATATCGTTGACAGTTTGACGATATTGTGGGTGTCTCACGCCCTGAGTCGTCATCATCGTTAATCCAGGACCCGTGTTGACATCGTAACGTATGCCGGATCTGTCGATGATACCGAAGACGACCAAGAACGTCTGCGGCGATCTTGAGACGCAATGCCCCGCTGTTAAAACCCATCGGGACGATATGACGGTGCCACCGCACTCGGCGACTACACCATTTCCCAAAAGTCGATGAACCACTGCCATAAACGGAAATTCACCAACTTTGGCATAATAGCCGCCAGCTATTCTGTTTGGATCAATCTCACCTGATTTCGAACATTAAAAACGAATTAGCTGCTGCGCTTGGCGAGCGCGAGATCATTAACGCAGCGCGAATGTGTGCGAGACCATGCATCATAGATGGTACAATAAGAAAACATAATTTATATCGCGCTACAACGATTTACATTCTTGGCAATTTCCAGCGAATTATCGATTCTAACGTCATTGCAATGATTAAAGTATGAAATGGACAAACAAATAAGTAGAGCTACGTCGCCTATTTTTATCATTTGGAGCCAATACTGCACTTCGGGTTCGTCAATATCGTTTTAAATCGATCGGTAGGTTGTTTGAGCCTTATTCTCGCGGAAGTGAACGTGAATTGCTATGTCGAACGGCTCTTCGATCGCTAACGGTAAAAAAAATCACTTACCGTAGAAGTGTCCTGGCCTCTTGTAAATGTAGACAGCTGTCAAATATCGTTGTTTTCCGACCGAATCTACAGATGATAAATTCGAAGAAACATTACCCGATTCCGTATGCCCAGTGCTGAAATAGCACAATGCTAACACGACGATACAATAGAAGCGCATCTTTGCAGCGCTATAATTTATGGTAATCTGGTATAAAGTACAGCTGGGCATTCGTATTTATATATCGAATTTCCCTCCATTTTGGTATAATTCCAGGTGCTTAGCACTGCCATCTCCGCTATTACGAAATTGTTTTCGAAGGATTCCGTAGCGAGTAATGACCCGACGAGAATCTGACAATCCATCAAAGAATATAGTTAATATTGACGAAGCAACGACCGGTCGTTCGGATACCAATGTCTGTCG
Organism: Liostenogaster flavolineata; assembly: GCA_025433975.1. Classification (NCBI taxonomy): domain Eukaryota; kingdom Metazoa; phylum Arthropoda; class Insecta; order Hymenoptera; family Vespidae; genus Liostenogaster; species Liostenogaster flavolineata. The sequence continues at coordinate 960,655 of JAITYT010000759.1, forward strand.
ATCGATTTGGGTTAAACGATGCATATGTGTTAAAATGCTAGAAAATTGTTTATTTTTCGCTAAAAGAAAAAGATGTCAAGCGTGATACTTTAAAGTGATTTCGAAGTAACGAGAGGCAGTCTTTGCACGATCGTTCTTCGCTCTTACAAATTTTTCTTACAGCTATCAAATGCTCGATAGCGTTCGAAGATGCGTCGAGGCTCTATAAACGCTCTATAAAATAATAAATTAATTTTATACGTTCGAACAAATCGTAATCATACGATTTAACGTCTAAACGTTGAGCCATGCCAACAATCGAATAGTTTATTCGAAGCAAGATCGAAGATTTTTGACTCGCCATTTCCACGACGCAAGTCCCTTGAAATAAATCCGATTGTGAAACAATTGCTACGGATACGGAAAAGGCATCCCAGACGTCCTGTAACTTCGAAAACAGGGATGAGTTATATTTATCGGAGACCCATAAATCCGAACGTTAATTATGGATTCTATAAATGGGCTTTAATGAGCTTTCGTGAATGTTTGGGATCAAGAAGATCTAAAACGTGGAAAAATGGCGCGTGGATTCATCGGCAAGTTAACAAACCGTTTATTCAAAGATTTATGACAGGCCTGGCCAACACGCGGTCCGCCACGTTAAATTGTGCGTCCTTTATATTTTATATCTCTATCGAGAATAGAAAATAGATCGGATTGACAAAAATGAAGCGAAAGAAAAGACAAACAAATGTCATTAATTAAGACTCGAGAGTTAATTATATCGAATCGTAGTGTAACAATAAAGTTTTGTGCATTTTGTATTACCTAAAGTGGCCCGTGAAACCATTTTGGTTGGCCTGGTCTGGTTTATGACGAAGCAGAGAATTCCCTTGATAGAGAATTCACTCTGTTCGCTTGATCCAGCCTGGAATCCCCTTTCCATCTTAGAAGAACAAGTCTGCGCTAAAGGGAACCAAATTGTCCAAGACCAGATCTTCGCAAATAGGCGAGCAACATTGCTTCCAACAGTGGAAGATCCTCATGGAACCAATTATTCCAGTGATCTAATTCCAAAGATTCCGAAGGTTACGAAGCTAAGATTCTACAAAGGCGCAGGACAAGCGCCTCTATAGGACAAAGGCAAAAAAGAAAGGAGTCGCGTTTTTCTTTTTTATGTAAAACTTTTATTTTCCTATAAAATTGATAGATAATAATCACACACTTCTAAAATACGTAAAATATGAAAGTAAGAACGGCGCGTCTTAGACCGGAAATTGAACTACGACTGTCTTCCGGATAGACAGTTTGCGATCCGCGAGGCGCCATTCGAGCCTATGTATAACAAATAAATAAAAATAAATTTGCTATATCGAATACTGTTTTCGAAATTGTTGGGGAAGAATAGTCACGCCATTCTGAAATGTGACGTAACTCAGGAATCTAACAATACAAGTATGTCCATTCGCGGACAGCTATAATCTTCAGCCGGTAATTGATAACCTATCGATCGATCGATAGATGGACGTACGACGAATCTCGCGCTTATCTTAATTTTTTAAAATAGCTTGTTCTATCTTAATAATTAATAGACGCTCTCGGACAATAGCCTCTCGATCTTGAATTACGTAACGTTTGGCAGTGCAATTGCTCGAGTTAAAGGTCGCACCGCCAATTCGTACGATTACGATGACTTATATTTGATCGGCGTGATTTTGCGTCTGTTAAGCTGAAAATATGTTTCTCCCTTCCGTATATTTTTCGTACGTTGAAATGTATCTCGTTATTTCGACGATAAAATTATGTGTATTGACGCGCCCCGTCGAACTCGTGTCGGGACTGACGTTGATTTCGGTATCAAATTCTTTAATACGTCGCTCAAACTATCACCTCTCGCGGCTTCCCAAGTTACGCGATGCTGTTTCAAGTTCACCGTCGAAGGTTGCTACGAATATTCGATCAAGATTGTTAACGGTATGTACGATGTCTCGCTGACAATGTCCCGGATCACGGACCATGGACTTCACCTGTTTTGAAGTATTTCACGATTACGATGAAATTCTTTCGTTTAAATCGTGGTGTTGTTACTTTCTAGGCCCTTGACCTTTTTGGGATGATAAATCGTGGCCCGAACCGAAATCCAAAACGTTGGATGAAACGGACGCGAAGCAATCGGAGAAATTAGATTTGCGGCTAAACGCGCGACTCTTCTCGCGAGTTTTTGTCGCGGTTAGGTCCCTCCCTTCTAGCTCCATCAGCCACCCTCGTTACGCGAACGAAGGTGGAACGAAACAGTTGAACATGCTGCCTGTTAATTTTGGGAATCGAACGGCGAACGTCGTCATATCGTGCGTTAATCAACGTTTGGGGATAGTTCGAGGATTCGACCGAGAATTGGCACGAAATATCGTCAAACGGAGACACCGATGCGTAAAACAGATCTCAAAGAATACGTCGCATTGATCGAGTGAAGTATAAATAAGAACGATAAAAAAAAGGTTGATTCGCTATTGATAAATGGCGTCTCTGTTCAATGCTAGAGGGAAACGCGTCCTTTTGGTTAATACGTACTAAATTAAAGAATCGTTAAATCTACGTCACGCTTGAGTATTATGTTCGATACGATCATGGAGGAGGATCAGAAGTAGAGTCGCTGCATTGGTCTCTTTCTCCTCCATCTTGGAGCAAATCGCAGCCGCAATCGACTTAATAATATTAAGTCTACCAGAAAGTTCCGTCACGCAATGTCCTTCCAATTCGAGTACCGACTTTTTCGACCATTGGATTTCTACTTACGTGCTTGGTGTGCTACTTATGGCGAGGAGGTTGTTAATATCGATGAGAATTATAATTCCTGATAAATATTAATTAATCTATCTAAAATAAATTAGTTTCTTTTAATTAAAAAACGACAGAACATTCCGGCAGATTCAATATATTCTCGAAACACTGGATAATGCTCGATCCTTCTTGCCGTTTCGCAATGATTTGCTACTTACAGTCGCCCTGGCAACGTTCCGCCCGACCAAAAGCTCGCACCCTACAAATCGTCGTTACGTCGAACGATAACAACGATCGTGAGTTACGCCTGGCAGTAGCGTTGGGTCTTCGGTCGTTTCTCGTCATCAGGAGAATGACCGAACTTTTCGAACGCGCCAAGATTGGAAACGGACTGGTTTAAAACTGACTTACTGATCGGCATTCGACAGTAACGTCGACAGCGTCGTGGAGTTGCCTAAAGTTGTAGAATTGCCCAAGGCGATGGAATCTGTGAGTATGGTGGAATTATCAAAAACGTTGGAGCTGGAGACGCCCTCGCACGAGCGATACTCCCTGTTTATCGTCGACAGGAAGAGGAAAGCCACAGCCAAGAACATGGTTCCGGTGAGATCACCCAGCGCCGTCAGGTAAGGAATCGCCGAATTGTCCGGGTCGACCTTGTGACGCCACATCGCGTGTATGATAACGTGGGCCACGTAGAGCAACAGCATCACCTGGAGAGTCAAGGAACGCCTAGTTAGGATTCGAAGTCGGGCCGAAGAAGTTCGTAGGATTTCTACTTTATCGATCGAGTTGGAATCTCGACGCGAATCCGACCAGGCTACTTACTTGCAAGGCGGACACCACGATGTAGGAGCCGACGAAGTAAACGTCCACCGTGCTCCTTTGACACTTTATGTAATCCGCGGCGAAGACGAAGACCAATTGACCCGATATCGCCATTCCTACGAGTATCCTAGCCGTCTTGGCGTACGGTGCTGCGAGAAGAGAGAGAAGGGAAGAAATTAGTATATGGAGACGTTGGAGTCAATCCGAGCGCTCGAGATCGGTGGACTCGATGTTTATTCCGCGCGAAATCCGGGGATTCGACCGAGGTGATTTCGAGCGAAAAATTCTCGTCAATGGCGATGGCGATGGCGTTAATTAAAACTCGTTTGTCAAAGAGCCGTTTATCGATCATCGGGCCGTACCTCCTTTGAATAAGGCTGCCCATGGCGCCACGCACATTTTCGCGTGCGGTGGAAGAATTCCTAGGATCGACGTCTGGTGTAACATTGTTGAGATTCGAGACGCTTGCACCGACACGAGGTTACCGCCGATTCCATTGATTATGGGCTGGAAGATGACGAATCCAGTGAACGAGTCGGCCACTTCGTCCAGTATCAGGCCGCCAAGACTGAAAAGGAAGGAAAGATGATTACGGGTGACCTTGATAACCTTTTTGACGCGCCGGGTATGCACGGTGGGACACCTTTAATATCATCGTGCCCCAACGAGTTCGTAAACACCATTTACAAAGCACCAATAAGTGAGACTAACGGAGTCCCACTCTGCGACATTACGTTCTCATATTACGCGATTCCTTTATCGATAAAAAAAATCAACTTTATTTAATTTAAGACGAAATTTCTATAGAACATGGGTCTATTTTGGTCAGAGTCGAAAGATCGTCGATAATTTGGTACTCACCCACTAATAAAGAGAGCAGAGAGAACCGGGACCCAGCCCGAGGTCAAGATGTTCCTGGTGTATTTATTCTTCAGTACCACGTAAATCCAGAATGGTAGGATAAAGATGTAGAGGAGAATGATGAGGTATAGAAGCCAGGCCTGATCTTGCAGTCTTTGGTAATACGCTGACGCGATGGCGGACAGGACGCTGATGGACACGACGTCTCCCACCGATGCCGCCAATGGCGTCGCCAGGTTGTCAGGATTCATTTTACATCGATGAGATATCATGATCACCGCGATCATCACGAAATCTAGGTCAACGGTCAAGAAATGTTAATAACGTATCGATCATGGAAGCGACAAGGCGGAAGATAGTCGTTCGCGATTGCCAAATATCTAAGTATGAGGGTCTCGATAAGACGCTCGGGATAAGGCGGAGGAGGTCAGGTGTACGAATCGAAACGATCGATAAGAGTTTCAATACGATCGAGGAATTCCGTCGATATCGAGGCGCGGTTGCACGCGAACGAGCCGAGCGCTCGTTTAAATCGGCTTTTGGCCGATCATTCCGTTCGATAGAAACTCGTCGTCCGAAACGATAACGATCGCTTTCGATCGTCCCCGCGCCGAAGGGTCGGCAACGAAGGCTACGCTGCGTCGCTTCGTAATCTTGAAGGAATGGTGAAACGGTGATCGATGCGTCTCAAAAGCAAACACAAAACGCAAGACTCTTTCCTCTGCTGTTGGTACGTTGCAATCGAACATACCTTCGTAGACGGTAAATACGAAAAGAATAACGTCTGCTACGTTATTCGAGAAGGTTATTGCTCGCGTTACGTTGATAATTCAAGCTGAACAAACGTTTCGTTGATCGATTAAATCGAGTCGAATCGAAGACGCGAATGATGACGTACTATTCGCGCGCGCGCGCATCTGTCTAGTAAACTGGACTCACCTAATATGAAGCAGGAACTGGTTGCCGTGCAGACGCTAGAGGTGATCAGGAGCAAGGCGTGATTCCATTGGAAAGGGTTGCCACCCTCTGCGTCGGGAAGGTTTTTTAAAACGCTAACGATCACTGCGAATAGCGCCACCAATATGGCCGCGACGATCGCTTGGATCTGCACCAGGGCGATGTTACCTACGATCATCTTCATGATCTCTCGCCAGGTGCCCATGTTGCCTAAGTTCGCTTGTGTGCTCAACCGCGAGGCCAGGCACATGTCAAGGTTGCCCTTTAGTCCTAAGAGCGCTGGTACCAGAATCAGCAACTGTCGTATGTTCTCGAACACCGGCCAGTGCTGAAAAGAAGGAAAGAACTCTTTCTTCGTTCGGTCGATTTAACAGTTGGAATTATCCTTCGATGGCAGTGTTACTTGAGTCGAAATTGATCGCAGTTCGAAATCGAGTAATTTTGAGCGGCATCGAAGTAACTACGAACAAGGCATTCCTTCTTCGACCAATCGGTCTGGTATATCGAAATCGAGCGAAACGAGTCGCGCGCGATCGTATCGACGTACGTGCGTTTAAGAGAATTCTTAATGGGAGTCCGCGTTATCTTCGCAAATTGCAGGGCGATATACGAAAAAGCATTACGCGATTTATCTTCGAACGACGGTAAGTTAAACAGATAAGGAAGAAAGAAATGCTCAAAATGCGTACGTTCGCGCGTTACCCGATCGACGCGTCTACGACTGGTCTGTTACGTTTTCGTCGAGAAATATCGATCGACTACGTAGGAAGATCGAAAAGGACGAAGGAACGAAGCGCCTGGGATCGAGGCTACGTCGGAACACCCAAAACGTGAAACGATCGTTTGATAACGTCGAATAATCGACAAGATGGTAATTTCTCAGAAACAGATGGCGCTGGATCTTTTCCGAACTACTTCCGTCGGTGTTGTGATCATGAGTCACAAAGTTGCCAGAAAGAAGATGGCGAAAGATCCGCCAACGAAACAGAAAATACTTAATCCGATACGATCTAACACATCGACAGCCACGCTGGTCACGCGTGACCAGTTTTGTCTATCACGCCTATGTCGATCTACGATCTACAAATACTACTATTTCTCTATGGTCAATCGCGATCAAAGTCAATGAAAATGCTTTTCCGATACCACCACGAATTACTTTCACGGTGCTTCGAGCAAACATCGAGAAGTTCCTTCTTCGCGATATTCAAAAAAAAGTTCGATTTCGCCCCAAAAAAAGCGAAAATTACTTTCCCACCAAGAGAATAAGTCCGTTTCGAAGTTGAGGGTCTCGAATATAGCGTCGATTTTTCTAAAGAAACAACGCGACACGTACCTGCACTTTATCCAATACCAGACCAGCGCCGATGGTGCCTATCCCCGCGATGAAGAAGGGCACGGAGATCTGCATCGTGGTGTGATACCATCTCTCGATCCTGAGCTGCTTGGAGGATCCGTCGTCTGCCCCCTTTCGAGGATCGCCTTGATATTCGGGATCGGGATCGGAATTGGCGACGGAGGATATCGTCACGATCGAACATCCGCTGGAAAGCGACCTCTTGTCCTCCTTGCCGATCTTCTTCTCGACCGCGTTGTTCGTCGCCGACTGCTTCAAGCCTGCTATCGACGTATCGAGCAACTTTAAGGTCCTCGTCTGGTAGAGATCCGACATTTCACCGAGTCGATCCGCCCTGGCTTCGTTGGACACGTTCGAACGACGATGAAGAGACGCGAGTCGAGTGTAAACAATGACGCGTTCGTCAGCTCCGACTATTGTGTCGCTAGTCTAGCCGACTGCTGGCGTTGCGGCCGTTTCGTCGGCGATGCATCGAAGCCAAGGCGGATAGCGTTATCGTGTGGACTCTCTTCCTGGGCTATTTTCCTTTTTCAATTACGGCCATGGCGGCCATTACGACCGTCGAGATCGAATCGAAGCGACTTTCCGTCTTTCTCGGTCACGCATAAGAAAATTCGTGGGAGTGCCCGTCGACTATTTCCACGCGGATATTAAATTTATACGCGAATCCGAGATCTCGCGCTTCGATCGCGGAGCCTACTGTTCTTTCTTTTTCTTTTTATCGCGACGAAAGGTCGCGATAAACGCGAGTGCTACGTTCGAGTCGTTGCGCGTCGATTGCCACCGTCGTCGTCCAGCTATCGTTCGGTCCTGTTGCGCGGTTGAAAGTTCACGGTGTTGTTGTTTAACTTCAGCTTTCGTCGCTCCGTGCGATGTGACGCGGTGGTGCGAGAGAGAAAGAGGGAAAACGAAAATACATCAAGCGACCGAAAACCATTTTTTCTTTAACAACGGATACGCGTGACTCGAACAATTAAGGTGATAATTTTCGTTTCCATTCCAATTTATAATTTTTAACGACTAATTATCTCTCGAGTCGTCAAATTAACCGTTGTTAAGTTACGTTGAACCGTGTCGTTACCAGATAACGACGTTTTCAACATTTCCTCGCGATACGAGGCGATTAAAGTTTTCCTTTTACGAGCTGTTCTCTTTTTTTTTTTAATTTTACGACTATACACAACGCAACGTAATATACGCAAGACTATAACAATGGCTATTACGATTAGAGCGACGCCATTTTTTTACGAATAGTAACGAATACTTTTCGTTAGATACTCATCACTGTCTTTATCACGCGCGGTACAAGATACGAGACGTATTTGTGACGTACGTTATCTGTGACGTATCGTCGCCTTAAACGAGGCTTGTAAACGTGTAAATAGGTTCAAAACTAATCGCAATTTTCCGCTTAACGCGACTTACGGATGTTCGAAGAAAATTGATAAACGCGCAAAGAGGCTCGACGTCAACCGCAACTTTTTCACAACGGACTTCCCACGGATGTTCGAGGAAAATTGACGACACCACAAAGAACAGTTGACAGTCGACAGTAATTTTTTACGAATTATTTTCCACGGATG
>JAITYT010000759.1:997398-1015080 GCA_025433975.1 Liostenogaster flavolineata
AAATTCTCGTGGCTCGATCGGGGAAGGTCGAGCGCGTCTTAAAAGAACGCTTCTCTCTCCGGCGGATCGTTAATGAAAAATTGCTGGCGCTTTTGTTCCGCGCCCTACGGAGCCCCCCACCCCTCCCCCGCTCACCCTGACTCGCCCCGCTGCTCCTTAGGCAGACCTCTGACCATCGGAGCCGCCGCCCTCTCGGGTACCCCCTCGATACCCCCTCGATACCCCCTAGATTCTCTCTCGCTTCCTTTCCACCCACTCGTCGTCGTCGTCGTCGTCGACGTTTTCGGAGCTCTTGGAAACCGCAAGATATTATTGATTTTTATACATATCCCCGGCTTGGTTGGACGTACCTTCTCCCTCTCTCTCTCTCTCTCTCTCTCACTCTCATGGCGCGTCGCGCGTCGGTTTCCTCGTGTGCGTGTTTGCGTATCGCCATGCAGGGGCCAGCGGAGCCGTGTGTCATTTACTCATTGGCCCTGCGAGTGCGACGGAGACGCGCGATGCTTCCTTTCCTACTTCCTCCCCTTCTTCCTTCTTTTCAATTGGGCCGTCAAGGAAAAAGGAAAAAGTTCGACATAGCGCAAGCGCCTCGTCCGTCCGTCCGTCCGTCCGTTCGTCGTTCCGTCATCGTACTCGTCATCGTACTCCTCCTTCGTCGTTCGTTGTTTTTCTCGTAGACCCTTTCGAAATTGTTTCGTCGTTTCTTCACTTTCACCGTGTTTTCGCAACGATTTCGTTCGGAGGAATTTCTTTTTATTTTATTTCCCCCCTTTTTCTTCTTCTTGAATTCGCTTCGATTTCTCTCCCGTGATTCGATTCGTTTTCGTCCGTGAAATTTCAATTTTTAACGAGTCATTGGAACGTCGAGAAAGGAAAAACTTTAGCAAGGCGAAGTTCGTAATTTGAAAATTATTTCGTCGATTTGTTCTCCCTTCATTTTTGTTTCTCTTTTACACGCTTCCACTTTCTCGAGTTCCCACTTTTCTTCGTGAAATTTCAATTCTCGAAGAGACATCGGAAAATCGCGAAATCGGAATCGGTGCAAATCGGGGGGGTAGGTGTACGGAATACGCGATCGAGTTACGTTAGTCGCGGTAGGATAAGCTCATGATCGATTACGCAAACGTATTTCGAGGGAAACGAAGACGATGAAAAATGACCAGCCGAAAAAAGTAACAAACTCGCGTTCGGACGTGCGTCGAGTTCCAAAGGATAAATACGCGGAAGGAAAATATCGTCCCCTTAAAAACGTCCTTTCCCTGATGATTCTACCGTCTCGTTCAACGTCCAAAACTAACGACGGAGTCTTTCTTCCAACTTATCGTTAACTCGTAAAATAAACATCGTCGAAGAGGGAATCGATCGCTTGGATAAAAAATACCAGCTAAAAATGGCGAACCATCCCAATCTGCTAGCATGAAACATATTAAACGAAGACGGCATAACGTGGAATTTGAAGAAATTCAAGCCGAAAGACCTTCGAATTAGATCGAAGGTATGAAACTAAGAACTACGACTAAAAACTAGCCGGAATTCGCTGGACACTCTGAATCCAGTCGACGTCCGCTACGTCGTGAAAATTGTCGAAAGTTACAACAATGGCGACTTACGATCCTTCGTAATAATAATGAGTAAAAAAAAGAATTTCTCTTCGATCGCGATCGAACGAAAAGGACTTTTAAAGCAGATGTGCGCGAATGCTTAGCCAGTACCGTTCGTCGGAATCGGATCGATTCGAAATCCAGAGTCCATCGTCGGCTCGAAACGCGTTCTAGAAAAATACGAGCGTTTCCTCGAGCTCGAACGGGAATGGACGATTTGACTCGATTCATTCGACTAGAACGGACACGGGTACGAAAATCGTCTCCAAAATGACTAGATCGATTGCTTGACTTTCTTTGACACGGTGTAGGTTAAACTACGCATACTTATCGAGTACATGATCTATCGTAATAATATAATATAATTCGTATCGTACGTAACGTAACCCGCTTCGATACGTAGGTACGAAGCAATTTAAACTTATAACTTTTTCACCGATAGCGTAAACCTAGATCGGTAATGGTAGTAAATAAAATAGAAATGGTAGTGATAGCAATGGCGATGATAAACGTCGTTACGTTTAAAGTCGTAATAACGAGGACGGTGATAAGAATACAATAATGGCGAAATAATAAAAACGACGATGGAGTGATGAAGATGACGATGACGATGACGATGAATATGCTAAAAATTATAATAATAATTATCGATACCTTTTACACGCATTTATATGTAGTATATGTATTATTATTATTATTATTATAATATATATATATNATTTTTTTATATTTATCGATGATCAATAAAATCTGTGTATCTTTGATTTGTGCATATAGNNTTTGATTTTGCGCTCAATTACGTAAGGCGAAGGCAATATAAATTTCAACGCACAAATTTCGTGGATCTTTCAAGTTTTTCTCTCGCACGTTTTACGACCATAACTTTCCAACTGTCTTGCACGTCGGAGATCTTACCGGTGAAAGAAACGGTACGATTTTATATTACCGGGATGTCGAACGTTTGCTTCGATCGACCCTTTGGTTATTGTCACGTTGCATTCGAGGTTAGGTAGGACGCGAATGCGTACGATCGTGCATGGCAGTGCGAACGTTCGCAGATTTTCGTATGCGACGTGATCTTAACCTCAAAGACGTAGAAAAATTCGAGACGAAAATACACGAGAATTCCCTCGGAGATTTCGCGATCTTAAAAAAATTAATCTTTCGTAGATCGTTCGTTATGGTTCTTGATCGTCGCTTTTCTTTCCCCTCTTTCCTCCTTTTCATTTCCAAGTGAATCTTCTCGTCCGCCATCTTTGAAATCTTTCCGTTACGCGCTAAAATTCCGCGCGAAAATTCCGTGCGTCTAATTCGAACGGTGGACGTCGGTTCCGCGATATTTTCTCGCTTCCTCGTCGATCCTCGTAAAACGGAACGCGTAAACGGCGCAAATCGGCAATTGGAAAGAGGCCGAGATGAGCGTCCGTTGTTATTCGCGAGCGAGGCCGCCATTGTTGCGCATGCGCGGTAGGAAGACGAGGAAAAATCGCGCGTGAGAAAGCGCAGGAGCGATTCGACGACCTCCGCCAGAGGCATCTTGATTTATATTTATCGAGCGAGAGTCGCGTTGGAATAATTAAAATCTATGGGGTCCGTACCTCACGTCGACGCGCACGGCCCATTAAGCGCACAATGCGCCAGCGTTTCCATGGGATGCAATTAAGAGGGTGTCGCGTTTGCATGAACGCGCGCATTTTGCATGTCGCACCGCCGTGTACGCGAGAGTCGTAAAGAAGAATGGACAAAAGGGAAGAGAGAGGGAGAGAGAGAGAGAGAGAGAGAGAGAGGGAAGGAAGAAGGGAGGTAGACAGAGCAGGACGATGGACCGTGGGTTTCCTGTCGTCCACCCTCTCCTCCCCTTCCCTCTTCACCATTCGTATCGAGGCTGCGTTTTTCCGAAAAATCCCCAGCAAGGTCGCGACCTTTAACGTCATAAGGGAGACCAGATGCCGTGTCGATCGACCGAAGGCCCTTCTTCCATGGATTCGACGATAATGAATCCAAAAATTGTATTTTTCTCCGTCGAATTTTCCGTCTCGCTCTCTTTCTCTCTCTCTTTCGACGAAAGGAGGGAGAAGGACAGACGAAGAGAAAGGAGAGAAGATAGACAAAGAAAGACGATGGACTATGTCTTTTCCGTCGCCCACCTCCTCTTCGTCCTTTTTGCCTATCGCCTCCGATCGAAATATCTTCCGAAAAATGTCAAGCAAAATCGCGACTTTTAACGTCCTAAGCAAAAATTGCATTTTTCTCCGTCGAACTTTTCGTCCCTCTCTTTCTTTCGATAAATGGAGAAAGAGAGGGATGTATGAAAGAAGGGGATGGAGAAGGAGGAAGAAGGACGGAAGATTGACAGAGCAAGACGATGGACTGGATTTTCTGTCGTCCATCTTCTTTTCGTCCCTTTTTGACTTTTCATGGACTCGACGATGATGCGTTTAAAAATTGATTTTTTTTTCCTTCGAATTTTCCGTCTCTCTCTTTCTCTCGACGAAAGGAAAGAGAGAGAGAGAGAGAAGTAGGATAGGAACAGACGAGGAAGAAGGGGAGAAGATAGACAGAGCAAGAAGATGGACTGTGGGTTTCCTGTCGTCCACCCTCTCCTCCTCATCCCTTTTCGCCTGTCGCCTCGAATCGAGGCCGCGTTTTTCCGAAAATCCCCGGCAAGGTCGCGACCTTTCCCTTCGGTCGAAGGGAGACCAGATGCCGCCTCTTTCGACCAAAGGCCCATCTTCCGTCGATTCGACGACAATGCGTCTGAAAATTCCATTTTTCTCGATCGAATTTTTCGTCCCTCTCTCTCTCTCTCTCTCTCTCTTTGCGCACCCTCCTCACTCCGGCGCCCGTTCTCAATGGATTCGTAATGGACGATGCCTCTCCTCCCCTAAAATATGTTAATGCGCGCGTGCGCGCATACTAATTCAGCCGAATTTTCGGCAAGACCCGGCTACGCTCCTGTTAAATGGGGCTCGAGTTTCAGCTGCTCTCGGCATTTTTATCGGCACCGAGTCGTGCCTCTCCGTTTCGCGCGGATTCGTGGAGCGATTCTTACGAATTTCTCTCTTCGCGTTACCCGATTTACCCATACCAAACGTAGGGTTCTTCGGGAAGGAAAAGGAAAATTGACTTTAAAACGTTGAAATCTTTGAATCACGATCGATGCCGTTGTAGCGAGAGAAGAAATCCCTTACTCGTCCCTCGTTACACGACCCGGAAAAACCTCGATTTGGAACGCGACTCCAGCAAACGCTAGTTGGAACCACGAATGGTGCGAAAACGATCGCGATCGCTTTTGAAAATTGAACGAGTCACCTTGGACCGTGAGAAGAATCGGTCGAGGAGCCTAAAGTTGCGACACGGAGCGAAAAAGGTTGTCTCGAACTGGTTGTTTAGGAAATAAACGGTTTACAGTAAGGAGCCGTTGGTTGGAGCGCGAATACTCGAGAAATAACGGGAAGCCGTCGAAACGGTAGCGACGTCATCGTTGCCCGTGATAATCCAGGGTCAACACCGCATGGGCGTGCGTCGAAGGCGGAAATGCATCGTGCATGTTTGTTCATCGAAGGGACAAACGAGGCGCGCGCGCGCACCCAACCAAGAAGAAACGTATTTCGAGAAGCGGTGGTCAGGTTAGGGCGGCTGCACGCCCGATCATCGGGTGGTCACTACGAGCGAACAGCTGTCCCTTCGAAACTTTCGATCGAACCGCCTACTCGGTACGTTAGAAACTGGAAACGATGGTGAAATTCAGTGCATTCGCTGTCGATAGCCCGCGAAAAGAATTTCGACCGTTCGTTTGAAAAGGCGATGATGCCCGCCTCGTCTTCCTTTCCAGGAAATTCGATCGCGCAGGGCGAAGAAAACTTTGGATAGATTTCGAATTAATTCGTTTTTCCTCGATTTTTCCGTTCTGGGAATTAATCGGTTCAAAATTCCAATTGCGATCGAATCTTCCACCCTAGAGCTTACTCCCGTCACGCCGGAAGTGCGATTGGCCTTCTCGAATTTCCCTGAATTTTGTCTGTTAACTCGTTGCAAATATCGTTGCGTTCCACGACGTAGGCTGCAGTTTTTCGATTCACTCGATATTTACAGGGAACGAAGGAACTAAACGGGGTCTCGCTTCTTGCTTGTTTATCGGCAACATTTATTTACGAACGGAGTCGTCGGCAGTGCGACTGGCCATCGGTCGTTAGGAAATTACTAATTGGAGATCGTTACGTAGCGTCGTTGGGTTTTGATAAGGCGAACGATGAGACGACGACGTAACGCGGTAATTTGCCGGCGCTTTTAATGGGCAAGGTATCGCTTACTCGCGAATTCACGCCTCGTTGAAAATTTATTGTCCTGCGCCGTTGCGCGTCGCTTCCTTCCTCCGGCGAAAGCCGACGAAACTGAAGCCGTATCTCGAGAATCTAAAATAGCGCAGCCGGGTACGTCGTTATTTTCTTACGTCATCGAATGTCGCACCTTGTCCTTTTACGAAACGATCGACCTGGGACAGCGTTGCCGGAGAACGGATTTTTTGATCCTTCCTGAAACTAGGAGAGACGACCTTACTTACGAAACTCGAGTCAAATCGACCCGTGGAATTACGAAAAGTGGAAGAGCTGCGATTTGAACGTATCTTTTGCATTTTGGAGGCTTCGACGATTACGAATCGATCGAGAAAGGGCGATTCTGCGAGAAGTTAGTCCAGAAAATAACGAAATGAGAACCTTACGGACAAAAGAAGAAAGAAAGAAAGAACGAAAAAAAAGAAGGAACTTTTAAATTCGAGTCGCTCAACGCGTTCACGACGGAGTCTAAAATCGTGCTGACGATTAACGTAGTCGAGTTCCTCGACCGTACGTAGAAAATTCTAAAAGTTTAAACGGATATAATCCTCGTAGTACGAATCATTCGATCGATCAAATCTTTTCCCTCATTTTATCAATTGTTTAAAAATTCTTTAAAAAAGATGAAATTACGATTAGATCCGTTTGTACCACCGGTGCTACGTCGTGAACGCGTCAAACCGCAAGGCACGAGTTTGAAACAGCTTCTCCGGAGGAACTTCGCGTTTGTCTCGTTCGAAGGACTAATTTATTATTTATTACTAATCTTGATAAATCGTCGGAACGCGACGCGCCTCTGTAATCGCGCTGTTTGTCTTCCGTTCTCTCTCTCTCTCTCTCTCTCTCTCTCTCTCTCTCTCTCTTCCTTTTTTGTAAATAAGACGCACGCGTTCGTAGTCATCCGAAAAAATAAAATTGGAACTGGCGCGTGCTTCGTTGGTCGTTTTAAGAGAATGTCGATGGCGCGTACGACGACATCGAGCGGCCGCGTACAATTTGATATATCCGCGCGTCTCGTACGAGAGCGTTGGTAGATCGTTGCAATATGTAATATATTTAAAAAGGTATTATTTAATATATCTTCGTTAATTTTTTTTACCCCTCCCCTTCGGCGTTTCTCTCCCTTTTCTTTCATTTTTTTCTTTTAAAATCTATGTAACGCGTTGGCTGTGTATACGATTGTACTTTTTGTTGCGGGTTATACTGTGATCCACCCTGAGAGTTGATTGGTTGGCCTATCCTTCACCACTGGTATCGTCTAATAGCGGTAGATTTATCGTAGCTCGCTTCTCGACGTTCCACGCATCACGCATACGTTCACACACGCACGCACACGCACACATTCGTCCGTTCCCACGCGTTAAGATGTTGGTGGAAAGCTTCACGTTTAACTTGCCTCGCTCGCTACGTTTTTCTCCTCTTTGGTTTTCTTTTTTATTCTATTTTTTCTCTTCTCTCTCTCTCTCTCTCTCTCTCTCTCTATTTTCTTCCCTCTTTCTCGCCGCCTCTCTACCTACCTACGTATATATCTATCCGCTTACGCATCTCGTCTCGAGATTCTCCATTTCCGCTTATACACTTATATATTTATATATAAAATATTGACTAGGATACTCTCTACCTGTCGCGATCGTTAACCGAGGCGCCGTCGTTGGGGCGACGCTTGTTCGACATCGATAGCTCGATGTTCGTTCGTCGTCGTCGCGACCTTCACCGACGATTGGCGAGTACCCAAGAGCGAGGGTCGCGAGGACGAGAACGAGAACGAGTTGAAGTAGGAGTAATGGTGCCTTCGCTTCGGTTTCTTTAATCGTGCGGAAGGGTAAAACGATGCTCGGAGGCCCTATGCGCGCTTTAAAATAGGAACTTTGTCGATCACTCATTCGTGTTGCTCGTTATTAGTCGCGACTAGACGATGAATATGTACAGTGGAACGTTCCATCGCGCGTCCAAACAACGTTCCATCGATCAAATCGTCGATTTTCTCTCTCTCGTTTTCTCTCTTTCTTTCATTCTCTTCGTCGAACTTCACGTTGGATTTTATCGGACGATTCTCGATTGGATAATTCGCGTCGTTCGACTGGAAATCGTAGCTCGGCCTTTCGCGATTCGAGACGGAGACGATGGAAGTGCGAGAGGAAAGAAATAAAATCGGATGACGATAGAGTCTCGATCTTGTCGGCTTCGACGAGGAAACGCATTGTGCCAGATGACGCACTGAGTTTCCTGATATTCGCGTTATGTAACTCGGTGTGTGGTATCGCGAGACATCGCGCGGTCGACGCTAAATTACGCTCGCGTTGAAGTCGTATCTCTTAGCAGTTCGAAAAAAAGAGGAAAAAGAAGAAGTCATTTCGAAAGAAGTCAAAGAAGGTCGATCGAATATCGGCCGAGATCCCGATCGTTCGCAAAAAATCTCGTTTGTTGGAAGTCCGAATCTCGGTTTTTTCACGTTATATATATATAACGTGTCGTAGAAAACGAAGCTATCGTACTCGATAATTATTTATAATCGTCAGCATTGCGCGGTCGGCGCGAAGTTACGCTCGCGTTAAAGTTGTATTTATTAGTAACTCGAGAAGAAGAAGAAGAAGAAAAAGAGGAAGAGAGAAAGGAAGAAAAAATCCCGATAGTTTCCGAAGAAATGAACGAAAAATGTGCGGGGAGTCTCTCGTTCGTCGAAAGGTCGAACTTCGATTTTTTCCCGTTCGACAGCCACGTCGCGGACGACCGTGAGTCGCGCGATGGAACCGGAAGTCGACGACGTTGCTTCGAGAAACACGAATGTATAAAGAGTCGTAGAAAACGAAGCTTGCGTACTCGATAATTATTTATAATCGTCAACATCGAGGACGTTACTCTTATCGTTAATATAATAGGAACAACGGGTACCACGTGCTCAGATCGAAGACGCAGATATCTTGCCTTTGGGGATGCTCGATCGCGCGGCAGTCCGTAGGCGAAGGAGCGATAGAAGGGCAATGGAACGGATTCAGGCGGGAGTGAGGTCGAAGGAGGCTGTCAAGGCGCCACCGATTCGAGATTTGACAGGGAGGTAGACCAGAGCCGGAGCGAATCGTTTCTCAGTGTTTGGTTCCTCGCCTTGGTGATGTTGTTGCTGTTGTTGTTGCTGTTGTTGCTTCTGGTGTTGCTGCTGTTGCTGTTGTTGTTGCTGCTGCTGTTGCTGTGGCTGGTGATGATGATGCCGCGGCTGGGAGGAGTCGTGCTCCTCGATCAGGAACGGCTGCATGATCGTCTTCTCGAGATTACTTCCGGTAGAGTCCTGGGGCATCGCGTAACAAGCCGGTACTTTGTGCCTCGTGGCGACTTCCTTCAGCGTCTTGCCCAGTTCCGCTATCACGCTCTCCGCAGGGTCTCCCAACGACTTGTGATCCTTCCTCACGTGCTTCTTGATCCTGTTGAGATTGGTCGTCGCGTAGCCGCACTGGGCGCACTTGTAGGCCCCTTGAGGGGTCACCTGTACCGCGTTGTCGTCCTTGGCCCGATGCCT
Source organism: Liostenogaster flavolineata (assembly GCA_025433975.1). Taxonomy (NCBI): domain Eukaryota; kingdom Metazoa; phylum Arthropoda; class Insecta; order Hymenoptera; family Vespidae; genus Liostenogaster; species Liostenogaster flavolineata. The sequence continues at coordinate 1,006,848 of JAITYT010000759.1, forward strand.
GTTCGGCTTCTCGGTGGCGTTGGCGGAGTTACCGGGGTTCCCGCGGTCATCCCTCGCCTCCTGATCGGACTTGTCCTTGGAGTCGTTCGACTTGTCCGTCTCGAAGCGGGGGTTGCCCGGGAGGGGCGGGGCTTGGACTTGGAACTGGGACAAGAGCGCTTGAAACCGATGCATGGTGAGCAGGTGTTGGTGGAGCGACTCGGTTCGATGGAAGCTCTGGGAGCAGACGGGGCAGTGATAGACGCCGTCGGTGGTCTCGTGGTTCTCCTGCGGATTGGCGTGAGATCGTTCGTGAAGGAAGAGAAACGGCAGGACGGTGGTGGTGAAGTTGCAGTAGGAGCAGCGATAATTTTGGGGCTGTTGGTCGTCCGACGGCGCTCCGAACAGGTTTGAAAGGACTTGGTTCCCCAGGGCAGAGGCGTAGTCCGCCGACTTGGCGTGTTGCGCCACCTCGTAGCCGTTCGGAATCTTCAGGTTGGAGGACTGGGCGTTTCTGGAGCCGCCGAAGGGTCTGGCGCCGGCGGTCTTAGGCGCGGCCTGATACTGCTGCTCCATCTCCCGCCACTTATCGGCTCCCGCTTTCCCGTGGTCGCTGAGCAGATGGGCCTTCAGCCACTTCACGCTGCGGAATCTTCTGTTGCAGATCGGACAGACCTCCGTGAAGTGGGTGAAGTATCTGTGGCTCAGGTCGCCCAGTTGCTCCGGCTTCAGGGAGGAGTCGTCCGTGCTCGTAGCGTCGAAGGGTTCCTGCTTGCCGGAGGTGCTAGCGTTTTCGTCGACGATGCCGTGGGTGTTGTGCTTGTGAACTCTGAGGAAGTACTTGCTGCAAAGTTCCTTGTTGCAGATGTTGCAGATGACGCCACCTATCTGAGCCCCGTTCTCGATCTCGATCCCGTGCATTCGCTGCATGTGGGTCTTCATGAAGTACTTGTTGCAGAGTTCCTTGTTGCAAATCTCGCAATAGCTCGACGTGGGGGTCATCGAGGTCAGCTTCCGTTCCGCGGATGGTTGAGGAACGAAGGTGGAAGCGTTCGACGAGGAAGCGTTGCTCGATGCTGGAATCTGGGGTACGGTCACGGTGTTTTGGACGCTGTTCTGGTGGTGCTCCTCGGCGACGTGCTTCCTCAGTGCCTCCTGGGTCGCGTAGTCCTTCTCGCAAGGGACGCAAAATCCGACAGTGGTCGTTGCTGGTGGCGGGGACTTCTCCCGAACGGTCGTCAGGGTCGCTTGGTCCTCGAACACCAGGGCGGCGTGCTCGGTCGCCATGTGAACTCGCAGGAAGGACCTGGAGTCGCAATCTTTCCCGCAAACCCCGCAGATCGAGCCCTTTTCGGCATCGATGCCGTTCAACTGAAGGATCATGGTCTGGAGCTTCCGAAGGTCCTCGGAGATGGAGTCGTTGCGCTGATCACCGGTATCCAGGTCGACCTCTTGCCTCGGCGAGGCTCTGTCCTCGCTCTCGTGCATCTTGCGGCTGTGCGCTTGGTACAGCTCCACCGTTTGGAATCTTATGCCGCATGGCTTGCACTCGTAATCGTCGAACGTGCGGTCGTTCGACTCCGAGCCATTCCCACCCTCGGCCACGATCAGGTTCAGTGGACTGGTTTGCACTTGGTGCCACGTGACCGCCGCGGCAGGGTTGCAGGGTGACTTCTCGTTCTCCTGAAGGACGATACCGTGCCTCTTGGTCTTGTGGGTGCGCAAGAAGTACTTGTTGCAGTATTCCTTGCAGCAGAGCTCGCAGAAGGCCTCCGGGTTGATGACACCCAGCCGGCGCAGCCGTTCGGCGCTGAAGCCGGAATCCCGCGCCTGCTGGCTCGACTGGGGGGATAGGTGTCTCGGCGCCGGGACGAACGACGCCTCCTCCTGCTCCATTCCGTAGTCCTGCTTGAATAGGAGCGCCACCACGCTGCCGGGATTCTCGACGGACGCGTCCTTGTTGTCCTCGTCGCTCTGAGAGGCTATCGTCGATGACGGTGGGGCTGGTGGAGGTGGCGGCAGGACCGCGTCCGATTGCTCGCTGGCTTCGACGTGCATCTTTTGTCTGTGCTTCCTCATCGACTCCTCGTTCTTGAAGCGTTTCTGGCACAGGTCGCACGGGACGGTGGGCGTCGGAGGTGTCGCCGGTGGCTCCAACTTCACCGTTGGACTCGAGAAAGCGGAAATGCCAACGTAGGTCGACGTTGACAGATTGCCAACGCTGTCGGTGGTGTTCGACCCTGGCGAATCGACGTAGATGCCGTGCTTGTTAGCTTTGTGCGTCTTCAGGAAGTACTTGTTGCAGAACTCCTTGTTGCAGAGGTCGCAATAGGCGTCGGGATTGAAGATCCTCATGGGCGGCGTGGGCCCCAAGCTCGGTCTGGGTATGTGCGCGGGATCGGTGATGGGAAAGGCGGGCAAGGGTAGGTACTGCGTCAAACTACCGGGGAATCCCGAAAGGGTTTGCAAATGACTGCTCATCGTGATCTGATTGACGTGGCTCGACCAAGTCTGCTCGTCGTTGAGCGACGGCTGTATCTGCGTCTGCGACTGTGCGTGTTGCTGCTGCTGCTGCTGCTGCTGCTGGCAAGTGTTCGCCAGCCAGGAACTCGTAAAACTCTTCGCGCTAACGAGATTAAAGGAATTATCCGATTGGTCCTGCTGCTGTTGAGTCTCCAGCTTTATCGTCGACGAGACGGGTGACCTACTACTAACGAGGATTCGCTGTTGCCCTAACCTATCGCTCGTTCCGTGCTCGCTATCGAGATGAAGATTCAGCGCGGTTTTATCCTCGAAAAATCGACTACAATAGAGACAACGGAACTCGTGATTGAGGTTGACGTCCTTCGCCGTAGCCGACGACGGGTGACCCGGCGGTAAAGGCGACCTCGACGACAGCTTACCTTCGCTGTCCTCCTCCGCCTCCTCGTACGACTCGTCCTCGTTGGACTCCTCGTTGGCGCCGATCGTCAGACTGGACGAGAACCTTACCGGCTTCCGTTGCTTCCGTCTCTTCTTCGGCGCGCTCGGGTCGACCTCGGCGAAGTGAAGCCGCTTCCTCGCCGAGTTCTTCCCCTCGCTGCTGGAGCCGTCGCTGTCCAGGTCCGCCGTCGACTCCGGCATGATCGACTCCTGCGCCATCCTCCAAGCGCCGGCTTCCTGTCAGATCTCCTGCCGAGCAGAAACAGACGGAACTTCATTTTCGTTGACACCGCTAGGACGCTGTCGACGCGGGCCAAGTGAAAGCGCGCTTGGACTCGCGTATCGTATCGATTCGAGCGGTCGTTATGATCTTTCCTCGGCGGAGTGGACGATCGTGTAGGGACACCAAAGACGGAGGGGTGGTTAACGAGTATTTCGTGCGGAAAGAGAAGGCAAGGAAAAGAGCGAGAGACTCGAAAAACTGGCGGGGAGACGCTCGGGGAAGGCACGTGACTCACGCGCCATGTCCCACCCCGTACTTTTGGGGACGATTTCGGAGAAGAGGACGAATATGCATTTCGGAACCGGTATAATTACTAATTCAGAGCCGACAGATTCGCTACTGCCTCGCGTGGGGTACGACCGATGAATAGAAGTTCTCTCTACCGTCCGTGTCCGATCGTCGTGGTGTGCGTGCGAGCTTTGTACGGGGAACGCTAGAAAATGTTCGGCAAAGTGCTAACTTTGTTAGCACCGGAGCTTTTTGGGTTCGATCAAAAGCCCAGAGTTTGAGGAATAATTGTCTCTATCCCGACCGTACGCTATTGTAGAGTAATCGATCTTGTCGTTAAACGATGCTCGTGATTTTGTTCTTTTCACGCGATACACCGGTCAATGCACTCCACGCTCCCAGGTAAATATGGACAGGGCGAAGACATCAGCGATCGATCTCGCCTCGGTGGTCGATCGTTTGCTATAACCAATTACAACTATGTAGGTGGTCGACTATGAATGGCCAACTTTCGACGAAATTTCAGAACGTTTATTGAATTTCTATCGCAATACTTTTAAGCGATCGGACTTACTACGCAACGTGGGACGTTTAAACGGAATCTTTACCGATGACTTCATCTTGCGTCAACCCTTTCTCGAACGCGCGTCTGCAAGATCGCAAGAACGTGTGCGGTACTCCGAAAGAACGACTTCAAAACCATACGTTTAGAGACACGACGAGCGATACAGTATTCGAAATTCCTGGAAAGCAACGAGACCTTTCAGGATCAGTCGCGATTTTTCGCTGAAGACTCACGCTAGACCCTGCGTGAAACGTTTGTGCGCGATTCTTTCTTACCCACGAGAAAGGTAATCCCTAAAACGAAGCCTTCGCTCATGGTCGATCGACGAACGGCCGCATCCTCGCAGCCAAGCACTTGCCGACAGGCACCGACGCACCATCGACACTTTTCCGCCTTGGGTATAACTTCACTGATCAGCCAACCAAGGATCGAGGCTCAACGAGGTTCAGGAGAGGTCAACGAGTCCAGGGATGCGTAAAAAATCGTTTGATTTTCCTTCGAGATTCACGGTGGCCCCTGGAGCCGCACTGAGCCAAAGAAAAGGGAGCGACTAGAATAGAACGAAGAGGAGTAGGAGGGGGAGGAGAGAAATTGGGGGGGAAAGCTAGTCGATGGGCTCGACAAAAGGTCGAGATCGCAGAAGTCAGGTGGTGCGTTCCTGTTCTCTAAGATTCTCGACCGAACGGCTGCTTCGGATTTCGCTAGGTGACTGCAACCACGGCAGGATATCGTCAGTTTTATAGGGGCAATGCCCTTTTTTAAAAAAGCCCTTTTTTCCCTTTCCCGCTGGCGTGTTTTTCGTCCTTTCCGCGCAGCCTTTCCCCCTCCACCGCGATTTATCGATACGCGGCGCGACGATCCGCGAGTTTTCCCCCCAAAAAACGTGTAATTCGTAGGACGATCCGTCCTCGTCGATGAGCACCTGGCTAGAGCTTACCTGGTCGTCCCCTTGCTTTCGGACGGCTCCTCTGATTGCGCTCTGTGAATTATCCCATAACCGGGCCACTAATTACGCGTAATTAGCGGTCGTGAAGAACTCTTGTCGCTGTTGGCATTTATGGATTTTCCTTGGGCAATCGCGCTGAACAATTATCGGTGCCTGCTGACGTATCTACTTTTTTTTTAAAGATTGCGATGAAATTCTCCGTCGATGAAATTCCACTGGATAAACAAATTTTCCACTTGGAAAAGATGAATAGGATTAGAGGTCGAAAGATCACTCGAAAATCACGAAACACTCTTGAACGCATGTTCAAACGTCTAGCTCGAAGTTCGTTGACCATTCCGTTGCCGTTTTCAAGATCGTAAGGCGTCAAAGTTGAAGATCACAGGACGTATTGCGATCAAACGAAATTCCATCGGACGGTTAGAAACGATTATTATAATCGGAGATCCAATAATCACTCGAAAATCACGAAACACTCTGAAACACACATTCGAGTCTAGTTTGCGGGCTGCTGTCCATTCCGTTGTTTTTTTAAAGATTCTAGGGCGTCAAAGTTGAAAAGCACAGGATGTATGGTAAACCAACGGAATTCTTCGTCGATGAAATTCCACTGGATGATTGGAAACGATGGTTACAATTAGAAATCCAACGATCACTCGAAAAGCACACGTACGACAAGATGGACGTCCAAGCGTTTAATTAAACATCTAGCCTAAAGGCTGCCGATCGTTTCGTCGCGACTCCTAACCGAGCGACAGCCTCTATTCTTTCGTCGGAAGGAAGCGGCTGACGAATCCGCGTAACTTCGCCCCGTTTGGAAAAACACGCCACGAGCTAGGGCTCCTCGATCAAAAGGGCAACAGATATTATTCGAAATTCGACTGGCTCCGCGCCAGTCGAACGGAAATTGGATTACGCGAGGGTCGCGCGCTACTGGAGGGAGGTGAGGCGAATAGGTGTAGAGGGGCGGGAAGGAGAGGGCGGGGTGAGACGAGAGAGCTCGGCGAAACCCGCATTTCCGCGTAAACGTTTGACAGATTTTCCAAAAATACGTATAAATACGCCCGTATGTTCGGCCCGGGGCCGCGACATTGTCGAGGTCCCGCGCGATACTGTCGAATCCTGCGAGAAATCGGATGAATGATACCGAATGAACGAAACGGGGAAAGGAAGGGAGGGGGAGAATCGAGGGATTTGGTTGTCACGTCGAAAGGGTGCGCGGAGAAAAACATGTTGTTACGAGCTACAAAGAGGAGGATGAAACGGAAGAACGAAGATCATCGTTCGCAGTGTTGCGCGTTGCATCGGGGCTGTAGCCAACGAACTTTTCGAAAGATCGGAGAAGAACTTGGAGAGCGAGAAAAATTGTCTATGCCGGAGACATCGATGCTATCGATGTGTCGATCGATGTTTATCGATTAGGCGCGTCTCGAGACGGTCATCTTGCCTCGTCTGTGCTACGTTACGGCTCGTAATGTTAAGCTGGACCTGGCGGCATCGAACAATGCATCGTCCCTCGCGTTCGTAGTGGTCGTTACTCTCCCGGATGCTAGGAGTTGCCACCTTGGATTTCACGAGACTCTTGCACCGTATCAGAGTGGGGAGGTTCCAATTACTCTCCCCGACGAGAGGAAGATCACGAATGCATCCATCGGCGCTCGTTACGCGCACATTTCCATCCGCTACTGACTTTGGTAGATCCTGTACGATATTTACAAAGGTAGTGGATAAGACAACGGACCTCTTCGACTCTCGTAATCGTAGTGGAGGTTACTCTCCCGGATGCTGAGAGTTGCCACCTTGGATTTCACGAGACTCTTGCACCGTATCGGAGAGTGGGGGTTCCAATTACTCTCCCCGTCAAGGGGAAGATCACGAATGCATCTACCGACGCTCTTTACGCGCACATTTACATCCGCTACTGACTTTGGTAGATCTCCGACATTAGTGTCTGCAGAATCTTACTTACGTATTGTTTATGTGCGTCGTATATTGTTAGTTATATATATACTGTCGGTTTACGTATTGTTTATGCAAATTTTGAGATGCAAATTCCAACCTTAAAGTTTACTAAATTGTAATTTTGAGCGTTCAAGTTCGTTCGTTGAGTTTGGGCATCGAATTCGTTTGATTTCCTCTCCGATTTCGCGAGTTTCTGAATTTCGACGATTTCGATGGAAATATAAAATAAACGCGAACGTTATCGCTGTTGAGCCGTCTCCGTTCGACTTTAGTGTCGGTCGAAGATTAGGACTAGCGTAAGATAATCTCGGGACTAACTAGTCTCAAATTGCTAGTTGTAAATCGACGATGACTCACGGAAAAAAATTTATCCTTGTGGAATAATAAAAAGCTGCCTTATAAAGATACGTCGCTGGCATGTGCGCTCGTAGGCTGATCGAAATAAAAAGAACGAAACGACTGCTCTCGCAACTGTGCGAGTCCCTATAGAAAGATTCATTTTGTTTAAACAATTCCGCGCGTTCGCGACGGTCGAGACGATGACGTAGCACGCGATAAACGACGCGGGTGATAAGGAACTCCGATCCGAACCTGATAATACCAAATAAACTAGTTTTCACCAATTATACGAGTTCGTATACATCTTCTACAACAGATCGAGAAATTCCAACGTCGGATTCTTCCAGTCTTCGAGATAAATTCGACGTAAATTTAATTTAATTTAATTTAATCTTTTTTCTTTCTTTCGATCTAAGAAATTAATCGATTGCTACAATACGGAGCAAGTTGTACTCACGAATGTTGAAACGCGTCGATCAATTGACATCGAGCTACTTCATCGATCTCATAAAATCGATTTTGATCTCACAAAATCGAAGACGAATATCTCGACAAAATGAAATTAATCGATGGCGACGATACGGAGCAGGTTGTCCCCACGAACGCGGAAACGCGTCGATCAATTTAGATCGAGGCGAGACTCGAGCCGAAGGGACGAGCAGCAGGGATCCAAAGGGAGAGGCGAGTCGATGCTTTCGTTCCGCTCGAAAACGAAGAAAGGGAGGAGAAGGAAGAGGAGGAGAAGGAGGAGGAAGAGGAAGGAGGCGCGCGATCATTCGGCACGGCGCGTGCGAGTTGGCAAGCACGAGGAGCGATCGTACGATGGTGGTAGTGTAAAACCGAGTGAAAGCGAACGCGTTTATGTGTGATTTCAGAGTAGAGGCCTATTGATCGAGCGGACGAACTTCGGTGGTTCGCACACGCGCATAAGTCTTCTCGTAAACAAGACAAATATCATCGCGCCAGTCCTGAAAATCCATCCACTTGCCCCCCCCCCCTCTCTTTCTCC
>JAITYT010000759.1:1022306-1038141 GCA_025433975.1 Liostenogaster flavolineata
ACGTGGAAGATCGCGGCCAGTCGGACGTTTGAATAGCGACCGTTCCTATTTCGGGCCATCGAACGTAACGCATAAAAACTCGGAGTTTCGCGATCGAACCACGGGCAATCCATGGGACAATACGAATGATCGATCGACGTTCGAAAGATAAGCTACGTCTCGAAACTTAACTTTATCGTTATTCGTTTCAAAATAAACAATGCCTTCCTAGAAAGCGACGTAGAAAACGAAGAACGTTACCGATGTGCATAAATTTCAACAAATCAACGTCTTGGGAAAGAAGTTCGTAGCGCTTTTATGCACGGATGTATCGAGGCTATGTTCAGAGCGCATTTAAAAAAAATGCTGTTCAACCCTACGGACTTATTCCCCAACCTAATACAGTCGCCATTTTTAATTAGACGTTACCGTTACGTATATTATTAGGCTGGCAACTAAACGAGCGCAAATTTTGCCGATAGATCGTTAGGTAAAACCCCGCGATTACTTAATTACCGAGCAAATATTATGCAAACAAGAGACGATTAGCTCGACGACGAAGCGTTAAAACTATGTCGCACGCCTAATAGTCGTTGGGAATAATTGGATTTCGTTTAAGACGATATCTCTGACGTTCCATCGTAGTTCAATCATGCGTTATCTCGAGAGTTCCCATCGATCGCGTGCTTGTTAAATTACACGACGGAACGAATTAAATATTTCGCGGTGGAATAAACAATCGCGATGACGTAACGACGAGAGAACATCGATCGCGTTCGACCTCGTCGTAAGTCTCGGACGTTTCGCGACGGAAGAATAAGAGATTCGCTCTCGTGGAAGCGCGATGGGATATTTTGAAAATTCTTTTTCTACGCGTTTCTTCTGCTATTTTTTCCCATCGTTGGATCGTGTCGATACTGGGAACGTGTCGGCAGGCAGATGCGGGAGAAATGTCTGCCAAAGACAGCCGGTCGGCAAAAAGTCGGATAAAAAGCATTTTCGTATTGTTCATGATAAAAGGCAAGCATTCGGTAACGTGAAATATAATCACCGGAGCGTCCAGGATCAATTCGGTATTATTAGCTCGAGCCAAGAGAGGGTCGTATATTACCGGACAGCTGGACAATGGTCGCTCCTATTTCCGATTTGTATCCGTCGTATTGCTTCCTCCTTTTCGCTGGCAATCGAGAAAATCATGTTTTAGCCACGGCCATTTGCGATTACGCCTAACGAGCTCTCGAGTTGCCGAGTTACGAGCCGCGCGTCTTTTAATTTTATTTCTCGCACGTGCCGCTTTTTGGGGATCGCTCGTTAATGGCCAAGGCGATCCCTCTTTCGTCGGTTATTAATTAGTCGGAGAAATTTCGTTTTGGACGTAATACGCAGGCGGCCTTCGACCGAATTTTAGAGCGAACTTCACCGTTATTCCAAATTGTTTCCGTAATCTCCAATAGAATAGATCCTAATTCGCTTCGACCACGGAGTTAGTCGTGCCTGCCATTCCTTTCTCGCGAATATCCCGATTTAAATGTAAATCGGGGCGGAAAACTCGATTCGAAAATTAAATGAAAATTTTATTTTATACGCGATATGCATTTTTAATATATTCACAATCCTCGTTTAAATAAAAAAGACATTATGACGCCGATATTTGATCTACTAAAGTTCAGTCAAACAATGCCGTCTCAAGTTGAACATTGTACTTCTACGTGTATTGTTCGGTAAATATTAATCCACGTATCGAAAATGTATTATATCTTTATTTCAAAAATGAACGAACTCGATCGTGAACCTAATGTATATTTATATTATAACATTTTAATTGTATTATATATATTTATATTAGGTTTGACCATTGCGCATCTACGTTCGCGCTCGATATACGCGCGAAGAGGTGGTTAACAATGATAGAAATTAATTATTATATCGTAAAATTATTAGTTTCTTTACGCATAGAACTTTTGCGGTTTTTTCAATTTTTTTACCCGTCTTATAAGCGATCACAGGTTAAACAGCTCTCTGTGTTATCGACGTTAAGAGAAATCGTCGACAGCGCCGTCTCTCGTGAGTACGAGACAACTTCGATGCATAGATGGCGCTGTAACTCGTCTCGCGATTTCTCGAACGTCTTAAATTCGACCGTAGTTGAGACGACGTCCACCGCGCAGGTAGCGGCGCTAGAATCGAAAACGAAGACGAGCGCTAGCGACATCAGTGTCGCAAAAGCGAACTAGTAACGTTGGTATGGTAAAAATCTATTATCTAAAGAAGCTCGTTCGTATCTTGCATCGCTTTCGCATTCTTACCGACAAATTCGCGAACTCGGCTCGTTCGAACTATTCAAAATCGACGTTCCTTTACGTATAAAGTCTTGATTTAATCGTACATCAAATCGACCGTACATTATTACAATTAGTAACAAATTATATTCAACGAGTCGAACGTTCCGCAAAATTATATCGACTTCACGCAGTCGTAGAAGCATCGAGCAATTCTAAACATATCTTAAATTCGATGCCTTTCTTTACGATTTTAACCCATTTAGAAAGAAATTCGACATTTCGATTTTTCCCGATTTTTGCACATTTTGTCAACGGATAGGCTTGGAATTTTTTGCGATTTTGGCCGAAATTAATTTGAAAGCCCGTTTTTTCGAGCTTTTTCGATAAAAATCGATGTAGAAGCGTATAACTAGCGGTTCCTGGTTGGTTTTAGCCATTAAAACTGTTGTGATAATTGTGGCCAACTCTGATTAACAGTAATGTGTTCCATATTTTTTTTTTTTAGTTTTTTTTCCGTGGCGGAAGGGAAATCTTACATGAGACCCCTGTAGGCACGTGCCAACAGGGAGTGTCAGATTCTTACCGACTAAAAACCCTCCGCCTATAGAGCTCCAACTCTTCCAATTGACATAGAAACTTCAGTTGCGTCGATTTCCAGTTGGTACGACGCTTAACTACGTTTTAATCGTGTTTCGCAAGGTTTTCAGTAAAAGGACGATTAGGTCTTTGAGTTGTACTTACCGCACGATGCTCCCAGCGTAAAACGGACCACGAAAATGAATTCCAAATGCCCATGTTTTTGCCCATGTTTAGGCTTAGGAATTCGATGCCATTCTCTACGATCTTAACGTTCCGCGAAAGATATATTTAAAAATTTTAATTTCGGATGTATTTGAAAAAATCGAGAGATTTGAAACAAAACAAAAAAAATCAACCGAAGCTCCCCGAAGCTTCCGGTCGTAAGAAGGACAGTTTCGCGCCCGATCGAGCGATTCTCTCGATCCTTCCTGGATCGAGGGGGTGGCGCGAGGGAGGTCGATGGAAGGAAAAATCGGCGCTGTCGAATCGAGGCGTTAAATCCGTCCCTCCGGGAGCGCAAGAAACAAAGGACATTATCACGAAGAGAATAGCGTCACTTGATCCAGTTACACCGGGTATTCCTTGAATGGTCAAGGGGTTAGGATCGTCACACGTGCCTTTGTCAGGAAAGAGAAAGAGAGAGAGAAGAAAGAGAGAGAGAGAGAGAGAGAGAGAGAGAGAGAGAGAGAGAGAGAGAAAGACAAAAAAAAAGCGCTCGAGCGTGCTTTCATGGGCGCACTAAAATATTCATTGTCTGAAAATGGGCGTTTGTTAGAGTGTGTAAAGGCAGCACCACCCCTGGTGCCTCGAGTGCCGAGAGGACTGAAATACGGCGGTGCAACGGTGTGGAGGTGTTCTATTATGTCCCGAGGCACGAATCCGCTCGAGACCGGGGTTCACAACCCCCGCAGAAATTCAATATCTTGTTACGAGAAGGCGTAATGCTCGTTCTTTCGATCGTCTCTTCGTCCGTCGGTCGGTCGGTCGGTCCGTCTTTTCGTTGGGATCGCGTGGAACGAGCCGATAGTCGATAATGGATTTACTTTCTTCGGCTATTCTACGAGAAAACGTACGAGAGTCTGCCCACTCCTTCCTTCTCCTTGCTTTCTCTTTCCGCGAAAGATTTCGAACCTACCCCCGGTCGCGACGTTTTCCACGTTTTCGACGTTTTCGTTCATCGACTCGTCGCCACCACGAAGATGGGACTATTTTTATTTTTTTTATTTTTTCTCTCTTTTTTTCTATTTCATCGGGTCGTTCGGAAAGTCATTTCATTTTTTCCCAACAGTTCTTCATATAGATAACGCAGGAAAACATGAGGAACAAGGTCTTTTCATTAATAAAAAACGAGATGACCTCAAATTTTTTATTTGGCTCTATCGAGCTCAGTCGAGAGCTCATTTACAGGGTTAACATTTGGATACTTGTATCGGGTTGTCCTCGAAAGTTCGTGCCGATTTTCGTTCTTTTTTCCTAATTAATTTATTAATTTATTATTTATATTATATTTTTTATTATTTATTTTAATATATATATATACAAAATAAATAATTATACATATTATATAATTAATTTTTTTCCTCAAATGAAAAGAAAAAAATTTTCTTCAAAATCGGCACAAACCAATAATTAATGTTTATACAATATGGTTTACATATAGGTTAATAGTTGATATACGCTATCTAGTACTACTGGTAACTTACGTACAGTATGATTCCGAACAACCATCATGGCATTCGCGGAAAAACAAATATCGTTCGAGATTTTACGGTGACTCGAATCGACTCGAAAAGCTACGCTTTGTTCGTTTTTCTTTCTTTTTTTTTCTGTCAAGCTTCTTCGTCGCCTGCCAAACGCTTCGTTTATCCTATGCTATTTATATCGTATTATATATTGGCGACGTTCGCGTCTCGACTTCGCACCTCCGCGTTGAAAGCGCGTTACGACGTTTACACAGGGGATAAACGCTCCGTATTCGATGCGTCTGTGAATCCTTCGTAATTTATAGCGTTTACGCGCTCGAAAAACACGAAACTCGCGTTACGCGAGTTCAGAATTTCACTGTTTCGAAATTGGAAAAGATGTTGGAGTTCCAGTTGGCAATTTCAGTGTTCAAAATTGCGACCAGCCTCGAACGATACTCTGCATCTTTGGTTTCTGGACCGATGCTTCGAGGAAAAACAACTTTGGTTTATTTACGATTCGTAAAAATCGCGGCTCGTCACGCGAAAGAATATTTCGAAAAGATATCGAAACTCGTTCGAGTCCGCGCTTCGAAGTTTTTGATAGCATGGAAAACGTAGGGCTTCCTTCTTCCAACGTCAGTCGTGAAAATATAATATTCTCATCAAGGAAGGAAATTCCTTCGAACGACACGTTTTCGCATAACCGCTTGGCGTCTCCAAGTAAGTTCATATATTTTCGCGTATTTGTATCAAATCTACCGAAAAGTTCCATAAAAAATTAGACTCAACGTTTGCAAACGATATTTATAAACGAAGCTACGCTCGATTATATTCGACGGGACTTCCCCTTGGGTTCGCGAAAGACGCGGCAAGTTCAGATCGAAGCACCGTCGTTCGCGGGTCGTTCCTTCGTATTGCGCGCGTTTCTTTTACGAGCTCGAGAACGGCTTTGGATACGACGTCGGCCCCGAGGCGTCGACGTCCTCGAGTACGGCAGGGGACTTCCCCAGGACGAAAGGGTGCCTTCGTAGGTAGGCGTGCGCGTGAGGAAAGAACTACGGCGTGACACGGCCTTCCTTCGAGGAATATGGATTTTACGCTCTCGAATAAAAAAAAAAAAGAAAAATAGCGAGGTCGTACTCGATGGTATCGAAGGCATCGACGTTACCGACGCCCCGCAACCCCCGTCGCTTTCAACGGCTAATTCAGGTGCGGCGCACGACTCCCTTTCGTCGTTCCGAAAGACGGCTACGACCCGCACCTCCGAATCTGCATACGCAAGCACGTAACCGTGTACGCGAGCGTTTGCAAACGTCTGCCATATTCGATGTAGCCGAGCTGCCACGTAGACGTTGCGGACGTACGCGGCCCGTCTCGAGCGTCTTTCCCAACCATTTCTTCCTTCGAGATGCCGTCGAGCCACCCCGTTCCTACCAAAGAGCCTCTTTAGTGCCACCGACGCTTCGATCGGTGACTCGCTTTCGAGTGAAGATTTCGCCTTGGCTGATGGATCAGAATGGACTGTCGTCGTGGCTTTGATTTAACGCTCGTCTATGGATTATCTGACGTTTAGCTTCTTCAACGTTGCTTCAACGTTTGGTAATAGTAAGAGAAAAAGGGCACGTTAGGGCACGATTTAACAATGATTAAAAGGTACATTTTTAAACATTCTATCGAAACTCTATTTCGCTTTCAATATCCTAACGTCGATCCACCGCAACATTGGCATTCTTTGACAGAACTTTCCGGTAGACCTAACCTATCCTTAACACTACCCCAAACTCATTCGTTCGTTCCTGCGTTCCTACCCATCTCTTCGTCTTAGACGTCACCTTTTCTCGCGTCTCTCGCTCTCTCTCTTTTCCTCCGATCTCACCATATCCTCCAAATTCGATCTCGACGAACGTAATTGGACTTCTTGTCCCATGAAGAAGCGACGAACGATGAAAAATTCCAGCTGCTCTCCGACGGCAAAAATCGATCTTTCGTTCGCTCGTTCGGTGGTTAGCGATCTGGCGCGCTTTCGAAAGCCGGGATCGAAAGGAGCGAGGGAGGCGCCGAGAGAGGAAGAAAGCGACCGCGAGGGAGAATCCACACGGCGCAGTGTGTACCTCTATTCAGAATCATGCGGCATGCCTCGTAAATGGAATAATCAGTGACACGAGGGAACACGGAATACGCTGTTGTCCCAGCCACGTCGCTCTTCTACTCCCTCTTGGTCGGTACTTCCCCTCCCGGCCACCCCCGCGCGCCCCGGCCTTCCTTCCTCTCGGTTTACTAGCGTTCCATGTTCGTCGTAGTGTCCGCCATTGCCCCTATGGAAAGCGGCAGCCCCTCCTTCGCTCCTTGCGGAGATGAATAATCAGCGGCTCAGCGTCGAGGCGCTAAGTCGTAAGGTTAACGAGCGAAGACCGTCCTTCTCCTTCTTCTCGTCCGACTTCTTCCTTCTTCTCCTTCTCGTTCTTCTCATTCGTGTGTTTCTTCTTCTTCTTCTCCTACATTTTCTTCCTTTTTATTTCTTCTTTCTTCTCCTCCCTTTTCTTCCTTTCTTCTTCTCCAATTTTTTCCTTCTTCTTTCCTCCTCCTTCTTCTCCTTCGCTTTCTTCCTTCTTTTTCATCGTTTTCTTCCTTCTTCTCTTTCATTTTCTTCCGTCTTTTTCATCGTCTTGTTTCTTCTTCTTCTCCATTTTCTTCCTTCTTTTCGTTCTTCTTCTTCTTCTCCTCCGTTTTCTTCCTTTCTTCTTCTCCAATTTTTTCCTTCTTCTTTCCTCCTCCTTCTTCTCCTTCGCTTTCTTTCTTCTTTTTCATCGTTTTCTTTCTTCTTCTCTTTCATTTTCTTCCTTCTTTTCGTTCTTCTTTTTTCTTTCTTCTTTCTTCTTCTCCAATTTTTCCCTTCTTTTCACCCACCTTCTCCCTCTCGTTCTCCTTCTTTTCCTTCAGTTTCTTCTTTCTTCTCCTCCAGCTTCTTCTTCTTCGCTTTCTTCCTTCTTTTTCATCGTTTTCTTTCTTCTTCTCTTTCATTTTCTTCCTTCTTCTCATCCGCCATTTTGCTTCTGCTCCTTCCTTTTCTTCTCTGTTCCGCCGATCCTGGCGAGTCGAGGAACAATCCCATAATTTCTGAGGTGGCTCCGAAGAGAGTCTCCCTGGGATCGTGGAGACCCGACGTTTGGGAAGATTCGAGACGGATTCGAGCGACGGGTACTAATAAAGACGTTCGGCGCTGGATGCGCGCCGCGAACGTCGTTTACGACGCTTTCTCGACTTGGTTTCGCCGAGGAACAGCCGGAGACAATGGCGAAATGCGAAGATCCGCCCTTCGATTTTCCGTGTCACCTATTTTATACGTTCAAGGTTTATTGTAATTACGCTGTATGTAAACTCGTATTTGTGGCAGCGATAAACGAGTGTTAAAGTAAAAATAAAGTAATAGAAAAAGTAAAAAAATAACAAAAAAAGAGTAGCTTAGTGGACTAATGCGAAGATTCGATTTCGAGTTCTAGCGTTCGATTTTTTCAGTAGGCGTTTCGAGAAAAGTCATGATTCCAAATTAGAGGACACTATAATTATAATGCGCTTGTAACAGTACTTGTACAACAGTAACCTATTCTTAGTCTTCATAACGTATTTTGTCTTACCTATTTTATAAGTTTAAGGCTTATTAACACTAGGCTGTATTTACGAGAGCAGCGAACGTATGTTAAAATAAAATAAAGAAAAAGGGCAGCTTAGTGGACTGGAGTATCGCGCACGAAATCCTCGTGTTCGATTTTTTTCGTGAAAATTTCAAACAAAATAAATTGTATCTCCACGTTAACGCGTCACTAGCGATTACCGATAGTTAGAGAAAGAAGACGTTAATGCGCTGCAGGACGGTTAAGTGTTAATATCGCTGGGGAAATTCGTCGACCGTGACGTCGTTCTCTTCGCGTTACTGTCGCGTGCTACGAGGGACGCGATTCCGCGCGTTTAATATTTCTCCGACGCAGAGACGAGCCATTGTCGCGCCGTGACAAATACCGCTAACCTTTTGTGCGAGCCTCGTGGAAATCGGAGTATCTCGGGGGCGTCGACGCATCGGAGAACCTGGAAATAACAAACCACTCGCGCATGTATCCAACGAACTCGTCGGACTCGACTCTTTCGTCGTTGCATCCAGACGTTTTCGGAGGTTCCATATCGTCGTCCTCCTTTCTGTCGTTTTTTGGTAGAATTCTGAGTCAATTCGCGGAAACGTAATCTTTGATGGCGTATGCTCGATCTTGGCCAGATTTCTGAAGAGATTCCATCGAATGGACGAAGCCCGGAAAATCACTAATAATAATATAATAATATTTCGAATTTTGTGCCGATGCGAAAGCAACGTTCGATGCCGGCTTTAATAATAAAATCCTGATCGAGACGAAGCTCGTGACAGGGCAGAAAACGTAATCTTAACGTCCTTACGTTTGCTCGTCTTAAGCTAGATTTTTGCAGAATTTCCATGACGAAGTTGGAGAAATATTTAACAATTATTTCGATTTTTTCTTACCACGAACTTCTCGAAATTTTTCATCGATGCGACGTTACGTTCGATTCTGGTTTAAGTAATAAAACGCTTCGTTAAGACGAAGCTCGTACCAGGATAGAAAATATAATTTTTGAATACATTTGCTCGCACCAAGTCAGATTTTCGAAGAGATTCCATAGGACAGAGGAAGCTAGAAAAAACTTTAATAATTATTTCGATTTTTGTACCACGAACTTCTCGAAATTTTTCATCGATGCGATATTACGTTCGTTTCTGGTTTAAATAATAAAACGCTTAATTAAGACGAAGTTCGTGGCAGGGTAGAAACGTTCTCTCGTCTATCAGTTTTCAAAGCGATTTGTTCGCGTTTAGCGGAAACGCATCGAAGGTAAGCCGAGTCACGCGTCGGTTTGCACCTCGGCGCGAGGATAAAGTCACCACCGATGTTTGACCTGCGATCGATCGAAAGCTTTGGAAAGGGCACTTCATCTTCCTTTCTCTCCCTCTCGCGCCCTCTCGCTTCCGCGCCTCTTCGCCGTCCGATCGAGCAAACTTTTCTGATCTTTCTTTCGAAACTTTCCGATCGGTGAGTTCGCCTGCTTTTTTTTGTCGCGCGTAGAACGTCGCGTCGTTTAAATAGTTCCTCTCGCTCTTGGCATTCGGCGCCGTCCCGAAGACAACGTATACGCGAGAATTCTTATTCCATTAATGAACGAGAACCAGAAACTCGGGGAACAAATCGAAGAGTACGATGAAAGGCAAGTCGATCATTCGTTTCCGATTAAAAGCGACTGTCGAATAAAGTAAAAAAGCGGCGTCGCCACTTATTTATGACATCGTGCGAAATTTATTCGAAAAGTTGTTGCCTTTCAGCTTTTTTTCTTGCCTTATCGAAAGAAAGGGGGGATCGATATGCAAAGGGTCGATTTTGAAAACTGTTTCACCGATTTTGGAAATCGTTTCATCCGTTTCAAAAGAGAGAAGATACAAGAAACGATAAATAGGAAAGATATATTCAAAGGAAAATATCCGACTCGTTTCCGATTAAAAGCGACTGTCGAATAAAGTAAAGAAACGCGTCGCGAGTTATTCGCGATATCGAGCGAAATTTATTCGAGAAGTCGTCCGCTTTCTTCTTTTCTTCTCGTCTATTTCGTCGATTTTTGTTGCGTGAATTGGATTTTCTCGTGCTTATCCTCGAAAAGTATCGATTAAGAATTGAAATTCCGCGAGAACGACGAAGAGCAGGAAGCAATAAAGGAAGAGAGGAGAAGCAATGGTAAAATTCATTCAAAGGAAAATAACCGATTCGTTTCCGATTAAAAGCGGCTGTCGAATAAAGCGAAGAGTCGCGTCGCGATTTATTCGTAACATCGAACAAAATTTATTCGAAACGTCGTCCCTCCTTACGTCTTCCAAAATTTTTCTAAGACTCTTTTAAGACTTCAAAAACGACAAGACGCGTCCAAAGAAGAACGGAAGAAGAAAAAAAAAAAGACAAAAATTTATCGATCTACGATATATTATTTATTTACGATAATTTATGGGAATCGGACAGCCGTCGAAGCGACGATGATCCACGAGAGAACTTCGATTAGGAACTCGAATCCCGTGAAATCGACCGAGACGAGAGAAGAAGTAAGAGTCGAGAAAAGAAGGAGAAAAGAAAAAAAAAGTGAAAAAAGGCATGGAGAAGCGGAAAGGAGGAAGCAAAGGAGCGCGAACGATTTCTGGGAAATGGAAATGCGAAATTTCTCCGGTCTCGTCGACGGCCTTGAACGGGAGCTAAGCGATCCGCGGAAAGAAGGGCGAAGGAGGAGCGTCGACCCGATCGACGTAATCGAGGTCGAAGGGATGCGGAGGGATACCTTCAGACGTAAATTGCAAATGTTCCGGAGAATCGGATAATCGGATAATCAGCCAGACTGTTCTGTCTCCCGTTCGCCATTTCCAATATTCGGCTTTTCTCAAGCCTAGACTCCATGGATTTCGAGTGAATTATCGTCGAAGTAAAATCACTCCGTCGCATTGCGTCCTTCTTCTTCCCCAGTCGTACTTCCAATTTTTTCTCTATATTTTCGTAGGAGTTTTTCCGAGTTTGTGTCACGTGACAGGACGCCATGACACCGTTCGAAAAGCGTCCCAAAATGGGATGGAAGATGATGGAGGATTTTTCGGATAAATCGATCGATCTCTTCTCTTCCCTTCTCTTCTCTCCTTCCGCGTGTTTCCTACCATTACAGAAGCTGGCGATGCGTTCAGTCTCCTGGATGTTCGATAACGCGAGCCGCAGACCGCACACCGCAAACCGAGGAGAGGAAGTCTGTTCTGGATGTAGCCGCGGCGAGTCTGGATCGCGGCTGGATCGCCGACCGTTCGAATCTCGCGCCTAAATTTCTCGACTCTCGAGAGTTCGATCGCCTTCGATTCGTGCTTTCGCTCAACCCTTCCTAAATCTTCGTTTGTTTATCTAAAACAGCCTCGCAGTCCTAAAAATACCGTTTACTTGGCGGCGTTCGTTTGAATTTCGCGCCTAAATTTCACGACTCCCGAGAGTTCGATTGCCTTCGATTCGATTTTAAACAGCAAAATGTATCGTGCTTTCGGTTAATCTTTCCTAAATCTTCGTTTGTTCATCTAAAACAGCCTCGCAGTCCTAAAAATATCGATTACTTGGCGGCGTTCGTTTGAATTTCGCGCCTAAATTTCATAACTCGATTATAATTAGCGGAATATATTCCTGTCGGTCTTACTTCTTTCGTTTATCTGAAGCAGTTTCGCGCTCCGAAACATACCGATTTCTTCCATGGAATTGCATCGCGAGTTTCCAGGCAAATATTGACAAATTCGCGCGTTAAACTCTCGCGTCGAATATTTCCCGAGCCATCGCCATAGTTGACTCCGATAACACGAATTGTTAACGTTTCGTTCTCCCATTCTCGTTTTTCTTTCACCAGTCAAAACAGTAGAGAACGCGAAAGAGCCACAAGCCCGTCGGCTAAAATATCGTTACCTTGCTGCCTTTTCCAGCGGATTCAATATTTTTTCGAATTCACACGCTCGATCGACCTCATCGTAATTTCAAGATGCGACTATGAATAGACGCAATCTGTCCAAGGTTGCTTCGAATTTCTCGTTACGAGCATTTCCGACTTGCTTCTCGACCGTTGCTGGTATAATTGAGATCGCCGAACTTGGATCAAGATCAATCTCGTGACAGAACGAAAGACGTATGCTCGGTGCAGGCCAAACTTTGCTAGAGATTCCATCGAGTGAACGAAGATGGAAAGACCACCATAATTATGTCGATTTTGGTGCTGCGAACTTCTTGAAAATTTTCCTAAGTTTCTCATCGATGCCGATACGAACGCAACTTTCGATCCTGGTTTAAATAATAAAACGTCGATCAAGACGAAATTAAAATTCGTTCCAGGTCAGAAACCAGTCTTCCTTGTACCCAAACGTTTTTAGAGCTCATTGGTATATTTTTATGTACCAATATATGGCTGTATTTTTAGAGGATATTTCGTCCGTCATTTCGATCAGTATTCCGTGTCTGTTCGCGTAGGTGTTATCGTGATTGCAGGAAACACTTAATCATCGATCGCATATGCTCGATTTAGACTAGACTTTTCAAGAGAGTCTATCGAGTGGATGAAGATGAAAAAACCGTCAAAATTAAATCGATTTTGGCGCTACGGATTTCCCTTAATTTTTCTAAATCTCTCAATCTCCATTTCAAAGGTTCCTTCGAATTTCTCGTTATGAGCATTTCCGGCTCGTTCCTTGACCGCAGCTGGTATAATTGACCGCCTGACGAGATCAAAGACTCATCACCGGGCTACTCCTTTCTTTGTTACGGACTTCGAGTGCGCTCTTCATGACGACAGGTCTCCTTCAACTGCTCTTTCGTCTTTTTATCTCTTTTCCTTTTATTATCTTCGTTTGTGTTTCGGGGCTTCCGCCGTTCTTCCATCGTCGTCGTCGTCGTCGTCGTCGTTGTTTCCTTTTTATGGCTAGCCGAGATTCTTGTAATCGCCCCTTTCATCTCGTACTAGCGGCATCGAATCGTCACCAACGATCAATGGCGATCTTCTAAATCGTTCGATCTATGACGATCTTTCAAATCGTTCGATCAATAGCGGATTTTTTAAATCGTTCGATCGATGGCGATTTTTTAAATCGTTCGATCTATGGTAATCTTTCAAACAGTTCGATCGATGGCCATCTTCCAAATCGTTCGATGCATCGAGACGATTCGTAAAATCCACGTTTCTAAAATAAGAAAAGGAAGCGGTAACGCGTTGCGTTGTTTCGCTAATTACCGAGCAGAGGAAGAATTCCTACGTTTTTTGACGTCAGTCGCCGAACCGCTTGAATTCCTCCGACTTGTTTAACTTGTACGGACGAAAAGTAGAGATTTACCGGACTATGCGTGAGTCGAAATTACGTGAGTAGATTTAACGCAACGTAAAAAGCAGAAATATTACAAATGAAAAGGCTCCTTTTCGTTCAAGGCGTTTAAAATAATTTTTCACTCGTTTTCGCGCACACTTTTGCCTTCTCTTGGGGTCGATGATTTGAAAATTCAAATTGTTCTAGATAATTTCGTCGCTCCTGGTGCCGAACGGGAGATTTTATCCCGACGAGCTTCGTTAGACCGGAAAGCAAGAGGCTTCGAGTCGCGTCGAACAGATTTTGGCAGACTTCTGATTTGGCAAGCCCTCGTTGGGTACTTTTCTCGTTAAAGATAACTACCGACGCCCCGACCAGAAATATTGCCGTGATTATCGCCCGCGATAGATTCCGTTTTGTCGCAAGCGTGGCCAGTAACTTTCTCACCTTTAATCTAACCGAGTACGTGGTACCAACCGTTCGCTTATGTAAATTTTCTCTACGTTTATCACGTGACTTTTTTAAAAAGGGACAGGAGAGTACGAGTACAGGAGAGAGAAGAACGGATTTTTGGTCGAGAAAGACACTGGTCGTCGAATTTATTGGAAAGAATGCTGAATTTTTATTCCTTAGTGCGATCGTTTCGACCTTTGGAAAACTTATTGGCTAAATTATTTTGGATTGTTGGTCAAAATTGGTCTCGATCGATGGCCAAGTTATTCTGGACCGTTTGGCAAAGTTGTTCTGGACTGTTGGTAAAATTGTTCTCGATCAATGGCCAAAACTGTTCTGGATCGATGGTAAAATTATTCTCGATCTTGTTACGAGACGCGAGTCGCTGTTAGGTAAGTGGCAGCCCGAGTCGACGAGGTAAAATCGAGTGTCACTGATAAACTAGCAGCCATTAACGATAACAACTTCGGACTCGACGAATCGTTCTGCATCGCGAACTGTCTATAACTGCCAACTGCACACAGTTTCGAATAAAGTTTCGTTGGTCTACCGCTGGTCGTGAAACCACTTGTCTCATGGCTGACTGTTCGTCTCCGTCGAAGCTACCCTTTGTCTACTTTTCCAGCGGAGAGATCGTGAAAATCGATAAGAGACGTCTTAAGAACTCTTGCTCTTAAACCCACCATCGAAAGACCAGGCCATTTGGATCGGAACGAACTCGTCTCGACTCGATTAACGCAACATGGTCGAAGCCGAATCGACCCTTCAACCCCAAACTCGACCTTCGATCTGCCCGAAAGTAAAAAGAGAACCTGAAGAGTGGTTCGATGTTTTCAAAGACTCGATCTTGTGTCCCAATTGGTAGGCTATTGGTCAACACCTTTTCCATCCAAACTGGCTGAACGCGTGTCGTCCTATCTCAACGAATGTCTCGTATCGAGTCTAACTTTATTGTCATGGTCATCGTCCCCATTGTCGTCTTTTCAGTCGATTACATAGCGCGAGGTTAACAGCTTAGAGCAAGGAGCCAAGTTGAAGAAAATGACATGATGGAGGACATCGACAAGTAGGACAAAAATGCAGCGTATTATTACACGTTTTTTGACACTCTTTCGGCACAGTTGGGCTCTACGAGTTAGCCACGTTGTTTCGTTGCATCACGCGAGTTAAATTATCACTGGTCGGACTCGTCATTCCCTTGGAACGGGTTAATAGAGATTCGCTCGGAGAGAAGCAGACTCCATCCAGAGCAAAGTCCAGACGCCGCCCTTTGCTGGATATCGAGCGACATCGACAAAGGTATGCGGATAAACAGGTCCTCCGCGCGTGTTTTAGTCGGCATAAATCCGGGACGGCACGCGGCATGCAACACCGTCTTCGGCCAGTGACGAGGGTTTGACTGCGTCAGCCTCAAAGGACAAGCCCTAACGTCGTTCAAACGGGAGGGTCCCCTAGGTATGTACGTAGCCGCGATAGAGAAGCAGCCGACTATCCTGCCTTTATATTTAAACGTCATAATGTCGGAAGGCAAACAGCGCGCGATACGCCCTTGTTTCCGTCAATTCGTTTTAAATTCGCATAAGAATCCGTCCGTCGTCCTTCCAGCGACGCTTTCGAGCCTATCGTTCGATCTCCCTTTCGTTCGTGACGCACCGAAGCCGCTTATCGCCTCGAAATTGTCCTGACTATCGATATAATGACTGGTATAACTATAACAGTATAAAAGTGGCGACTATAATTAATACGCTCTCGACGATGCTGAACACGACCTCTTGTTGGTTTCGACCAGCAGATGGCGCTGCTTTTCACGAACGACTCTTGCCAGTGTTACGATTTCGAATCGCGAAGTTGCCAACAAGATGGCGACTGTCCGTGCAACAAAATGGAAGATACGTAAATCGATGGAGGTTCGTTTCCCGTATAAAAAGTTCGGTTTTATATATAAAAAAAAAAAA
>JAITYT010000759.1:1093276-1111244 GCA_025433975.1 Liostenogaster flavolineata
CGAAAAAAGAGTTCGATGAATTGTTATTGCTGTCATTTTGATAGCAAATCAATTATAAAAGCTCCAATGAGAACTCGTCTCGTTTCTTTTTATCTTTGTTTTGTTTATCCTTGTAAAAGCACTTATATGAGCAAATCTCACGCTAGAAAATGAGTTTCTATTTCAAAATACCAAAAAAATGTTATCGTCGTCGATGTTGTTCTTGTCTTTGTTAAATTGTGTGCTAGACGAACGTCGCTTTTTCCTCTTTCCATTATCGAAATTCGCAGAATTTTTATGAAACGATCGTTGAAGCGTTCTAACGAAAAACGTTAATGCGTGCAGAAAAAAAGCATGGAAAAGTTGCGTTGCGACCTTCGAACAGTGCGCTTCTATTTATATTTTTATCTTTGTTAAATTATAGTATCTTCTAGACAAACGTCGCTTTTTCTTCTTTCTATTATCGAAATCCACGTTGGTATTTCGTCGCGATGGGCCGCGTGCGCTTTTAAGGTCGGCTTCGATCCGAGTGCAGTTTCGTGTTTCTTACGTTACTCTCGTCGCTTCCATCGCGACCGATGAACTTTTCTGCGCTTTTCTCGCCTAATCATTTCGAAACGCTTGACTTCCTGCACCGCCCTTTACATTTTTTCCTTTACTCGCTCTTTTGCTACGGCTCTTGGTGGATCGTCTCGAGTCGGATGAAATTGGAGCGATTTTGACGCTACGTACGATTTGATTTGATTTGATTTTCTGCGTCGAGCTCAACTAAGAACCCATTTACAGAGTTAATGAATGTTCATTGTTCAATGGACTACAACATATAAAATATATAAATTTAATTAAAGTTTAGTGAAATGTCTTATTGAGTGTTTTTTTTTCTTTTTTTTTAATGAGGTCGAAATGATCGGCGATAGTCGCGCCACCTAGCGCAGCAAATCTTTTTCCATTGCGACATCAGACGCTGGAAGCGAAAAGAAGAGGGTGGAAGGTACGCGTTCGAAGCGGAATGCCGCTTTGGTTCGGCCGGAAGTCGAGGGAAGAGGTGGACTGAAAACGATTCGGTTCGACGTGCGAGTCGGTCGAGGAGGGGCGTGAGTCGTTTCTGCAATCGGTACGAGGAAGAGCAGAAACTAGAATGAGCGGTAGACGCGACTGCGAAGCCGCGAAGCGAATCAAACGATTTCACGCTCCAGATTGCGTTACGCTTTGAGTGAGGCGTCGCGGAGACGCCGTGGAACGTCGAAAAATCCAGCCATTTCGGTTTTTCGCGCGTCTTTCTCCCTTGTCTTATCGATCGACGCGATTTTACGAAATACGTCGTCGAGTTCTTAGCCTTTTCGATACTACCGCTGGTTATAGTCACCTAACGTCACGCTCGTTGTGCCCGGTAGGTGACTATAGTCGTTCAACGTCACACGCTGACTGAGACCTACAGGTAAGACTATAGTCAGCCGACGTCGCGAATTTTCTAGGATTTACTGGCGATTATCGTTACATAAGTTGGTTGGGACCTAGCGGTAATCATAGTCATCCCAATGTCGCAAGTTATCCTGGATTTACTGGTGAATATAGTTACCCAAGTTCGCTAGGGCCTATCGGTGACTATAGTCACCCCAATGTCGCAAGTTTACTAAGATTTACTGGTGATTATAGTTACCCAAGTTCGCTGGGACCTACCGGTGACTATAGTCACACAACGTCGCATTCTCACTACGATCTGGCAGTGACTAGACTACAGTCGCCCCAATCTCGCACGTTCGCTAGAATTTATGGGTGAATATAGTTACTCATAGTCGCAAGTTCGCTGCATCTTATCCAAGATTATTCTTATATTTCTAAAATGTTTTACGTTGTAACGGTTCATCCTTCGTAGACAATTTACTTGTAATTCACTTTGTTCTACCCAATATCAAATATTACAGCAACTTTTCGCGATGAAGTATACGTTCGTGCTGCAACTGATCCGTACTGTAAAGTCTAATCAGCGGCACGAGCTTCTATACTGCTGTACGTATATCACTACGCGTATCGAACATACACATGGACGGCCTAGAGGTATCGAAAGGGTTAAGTATCGAGCAAGAAGCATCGCGCAAGAAGCTCCTGGTGCCTCCATTTGACGCGAGCTTCCAAGGCTCTCGCCTGGAGGAAGTCTCGAAGCTTCGCGTCGACGAAGAGCTCTTTCGAGAGAGCAAAACTTTCGTTTTAAGCAGTTTTAGGTATCTCGAGCTGTTCTCGAGAAAATCCATGAGAAAAGGGAGACTATATTCTCTTCTCCCCTCGAAAATTGACTTTGTTTGGTCATTCTTGCTCAAGGAATCCAATTTGTTAATCCTTCGAAATTTAGGATACAGAGTTCTATTTATTCTCTATCCAATTTTGAGTAAAGAAACTTTATTTAGGCAATGGCAAGCATACCATACGTACCAATTGCACACCTCTTACTTCCTGCGTACTGGTCGAAAAAGAACTCAGACTTTAGACAGATACCAAGTAGCATTTATACCCCTTTAGCTGTTGGGTGTCGTCCAACTTTTATATGCGTAAAAAATCCAATCTCTGAATCCTCCGAAATTTAGAACACGAAGTTCTATTTCTTCTCTATTCATTTTTTAGTAAAGAAACTTTATTTAGACGATGACTGTCATATTAAACGTACCATTTGCACGACTCTTACTCCTTGAGTAATAATCGAAGAAGAACTCAGACTTTAGGCAGATACCGAATGGTATTCGTATTCCCTCAACTGCTAGGTATCGCTCTACCCTTTATATTCTTCAAGAATCCATTTAGTCGACTCTCTAGAAACTAGACAATATAGAGAACATCTCAACACTCTTCTACGTTCCTCGTGAAATCCGTTGCCTCGCTCTGTACTTTTAATCTCGTAGAAAAGGGGAAAAAGGCGCGCGTTTTTTCCTTCCATCGACGATTTCCTTCGGTTTTCGAGGCATCGACCGCCTCGTCGCGTCCTAACGAGGGAGACAAATGCGCTCGCAATGAGAAAGACGCCGGACAAAATTCTCTCGTCAATTTTCTAACGTCGCGCGGAGGCCGCAACGACTGGCCCTCGCACGTAGGAAAGAATTTTAGCCATTAACGCACGTAATCATATTTGCTATAGCAAAACACCGTTATGTAAACGCAATTCCGATGTTCCGTATCAACGCGGTGCGGTTTAATGACTCTAGTGCCGGTTTACCTGCGTTCTATTTACGTCTCTGCTAATTAGCACGTATATGCCTACTTCTCGTCCCTACCGGATGAAACGCGCGGGCACGTTAGTCAACGCACGCATTACGGAAAGCACATACCGCCCTGCTCCACTCGGCAAATATCTACGAACGAAAAAGATCGACCCCCCGCCGACCAGACGATCGTTAAATAAAAATCGTCGACCAACGCGACCGACCGCCTGTTTGGCCATGAAAGGGTCGTTGCTTCGGAGTAATCGAGGAATCGAGATCCGCTTGGTCGTTTTATTGGATTGGCTGGAAAGTGATTTCGATTCCGACATGCAGGTGGCGCTGTCTTATTTAATCGGTGCTACGATTACGAATCGTAAAGTCGTCGAGAAGATGGCGAGCTAACATCGAACAAAATGGAGGACGTACGATGCATCGAAGTTCGTTCTTTAGATATAATTGTACTCGAATTATATGCGATTGCCTTTTGTTTCAGTTTTGACATACAGATGGCGAGGATTTTTTGATAACTTCAGTCGTCAAACAAAATGGCGAACAGCCACTGAACAAAATGGAAGATATATAATCCATCGAAGTTTGTTCTTTAGATATAATTATACTCGGTATACGTGTAATTGACTTTTGCTTCGGTTTTGAGATGATTTCAGTCGTCGAAAAGATGGCGAACGGCATCGAACAAAATGGAAGATGGCATCGAACATATAAACGATCGAATTTCGTTCTTTGAATAAACAATGCAGTTTAATTTCGCGCTAAAAAGCCAAAATTATTTTCTTGCCAAGGAGATCGACAAGACGATACAAAAAAAAATATATAAATTCGAAATTCTTTCGAGATCGAGCGATCCTTTCCAGATCGTTTCTTTTCCGAAAAGATAAAGGCAGTAAGGTTCGATGGCATCCTGGTTTGACCTCGTACGCGTGCCAGTTGCTCCAAAGGCGATAAAGATCGCCTTTTATTCCTCGCTTTCCACTTTCGAGTCGAATCGTAAAATCTCGTAAATCGGATCAGTCGCTAAATTGATTTACTTAAATCTAGAGCCGCTGTGATTGTTTCGTCGATACCTGCGACTTACCTTGAACTTTCATTTACTTTCGTTTACTTTTATTTTTCCCAGCTGCTCCCTTTCTCTCTTCTCATCTTTCCGTCGCGTATTTCGCCTCTCGTACGTACGCTTCGAAGCCG
Organism: Liostenogaster flavolineata; assembly: GCA_025433975.1. NCBI lineage: Eukaryota > Metazoa > Arthropoda > Insecta > Hymenoptera > Vespidae > Liostenogaster > Liostenogaster flavolineata. The sequence goes on from JAITYT010000759.1 coordinate 1,097,650, forward strand.
AACAGTCGTACTACGTCAATATTTACCTACCCAGCGACACGATAGTCGCGCGAAGAGCTTCCGCGCTTCGGACTTATTTCCATCGTATCCATATATTCGAGAGGAGATGGAGTCGCGTGCGTTTGAATGTTGTAATACGCGCGTCGACGCGTTTCCCTCGAACTTTGCGATCGCTTCGAACGCGCCTTATCGACGTTCAATTTTACGGGAGGACTTAACTCGCTCGAGAAGTTTTCAAAGGAACTCCTTAATCGAAGGTCAAAATTAATTTCCTCGCCTTTTACGAGGAGATGGCGCAAAAACGGCATGGCGGAGCTCGGATCGAAGATTTTTCAAATTGCTTCTAAACGCGCGAGGTGGAAACTCGTCTCTAAATTATTTCTTAAGAGCGACACGATAGATGATTTCTTTTCCAATTGGTATAGAAATTTAATTTGGAACGTCCTACGATGAAACTTGAACCCTCGAATGGTTGGAGTAAAAATCGTTTCTGGAAAAATGTAAAAAGGAAACTCGTCTTCTAAAATATTCCACGAACGATATCATAGTGAAAACGCGACCATGTTTGAACACGATCAGTCCAGACGAACATTACGTGGAACGAAAATTAATTTCTTTGTCCATTGGTACAGGAATTTTATTTCGAACTCTTTCGAGTCAAAATTGAATCTTTGAATCATTCAACCGTCGTTCCTGAAAACATAAAAAGTAACACAATCAGTCTGGAGAAACATTACGTGGAATTAAAATTAATTTATTTTCTTATTAGTATACAAATCTAATTTGGAACTCTAACGATCAAAATTGAACCCTCGAACAGTCTAAGTAAAAATCGTTTCCTAATAATTTCTCACTGACGATACCATAATGAAAACATAGCCACATTCGAACACAGCCAGTCCAATGAAACATTACGTGGAATAAAAATGAATATCTCCGGCCATCGATGTAGAAAATTTTATTTCTAACGTCTCGCGATCAAAGAGGCATCGAAACTTTCGCTCGGCGAATCTTTGGCGCAAAGATCGTCCGAAGATCGTTTCCGAGCACGTCTCCCAATAAATTCCCACGAACGACGGTCCCTCGCGCAGTAGAAACGCGGCCGTATTCGAAAACTATCGGAGCAGACGGTCGACTGTTCGGTCGCTCGCCCATCGGAGGCGATATCGCGCCGACAGTTCCTACCTACGCGATAAGGGACGTCTGCGGAGGGAGACGTCGCCGTAGTCGTCGTCGTCGTCGTCGTTTCCCCCTTTCCATCCGCCCTCGTCACCAGCGAGCGTCGTTGTTTTCGCGGAGCGTCGCGTGTTTCGCGATTATGTGCGCGAACGCGACGCGTACCTCTTCCGATAGGACTCTCATCGAGCGGACAAACCCTCGGGCATGGATTCGAGAGGAGGAAAAAAATCGTCGATACGCCGGATCGGCCTGGAGGACGGCCTGATGCCTGCTGAAGGGTGGCTACGGCGCGGGGGACGAGGAAGGAAGCGAGTGAAACGCTGTAAGGGCAACAGACGTACAGAGAGAGACAGGGAGAAGAAGAAGAAGAGAGACGGAACACGAGAGAAACTAAAGAGAAAGAGAGAAAGAGAAAGGGGGGAGAGAGAGAGAGACGAAGGATTGCCGTAGGACGGGCAACCTGCCAGAAAAGACGAGGCGAAAGGTGGGATGAGATCCGACCGTACAGACGGACAGACGGACAGACGGACGAACGAATGGACGGACGAAGGGGAAGGGCGGTAAGGGGGGAAGTTGGGGTAGCGGAGACGAAGACAGGGAATAGGGAAAACGTCGTGGATGAACTAGGAGGGGTAGATAACGAGCGAGAGAGGAACTGTGGAGGAAAGAGGACGTGGGGAGTTGGCTGGGATACGGATTGGGATGGATTGGTTGATTGATTGGGCACGCTTGTATTGTTTCAGGAGGAAGCTGAATCGACGTAACGGGCCCGAGTCAGGATGGCCAGTTGGCCGCTGAAAACCGTGCTTCTGTTCAGCGCCCTCATCCTTGTTCGCGGTAAGTAATAACACAAATAGGGAGGAATCGACGAGGAAACCGAGGAAACGGTTGGCGCGGCTTCGCGCTCCAACTTAGAGGTTAGTTTCCAAGAGGTAGAGCCAACGGAAGATGGAATTGTGCTAGGACAGTTTTAGCTTTTCCTGGAGACGCTTGGAGTCCCGAAAAAGCTTGGGAACGAAAGCGTGGTTCCAGGAGATCTCCTTTAGGGGCGAGAACACCATGTTGTTCATCGTCGACGTCGTTGGGGTATTGGGAAATTAGAAAAGCAAGGAAGTAAGGATTTGTTTTCGTTCTTGGACACTTCCCACACGCTTACCACTTTGGTGATGGAATTGGAGGATTTTTAATGTCTTTATTCGTGGCTTCGCGTTTAATTCTCATCAGCATCGCGTCCACTTCCAAAGTGATTTTTCCCGAAATGGCGAGCAGATGAATTGGCCGCTGAAGATCGTGCTTCCGTTTAGCCCCATCGACCTATTTCGCGTCAAGTAATAACACAAATTGGGAGAAATCGTCGGCTCGCGCTCCAACTTTGAGATTAGTTTTCATCAGGTAAAGCCAACGGGAGATGAAATTGTGCTTGGAGAGCTTTGGACTTTACAGGAGACGCTTGGAGTCCCGAAAAAGCTCGGGAACGAAAGCGTGGCTCCAGGAGATCTCCCTTAGGGGCGAGAACACGATGTTCCTCGTCGTCGACATTGTCGGGGTATCGGGAAATTAGGAAAACAGGGTAGTAGGGATTGAACAAGAGCTAAGCTAGAATAACGTTGGAATAAGACGAACTAGCCGGGTGAATTTGTTTTCGTTCCTGAACACTCCCCACACGCTCGTAATTTTGATGGTGGGATTCGAGGATTTTTCAACTCCTTTTTTCGTGGCTTCGCGTTTAATTCTCGTCAGCATCGCGTCCACTACGAAAGCGATTTTTCCCGAAAAGGCGAGAAGGATGCGAGAAGGAATTCGTTCTTGTCTCGCTTTTCCAATTTACGTTTCACGAACGGCAAAAACGAGAGGAAGCTCGCAATTAATTTCCGTCTTCCGCGCCGGTTAGTATCGACGTTCCGAGCGCTTTCTGACGTAGACATCTTTTTTTTTTACTTCGTAAACGTCGTCGTAGGGAGAAACGCGTCCATTTGTTGCACCGATGTCGTCAAACTTTTTCAACGAGGCGCACACGTATAAATGGCGACGTTGTCGTCGCGTGAAATCACGTTATTACGAGGGCTTTCGTTATTCCGACTGGCGGACAACCGATCGTTCACGAGTAGGAAATGAATCGAGGCGATGACCGGCGATTGTTAATTAAAAAAAATAAATCCGTCGGCTCGTTATCGAGAATTACGTCACGCGTGACACCGTGAATTTCCTCCTTCGATGTGGACTCGATCGATGGAGAGTCCAACGTCTCCGTATTCAGACTGTATCCTGATTCGAAGGATATTCCCAAGGATCTCCGTCGATTTCGCGGTAGCAACGGCCATCGACCGCCTGTTAATTACTAATTACGCGTTTACATAGGCACGTAGACGCGCAGAGACGAGCTACCAAGGCGTCTTTCCATTATCTTCGCTTTAGCTTGATTGATCGAGCTTCGAGTAGATTGCCAAGTCGTGGGACCGTTTCCAAGTCGCGATCAGCTCTGCCGATAGCGTGGCAACTTCATTTTAACTCCTCCAGGTCATTCGAACTAAGTGTCTGTCGATCCTTTTTTTCTGGCTTCGTAATTATCAATTATTCGTCTACTAGACTCAAAGTCTTGCGTTGGATACTTTTCCGTCACCTACGCCCGCCACCTGATCGATCTAGCTTCGAGGAAGAATACGAGAACGAAGAACCATCTCCGACTCGTAATCGGCCATTTTGAATGCCTCGAAAGCATCGATCACGAAATGAATGCTAGACCGCTTCGAACCTTATCCCTAAACCTTCAGGCTATTCCAACCAAGCGTCTGTTACTTCTATTTTTCTAGGGACGACCATCGTCGACCTAACTTTCAACAAGCTTACAAGACCCAAGAATCATGCCTGACTCTTAATCGGCCATTTTGAGTGCCTCGAAAGCATCGATCACCAATGGAATCCTAGCAAACTCCAAACCTTCTCCCCACACGTTCAAGTTGTCCTCTGAACGAAACGTTCTCTAGAACTCCTCCTTCTCCTCGTCGATACCCGTCCGGTGGATGTCGAAGCGCACAAGCCTCGTTGGAACATCGCCGTATCTCTTTTCACCACCCCTGGCCCCTCCTAGCGCTGCTCTCCATCTTTTCGGTCACGGGCGAACGCAAGACCGGTCCACGCTAGTTTAACGGGCAGAGTCCGTGTCGGGGTCGATCGATTCCCCGGCACTAGGTGGTGCGTTCTCGCAGCGACAGTCCTCGTTGTTCCACCTACTACCCCCCAACCCAACCGAACTACCAGCTCCCGCATACAGGGGCGACCGTTTAAATTGTAGCGGCAGGTAGTTTCGTTTATTCGAGGATCCGTTATTCGGCTTGGCTTTTGGCGCAATTTGCAAGCGGATACGCGAGATCGCGGCCAGACTTACCTCCCTTTGTATAGTTAGACTCGGCTCTCGCGCACGCATCTACGAAACTCCATCCACGTTTTCCCTAACTTCGACCATTAATAACTTTCCGTTTCGTTGGATCGTTGTAAACGAGAAGGCGGAGGAGGGGGAGGTGTAGGAGGCGGAGGAGAAGGAAAATAAGTCGGCGGAGGGGCAAGGGGACAGGTAGGGAGGGGGTGGAGGTGGATCGTTAGGGGCGTCGAGCGCACGCGCGCTCACGTAGTTACGCACACGCATCGTACGGGTGCGAAACGAGGAAATAACGAGATTTTCCTGTAAATTCAAGACGACGAGGACTACCGCGTCGACGAAGGGCCGGAGTGGGGCGGGGGGACTACACGCACCTGCCCGACTGCGAAATTACGGTTTAATGATCGTCGTGCGAGCGTGGCGGCACGATGTTGGCCTCTACAATAGCGCCGGGGATCCACGGCCCCTGGCCTCTGCGCTTACGCAGCCTCTTGCCCCTCCCCTTGCTCCCCTGAGTCCTCCTGCGCCAGCTCCTGCTCGGCGATCGGTTATCGAGCGACGATCGGCCTCGTTAAACGGCTGGAAGCGCCTCCTATATCGATGCAAGGTCCACGGGGAACTGACGCATCCACGCACGTATCACATCGGCTGATAAGTTCCCGGTTTAAAAACTGATGCCCGCTAATGCAAAATAAAGCCTAAACGTTCCTTTCGCATTTTTAGAGTGTCAGCTATCTCTTGCATCTTCGCTTTACGATTTGCTAAAACAATTTCGTGGACTTTTGAACTAAACGTCGGATCGTCATCAAATTTTTACAGGTTATATTTCGAAGGTTAGTACTTTCTAAAAAAAAGTATTCATTTTGCGTTTATGGCGTTGTCTGTTCGTCAGACCGGAAACTTATTAGCCGATGTGTTACTCCCTGTCAACGACGGCTTCGTATCAACGAAATTACGTTCGCAGTAAATCGTACGGCGCGACGATCTTGAGAATAAGGTTAAAGAACGGGTTTCGTTCTTTAAAATTCGGACATTCGACTCCTGGATTTAACGCGATTCTCGTTTTGAATCTATGTCGGAGGTCATTTGATTTGGAACGAGGTGTTGAATCTAGCGACGAACGATTGTTGCTGTCCAGTGGCGACAATTGGACGGTCTGGCTCGAAATTTTGGGTGGAATTTGAATCGAAATGGGAGCATTTCGAGAGGCAAGCGACGCGTGACGAGGTGAAAAGAATTTTCCGACCTGCGGAAAATGGCGCGTTGCCGTGTTCGGTCTGTTCAATTTTTTAACCAAGCGATTTAATTCGAGACGAAAATTGATTCGATTTAACTTTGAAGTTTCTGGAACTCCTAACCTTTCGTATTAAAAAAAAGAAGCGCGGTTTTCGAAGTAAAATTTTCGAAATCGAGCGACTTCGAATGTCGAAGGACGCACGACGAAGTGAGAAGAATTGCCAGAGGCAACAGCGCGGAAAATGGCGAGGGACCATCGCTTTTTGTCGAAATAATTTCGTCTCTCCTCGCGACAGTGTCGTTGTCGTTCGTCGTCTCCCTTGGACTCGAGAACTACCCTTTCGAATCCGCATCGTCCCTGTCATTCGTAACGGCGATCGACTTTATTTATTGCCTTCCTATAAACGTCCCGAGGGGCATTAAACCGTCGATAAATTTCGCGCGTTTCATCGCATGACAATCGAATTCGCCGAGCGGTGCACGCGGACTCCTCTTCCCTCGTTACCCCATACCCGTCGCCATAGTCGACGCCACCACCCCCATCATCGCTATCGCTAACACCATCGCAGCCTCCACATAGCCACTATCGATGCCACCAATACCATCGCCACAGCCTCATCATCACCACCACCACTACAGCCTAACCATCGCCACCACTACCATCGCCACAACCTCATCATCGGAACGACCTCCACAGTTTCACCATAGCCACTATTGTCGCCACCGATGCCACCACCACAACCTCATCATCGCCATCACCACCACAGCTTCACCATCCGCATTATGGTCGCCACCATTTTCCACGATCACAACCTCATCATCAGAACGACCTCCACAGTTTCACCATAGCCTCTGTCGCCACCATTACCACCACCACAACCTCATCAGCAGAACGACTTCCACAGTTTCACCATCTGCATTGTGGCCGCCACTATAGCTTCGTCATCACCACCATTACCTCAGCCTCGCCCTCGCCATTATCGCCGCCGCTATTAACATCGTAACCTCAAAATCGTTATCACTACCATCGCATCATCGCCACTATCATCGCTCGGTCGTGATGAAATTACGCGAAATCGCTTCACCTTATTTCGATTTTAAAAGATCTAGCTTTGAAAACTACGTCGAAAGGAATCGAAGATGGACGCCTCGAAAGCGGCATCGGCGCTCGCTCGCGCGCATAATCGCGTCTTGGTCCCTCCGGGTCGGCTATATGCAAGATTCATCGGGCTTCGGGGAAAGTTTCTTCCCCTTGATCCTCGATGCCGACGGATTCGAATGCGAAATAACGTCGAGCCGTCTGTCACGAAGTCGGTCCTTCGTTCTCACGACTGGAAGGATTTCTCCTCGGAGTATTCCACTCCACTGTTTCTCCTAGCCACCCTGCCACAACCCACTCAACGATGTAGGGTGAGAGATGAGATCGGGGTGTGGGGTGAGAAGGCGACGTTGAAGGAAGAGGAACGAGCAGGTGGGGGAGAACGATGAGGACGGGGAGGAGGAGGAATGAGTAAGGTTCTCCGCACATATGCGCATATGTATGAGGTGGCGATGGCGGTAGCGCTTTACTTCGCGAAATACGACGCATCGAAGAGAAAACTCCGGGCATTCGTGGGATGGGAGTGTGTGGGGAGGTGCTAGAAGCCGCGGGGGAAGCGAGAGTCGCGAAGACACGGACGAAGAGACTCGGTCGGGAGAGAAACGTCGAAACCAAAAGAAGGCAAGAAGGCGAGGGGGAGAAAGACAGTAGGGTGGCGAGGGCCGATGGAAGAGGGGAGGCAAAGAAAAGAGTAGACTAGGTCTCGACGATGCTAGCGGTGCTGGTAGAAGCGGTGTCGGTGTTGGTGGTGGCGACGTGGAGCTCGGAGTGATTTGGAAGGTAGTTGCGCGGTTGGAACGGCCATGGAGAGAAAAAAGGCCATTGGGTGGTGGAAGGGAAACGACCGGGAGCGCGAGAAGGACGGTGATAAGGAAAAGGAAGGCAGAAAGGAAGGAAGGAAGCTCGACTGGCGTCGTGACGGTAGAAACGAAAGGGAGGGTCGACTGCTTTCTTAAAGATGCGAGCCAAGGCGCACTTGTTGCTCGAAAAAGGAGCGGTACGAAGTCGACTACGGCTACGACGACTACGACGACGACGAAGAAATGTAGGAAGGAAGGAAGGAAGGAAGGAAGGAAGGAAGGAAGGAAGGAAACCAGCCAGTCTGGAAGCGTGCGAGTACTGCCAGGAGTAGGAGAAGGAGGAGTCGGGGGATGAGTAGAACTAGGTGTGGGGTTGTCTTGGGTGCCGGTGAACTCCGAAGAGGATGGTTGCCGGGGAAGACCACGGGGATGGAGCTTCCGGGGTATGGGGGCTAGGAGAAGAAAAGATACGCGAAGTAGCTCGCTCGAGAAAGGAAGGAGAACGGCCTTGGGAGAGTGGGTACAGCTTGGGAATCGAATTGATTCTCTTTTACGGGCTGGCGTTACTTTCCTTTACTGCCTCGCCGCATCCGACTCTTGACCGAACTTCCTCTCTTTTTCCTATTCTTTCTCTCTTTCTCCCCCCCCTCTCTCTCTCTAGTGTTATTTATTTATCAGCTCCAGCACGTAGTCGTTTTCATTCCCTCCCCTGTAAAGGATCTCACGAGGCCCGCTTCTACCTTTTCCCTTTTTCTCGCTTCTCTGCCCCTTCGTTCCGCGCTGCCACTTCTTACCGACTACTACCACTGCTACTACTCCTACTACCACTCGTCCTACGCTCGCAGGACTCTCGGTTCCGTTGCTGGTCTCCTTTCGTTGGAAAGCGCTCGGCTGCTTTTCGTTCGAGAAATCGACACTCGTGATTGAATTCGACGAAGTAGGGAACTTATTGGGATTCTTCGCGGCGCGCGACGGAACCGCGCCACTCTCTGCCCACTCCTGGGCTAGATTCGATCTCGAAGCGGCGAGGAATACTCGCCACGAGGAGAGCGAGAGAGATTCCTTATCGAGTGGGCGAACGAAAGGACCGGAGTTCAGCCATTCGGCTCGTATTTGCGTCGGCACGTGCCTCGAAGCCGGTCGACTTATTCGAACGACTTATAATCCGGCTAGGCGCTCCTTCGGGCACGAATCGCGGCATGATTTGAACTGTCCACTTCCATCAGTCTCCCGCGTTGGCTTTCGGATTTTCGTCCGTTTTCCATCTAATGCGTTGGGAGATACAGCGAGTTGTTCACCCCACTTTTATTCGTCTTCGAGAGACGTTCTCCACGTGACGTATCGAGAGATTTAACATATGCTCGTTCTCGATTCCATCGAAAATACGCACGATTTGGTGGATATTCGTCGGATTGGGAACTCCAAACGGATTTTTCACGGTGACTGGGAACGAGCAGTAGGTCGCGCCGACGCTCGGGAGCTCCTTTGTATTTCGTCATAACGACGAAAGAGACAGAAGTACGAGTTGGTATCGAACGGGGTCGTTCGGTCGTGTGGGAATGGCCGCGTATTGCCCGCTACTTTTTGTAGAGTCACGAAAATCCCGCGGCATCGATCTAACGATCCATTTGCGTGCTCCGTTATGGTTTTCTGCCTGTCGGGAATGAATGGACTCGCTCGGAGGGAACAATCTTAATGCGAGGAATCGTTACGAAGGATTTTGTTCGATGGAGAACGTTTTCGTGGCTCGCGTGAAATTGTTTCCAAGAGTTTGGATACGTTCGTGTGTCTTAATAAAAAAAAAAATTAAAAAAAATTAAAAGAATCGAACGAATTCGAAGAGTTCGAAAATAGACGTCGCTCGGATCGACTCTTTAAGGTACTTTGTCAAATATCCTTGCGTACGTTCACGAGGGACGAGACGATGCGCCGAGAAAGATGAACGGTGAGGAAATTGACCTAGACGCCGGAGAGACGAGCAGGCGCCTCCAGACGCTATGGTAGAGCGTCGCTTAGGTATATTCGATTTATTATTCCCTGATGTTATTTTTTAGCGCGCATACGCTTGCTCAAAGAACATACAAAATTGCCTTTGCAAATCCTTATGATGCACATTTTTATGAGGAATCCAATCTCTGCAATCTCTACTATTTTTAGTAAATTTGTCGACGATCGCGAGGTACTCATTTGGCAACTCCATAATTTCATAGTTCAATTGGAAACCCTGGACGATTGAAATCTTTCTCGGCGAGCCAATCTCGACAATTTTTACTCATCTATCGACAACCTTGACGCACTCATTCGGCAACTCCATAATTTCATAGTCCAATTATAAAGACAATTCTCCTTCATCGTGCCCATAGTTGCTGAAAAATCGTGTCAGCAAATCCTTACGATCTCAACATTTTCTTGGGAAGCCAATCTCAACCATTTTGTCCACCTGTCGACAGTCACGAGACACTCATTTTGAAATTCCATAATTTTACAACTAATTAGAAAGATAATTCTCCTTCATCGTGCCCATAGTTGCTGAAAAATCGTGTCAGCAAATCCTTACGATCTCAACATTCTTTTGGGAAGCCAATCTGAAAAATTTTAATCCACCTGTCGGCAGTGACGAGGCACGAATTCGGCAACTCCGTAATTCAGTGGTCACTCCACAATCCATTTTCCATAGAAGCTAGGGAAAAGCTCGAAAGTATCGAAATCGGTCGGTGAATTCGCTCGCGACGGGGATGAACGTTCGATTCTCGAATCGGAGAGGAAGAAGCGCAGCCTGTGGGTTATACGTCGACGTGACATCGTAATTATAGAGCTCCGTTCGCGAACAGACGGGCTGCGAAGTAAAACGATGCCTCTGGGTGCTCGGCGTAACGCGCCGAATTATCGAGCCAGTGTTATATCGTCGCTTTCAATTAACCCCGTTCGATATTCTCCCGCCCATTAACCGCGCCGTTGAACCGACGGGGGACTCCCACCATGCCGCGAACTTTCTTCGTCGTTAAACATCGAACTTGGCGCATTGAACCTCACCGCCTACCTGCGTGCTCTCAAAATCCTACGGAATCTACCCTTCCCCTCTCTCTTACCCCTTTCCAGGCTATTTCCCATCTTTTTCTCTTTCCTCGGCGCGATTATTTCTCATAAATTTCTCGTGCGATTTGTAGGTTAGATTCGTAGGATCGAACGGATATCGACGCGGTTACGACTCGCATTTATCAATCTAGTTTCCCTCGTGATAAGATTCAATTCGCGAAATACGAATGCTTCATTTCTTTCCCTTCTTTTTGTCCTTCTCGTTGTCAGAAAATCTTCCCCGAACCACGTGGATTTTCTTCGTCGTTAAACATCCAACATGGCGTCTACTTATATGCATCGAAAATCCTATGGAATCTGCTCTCCCCCCCCCTCTCTCTCTCTCTTACTCCTTTTCAGACCATTTCTCACCTTCTTCTCTTTCCTCGGCGTTACGAGATTATTCCTCGTAAATTTCTCGTGCGATTTGTAGGTTAGGTTCGCACGATCGAACGAATATCGACGCGGTTACGACTCGCATTTATCAATCTCGATTTCTTCGCGATAAAATTCAACTTCAGCGGAATACGACGTCGTTCGCGTTATTCATTTCCCCTCTCTTTGTCAGAAAAATCTTCCCGGGCCCACGTGCGAACCCTTCCTAAATTTCTTCGGGTATAATACAATAATTTATAGGTAATTTTTCAAAGTTTCTCGATGAATCATGCTTTCGTGTTTGAGATAAAATGGCGGCGAAACTCGACGTCTTAGGAATATCAATGGCCTTCTTTTTCTTTCGCTTGTTCCCCGTTCCTCCTCGTCCGCCTCGCGTTTCTCGCACTTCCGTTCCGCAGATCGTTGTTATAACCGTCGCGAACTTGGTCGTTACTCCGTTTTCATCTTATTTTCCGCGCTCGTTAATTTTAAGTTTCGTCGTATCGCGTAAGTCTCGTCCGGCATTATCTCGAACGAGCTCCTCTCTCTCCTTCTTCCATCTCTCCGTAGCAACGTCTGTCCCCGGGTTCGAAGTTAATTTCACGAGTAAATCATTCGAATTTTTCCGGATACATATTTGTACTCCGGCGATATCACCTGGGTCGTCTGCGTCTCTCCTCGTGGGAAAAAAGGGGCCACCTTCCACGCGAGCGGATGAAATCAGGGAGCGGCGATTGGATCGGAGCCTCGAGGAGAGAAACTTATTGGGATTCCTTGCGGATATAACGGTGACTCCGCACTGTCGAGACTCGCCACCCCACCGCGACGAAAGACCAATATAGGGGATTGATCGATAACGTAGGAACCTACGATATTAACTCCCCGAGATGGGAATTATACCAACCTCCACGTACGTGCGTACTTATCGGGAAGAGGGTGGTGACACCACCACCAAGATCAGGCCAGAGGAAGGTCGACGAATCGTGAAAATCGTCGACGTCGATCCGAGGGCTACGAGACGACTGGCGTCCGCCATTTGCATTTCGCCGATCGCGGCCGATCCAAAATGGTGTCGGTCCGTGTCTCGCGATTGCGAACACGATCGAAAGGGCGCTGAGAATTAGGACGGCACTCGCGCGACGCGTCACTGCAGAAATTCGCGTCTCTGACGCTTTATTGATTTCGAGATTATCGCGGATTCCTTCGTTCCGCGACTTTGCGAGCCGGGAAGGACGCGTGGGCGAAGTCAGATGGAAGGATCCCAGGCTGTTGGCTCCTCCGGAAGAGGGATCGATGGCTTTGACGCTCTCGCGCTTCCTTTTTCTGTACTTTCGAAGTTACCGCCTCTGCTGGGGTGTCCTTTTGAAGGATTTAGAGGACTCGTAAGGCGATGGAAGGGACCGATTCTGGTTTTTGCGAAAGGTTTATCGCGAGTGGGTGCGACGTGGTGCTGGACGTGCGAGCTAACCTTTTTCGAGATCCACTTTCGCGAGTTTCTCCCCTTCGGCGCTTCCTTTAGACGCGAAACACGCTGGAAAGGGGCTGATTTGGAATTTTACGACGCTTGTAGTTCGCGTAACGTCGAGATTCGTTCCAGAAATGCGAACCGTAAACTTACGTTTCGCTCGTTGATCTTCGACCGAACTTCGACTTACCATTTCACTCAATATCGGGTGGACCGGGAAGTAAACCACTGTTTTGTAGTACAACATACAAGTTCGTCGAAAAAGACAACTATCGCTAAAAATCAGAAAATACGGTATATCAAGTGTACAAATAAGGTTCGGTAAGTTACGATTAAAATTGTCAAATTTAAGACGTCGTTATCGTAAGGTTGGGCATCTGTCGACAACATGACCTTGAAATATTAACGAACTTTTATCAGTACAATATTTAATTTCCATCATTTTTGACCCTCTCTCTCACAATCCCATATTTCACAAAGATGTTTCTACTGCCTCGTATGAATACGAACTAACTCGAACTAGACCATCTGAAAGTAATGGCGGAAATCCTGACCCACCAAATACTTTATTGTTCATTGTCGCGCTTCTTCGTTCTCCCTTTAAAAAATGTTGGAATTCTCAAGATAATTACGACCTCATAAAACGAAGCGGATATCTTGCGTCAGCTTGGGTTCGTCGATCTAGAAGCCAAGCCGGGAGGCAAAGTTTGGCACTTTCGCACTTTGCCATACTCTCCGTGTTCACCAGCAAACCGAAAACGGTCGAGGGAAGCGCTCGATCGTCCTTTCGGCTTTGTTTTTCTTTCGTTGCACGCGCAGTCGATACCCGTCCTGGCGAGTTTGATCGGTGCATTCGAAAAGCTTAAGCTCGATCGTCGTACTACCGGACTCTAAGCCGGCGATATTTTATTCGTCGCGAGATGGCAGCAGCAACGATTCGAAATATCCTGATGTATATACATATACATATATATATATATATATATATAT
>JAITYT010000759.1:1111325-1129486 GCA_025433975.1 Liostenogaster flavolineata
GAATTCGAACGATCGATCGGATGCGTGATATCGAATATCGATGCGCTTTGAAGTTTTTCGACGACCTACGATTTATTATACCTACGCGGCCATGTCGATGAATTTAACAGTTTGGTCGACTCTGGATCGCGTCCTTTTCGTTAATTGTTTCCCATTTCTTGTCGTTTTCATCGATCGTTTCTCGTAAGCTACAAACGAATAAATAATTCGACGATCCTAACCTAAAAAGTGGAACGTAAGATTCACGGAATTCACTCCGCGAAATAAAGAAAGAAGATTTCCAGGAGCGATGAACCTTCGCTTAGTCGACATTTTCGTCTTTATTTTACGCTGCTAACAAAATTAAAAATCTCGTTGGTACGTCGGAAAAGGAAAATTAATAATCGCAACTCGTTTATCAGGTTCTCCGCTCGATATATTTCTCGAAGGCGGATTTTCTCCGGGATTCCGACCGAGAGTAGGGGAATCTTTCGAAGCCGTAACGGTGCGATTTTTGATCGATTAAATATTCAGTCGACTACATTGGTTTGTCCGAAAAGGATTTTTTTATTTATTTATTATTTTATTGCTAACGTTATATTTTTTATTGTATACTTTGTTATATATATATAATAAATAATTATATATATATTATATAATTAATTTTTTTCCCTCGAAAAAGATAAATCTTCAAAAAAAAGAAACAATTTTCTTCAAAATCGGCACGAACTTTCCGGACAACCCGATATAATAAAAATCGATTTTTCCTTTTCTTCGATCGATCCGACGTTTTGTAATATTATCACGACCTAATAAATCGCGCTTCTCGATGCAGAGGTTTTTATTTGATCATACTCGAGAGAGAAAGAGAGAGAGAGAGAGAGAGAGAGAGACAACAAGCACGCACCTCGTCCAGCTTCGGTCAATAGAAAACTTCCATAAAAGAATTCAAATCAGTCGATCGTTGGAATTTAACTTTCTCATTGGAGGTTCCCTGATGAAATTTTTACCCGTAGTGTCGAACTCGTTCCTCCCTCCCTTCTCCCTCCCCTCCTATCCGCACGACCAGCACTCGCAGTTCGATTCTTTCTCCGAGCTCCGGCTCGACGCGTGCCTTATTTTGACACTATCGATTTAGCACGGCCCCCTTTGACGTCGATCCTTGAATTATTCAGCGATCCTCCGGCCGGTTCTCTTCCTTCCTACGCGGCGCGAGCTTTCCTCCTCGCTTTCTTCCATTTCGCGTACTGCCTTACGCGAGGAACGGATCGCCCGACTAATCCTCCGTCTTCCTCTTTTCATTCGCCGCTCCGTCCTACGTTTCCTCGCCATTTTAAGCGAGTGCACGGAAGCATTACGTAAAGGGAAGTTGCTGTTAATTATTTCGTTAGATCGAAATACGCATGCAACAGGTCGAATTTTATCCCGAATAATCTGAGAGAGAGAGAGAGAGTCTCTCTCGAGGAAGGAAGGATATCGAGATCCTCGCAGGATCGTGCTGTTAAGCTCGATGGATCCTCTTACCTCGTAGGAATCTGGGCTCGTTAGGTTCCTCCGAGAATCTTCGAGTTCCTCTTGCTATCGCCGAGTCGAAATTGGTCGCTTTTCATCGCGCTTAAAAATTCACTTCCCTTTTCGAATCGTTTCCGTAACGCGTTGACCGCCATTTTAAATTCGCATCTTTCCCACGTGACGTCACGAGTAGTGCATTTTCGATCGATATTCGAATCGCTTGAGAGTGCTTTGAAAAATAAAGCCCGATCGGATTAAACGCGATGCGAGTCGGTTTAACCTCTTAGCTAGAATATTTTCGTTAATATGGCGCGGGTCGCTGGCCGCCATTGTTGAGAATTTGATTCGAAATTAACTTGAAATTTGTAGTCAATGTGTATAGATTCGTAGTTTCTCTACAACCTTCGGGTTAATTGCAACTAAAATTTGCAGTTAATTTGTAGAAATTTGTAGTATTTCTTACAAATTTCAAGTAAAGTCTACAGTTGATTTGTAGAAATTCGTAGCTTCTCTACAACCTTCGTGTTAATTGCAACTAAAATTTGTAAGAGATATTACAAATTTTTACAAATTAACTAACTAAAATTTGTACTTAACGACCTAATGCAAAAGGACGTAACGTGTTGGATGTGGCGGGGCGTCACGAAGGATTAAAAATCGGCGACGCGACGGTTGGAAAATCGAGGAAAATTCGACGAAGTTTTCCGTGGTCTCGAAGTGTCAGCCACGAATTTCCTCGAAGAGTCGCGCGAAATTACCTTTTCGTGGAGCGAGAGGAAGAGGGTGGCGGGGGTAGGCTGAAAGGTAGGCGTGCCAAAGTGTTCGATTATCGTACAAAAGGACGTAACGTGTTCGAGATGGTGGAGAGCGTCGCGGCGGATTAAATAGCTGACGAAGGCCCATCGAGGAAATCAATATTCGTGCTCGCGGCATCAACGAGTCCGATAAATCGCAGGATGAGTTCGTTGAACCCCATAAATTAACCGGGCGAGCGCGTACGCGTATCCGCCTAACCGGTAGGATGATAATCATCATAGTGAACGCGTCGTTGCGTCACGACGCCCGACTTCCATAGAATTTATCCTCATTTTTCGAGTTTTAAGACGTCGACCCAGTCGTTCCGATCTATCGATATTTCACCAGACGTTGAACCGATCTACGTTTCGTAGAAAGAAACTAGACGAAGTGTACGAATGATCGTATTTCATTGCCTAGGCAAGCAAGTAATTTCGGTTTTAACAAATACTCTATTCAAGGTTATGTTCGTTCCGGATAACTTTCGTCGTTGTCACGATTACGAATCGTGAAGATTACGACGAGAAATCATCGAACGAAATGGAAAATTGCGTCGTCGAGATTGAAACGTCCTATGATTTTTTATTTAATAATTTTTGCAGGCGCTCGATATATTGTCAAATAAATTTTTATGTCTTCGAGGATACGAGGAAAGTGTAGTCGCTCCTTTCTAAGAATTTTTGTCGAAAAATGCCGAAATAATCTCGGCATTACACGACGTACCATTACGGAGTGGCGTCATTCGTCGTTCGATCTTTAATCTAATAATTTTTCCGATCGCTCGACATATTGTCAAATAAATTTCTGTCCCTGTAAGGATACAGAGACGGTGTCGTTGCTCCTTTCTAAAAATTCATCTTGAAAAATGCCGAAATAATCTCGCGTTACGCGACGTACCATTATAGAGTGACGTCATTCATCGTCGAGATTAAGTCGTCGTATGATTTTCCAGCACCTCTGGGTAGACGTTTCGCGCCAGGATCGCCATAAATTTCCCGCAGAGAAGATCAGGACTCGGCACCGCCGGCACAATGATCCTCGCAAGGCAAACAGCGTTTTGTTGACGCTGCTTCGTGCGCGGTAACGTCATCCCCACGCGATACCGTTTTCTCCTTATTCGCAAGAAAGGATAGCGAGCGGTTACCTTCGAGGAACCTGTTGATATTTCGTGGTATCTCTCTATCCATTGGAAAAAATTATTTCGAAGGTAGAGCCGTTTTCTTCCCTCGAGTGAGCCTCGAGGATGGCCTCTTCATTAGAAAATGGCGCGAAATTACTTCTACTAATAGTAATAGTAAATAGTAAATAATTACCTTTATTAATTCTTCTCGTACTTAATAATTCCCAAGGAAGATATCGCACGATTCGGGTGGCGTTGTTCGATCGATCGGGCCGCCATTTTGTACGTCGAAGGTATTTCAACCTCTCGATACAAAATGGCCGCTCTACGATGGAGTAAAATCAATCGTGATAAAATAACGTAATTATTTCTGGCGAATACGCCAAAAAGACGAGTGTAATATTAAAATCGCGTTACTCGCCTGTAAGCTCGGACACTTCATACAAAATGGCCGCTCCTCGACCTAACGAAATCGTTTGAAATCGAAAGCTGGATATTATTCGACGCGACGAAATTAATCTAAAGCGAAACTACGATATCGTTAGCGACGTACGGTGACGTACACAATGGCTTTGCTCGCGCGATCGATCGCGCCCGAAGCCACCGCGAAAGCCAAAAATATCGTCGGTCCACCCCAGCGCCGTCTACCCGACGATCGATCGTTCGAATCGACCGTAAAACCGCACGATTCGCAGCGACGCCGTCGAAAGTTTTAACGAGAGGAGAAACGTTCTCGACTGACGTCGTTCGTTCGTTCTTGCTACGCTCGCAACGACGGAATAAATTTCCGTCGTCACGGACGGACGGACGGACGAATACGAATATCGAATTAAGAAAAAATTAATTAAAATTTAAAAAAAAAACGGAGGATTCGAAAGGACGATTTTTGAGAGTAAAGAAACCATAAGAGAAAAATTGATCCGTTCGCTGATTAGTCCTTTTTCGAATGCACTCTTTCGCCTGCTCGATTAATTAAAATAAAATATTTAAGTCGCTCGTTTTAAGAAAACGTGTATCGGATCTATCGGAAAGTTCTGTCCGTTTCGAATCGATAGAAACTGACAACTTTTCGACAGATTGATTATTATTTACCGAACAATATAGTTTCTATCGGTACTGACCACCGAACAGTCGACCGCCAACGGCCGAAACAGTCGATGTTGAGACTCGCGACGACATCGTTCGACCGAACTTTTCGCTTTGAACATCTTAACACATTAATAATAATTATTGCTACAATTATATTATTACGACTTCTCGGTGGAGTTATTTTCGAATGTCTTTCTATCGAATAAAAACGACGAATTCACGCGACAGATGGAAAAGAGAATGAAAGAGGTGTGAAACGGTGTCGAAGTCGGAGGAACGATTTTTCAGGAATTCGTGCGGATTTGCGCCTGGAAACTCGATGGCGGATGTTTGCACGAGGCGCGTTATCCTTCGCCTCGAGTGTTAAATAAACAAATTTGGAGGCGTGTCGTCGAAAGGGTCGACGACTCGCGGATCGAGGAAGAGGGTAGAGGGCGGGGGAGGACGTCGTAACCGAGACGAGAGGACGAAGGAGGAGGATCTCGAAAGGGATCGACGAAAGAGTCGGGGTAAGGGCGCGGGGGAAGGGGAGAGAAAGGGGAAACGCGGCAGTATCAACAGGGAAGAGGAGTTTTCTCGGTGTTAACCCGGCCTCGGATGGGGTCGCACCATCTTCGCATTGAAGCGTCGTCGTCGTCGTTTAACGAAAGCCTCTCCTGAAAGAGTCGGGCGTCGCGGCGTTTTGCTGAACGCGTGAAACGCAGACTTTAGTCGGCTTTGCCTAACGAAAAGCACCGGCGAAGGGAGCGGCGCGAAGCGAGACGTTCTGCCGCGCCAAAAGCCGCGAGAGAGAGAGAGAGAGAGAGAAAAAATTGAGAAGAAAGAGGAAAGAAAGAGACATATATATATATAGAAGGAAAGAAGGAAAGAGAGAGAAAGGACGAGAGAAAGAGAAAGTCTGCGAATCGAGTTCCACGACCCTCAGTTTTCAGCGCAGATAATTTTTCCCCCCGCTTTGCGCTGACGAATCGACAAAAGTGACGGGAATTCCAGGCCTATATCAAAGGCTCGTTGCTCGGTTTAAACGAAGCGGTCGCCCTTGTCCTCGTCGCAGTCGTCGTAGTCGTCGTCGTCGACTGCTTATCACTAGGCACGTTTCGAGTCGCGCGTTCCAAGAGGATTCGCTTTACGCTCGATTGTGTTTCCCCTCGAAATCGTTGTGTTTTACGCGCTCTTGCAAACAAAAAAAAAAGAGAAAAAGAAAGACGACCCTCGAATCCTCGTCGTTGGATCGAACGAACGTCGAGCTAGGCACGTTTTAAACCGCGAGCAAAGGCTCGCGATGAGGTTAAAGTCGAACCGGAATTACGAGGACGAAGACGGTAATGTAGAGAGAGAGAGAGAGAGAGAGAGAGATGGAAAAAGGTGACGATATTCGTTGCAGTCCTTGTCGTCGTCCTCTACTACTTAGCATTAGGTACGTTGGATAATCTCGATTCTGAGAAAAAGGAATTAATTATATAATATATATAGTTACTTATTTTATATGTATGTAATAAAATATATAATAAAAAATATAATATAAATAGTAAAATAATAAATAAATTTATAAAAAAAAAAACGAAAATCGGCAGGAACTTTCCGGACAACCCAATACTTTACGTTCGATCGAGATTATCCAACGATTTGTCGTATTTCGCGCTTTCTTCCAAATATCCAAGCGAAATTTTAAATCGAGATAAATGACTCAAAATCGATGCAAAGCGACGAGGACGAGAGCCGTAAGGTCGGCAGTGAGTAAAGAAGGCGAAGAGAGGGAAGGAGACGACGTCGTCTCCCTCGTCGTTGACCTCTACTACTCAGAGCGAAGCACAGATTTCGGCTGGCGCGCTCCAAAAGCAGCCGCTTTACGCTCGATCGAGATTCTCGTCGAAGGGTCCACACTCCGACCGACCTCAAATTTTTGGGGATTGGCGCGTCGCCTAGCTAACTCGTGCTAATAATTCGCGGTATAGTCTTCGAATAGCTGCCGTATCGCTAACGAGTACATCTCTAATTGCAACGTTCGTGTTAATAGTGACGGTTTGAGTAATTAAACTGGATTTTTCCTTCTCTCTCTCTCTCTCTCTCTCTCTCTCTCTCCTTCCTTTCTTCCTATCCGTCGTTACGAAACGACTGCGGAATAACAAACATGCCTGCCACGATAACGACTTTTCATTAAGCTCGTCGACTGTAATTGCAAGAGCCACGTCCGGAACTCAATGCGCCCGGATCGACCTTCGATGGAGTTCTTCGCGCGCCGAGAAACGTCCGAGACTATTACGATCGCTCCTGGCTGTCGTCTCTAGCTTTCTTGATAACGAGCTGTTGGCTTTCGACCCTTTTACCGATCCTTTTGTCAATCTGTTTCCTTCTTCTTCTTCTTCTTCTTTCCCGCCTGCTCCGGCACCGCTTTTCCGCGTTTTCTCTCCCTTCTTTGCTAGCCGTTGCTCCAAGTCCGCGCGCTCGTCCGTGGAAAATTCTGTTTCGTACTTGTCGCGCGTAGTTAAACTTTCAAAGGTGCGAGAGGGAGGGCGGAAGGGAGGAAGGGAGGGAGGGAAGGCGGTGAGGCGTCGCGTCGGCATCTCTTTGGCGCGCATTGCCGGATTTTCTGCCAGAAATTTACATAAACGCACGCTTCAATTTGTAACTGCCACTGTGTCCGCTCGAAAACGGAACCTAACCTCTTTCCGACTTGGCAGAGTCACCAGCGGCTCGACGCGGGACCGATCTTACCCTGGTGCTGTTTGGTGAATCGGCTTCGAAGTGGAATCGAGATTCTTCGTTATTTATTTCCATTAGCACCTTGCTTCGGTCCCAGATCGAGACTTCTTACGAGCCACTTGTTTTTGTGATGTTCAAATTGGTCGTCCGTTCGTTCGTCCATTTCTTCATCCATCCATTCATTTATTTATTCATTCGTCCACTAAATAATTCATTCATTTATCAATTCGTTCATTTGCTTATTCATACATTTATTCATTAATTCGTTAATTAATTCATTTGTCTATCTATCGATTCGTTCATCATCCATTCATTCATTCATTTTTTCATTCATTCAGTCGTCTATTCATCAATTCATCAATTCGTTGATATTAATTCATTTATTAGTCCAATTATTCATTCGGTCATCCATTCATTCAGTCGTCTGTTAATTAATTCATTAATTCATCGATTCGTTGATTCGTTGATTTATTTATTTATGCATTAATTCGACCATTCACTCATTTATTCGTCCATTAATTCTTTCATCCATCCATCAACTTGTTCTTTCGTTCTTTTATTTATTCACTCATCCATTCATCCATTTATCCATTTTTCCATCCATTCATTCGTTTATTCGTTCGTCCAGTAGGTATGTCACGTACAGCCTTCTAGGGGTTGCTTTAATGCAATCTTCAACTGTCGAGTTTCGATGAAAGTCCATTCTCATCCAATGCCTCTCGTTAATTCATCCAATTGTTTTCTCCATGGGTGGCACATCCAGTGGTCGTTCTACATCGTCGTGGGGAACGAAAAAATGAAGATCGAGAACGAGAATTTTCGTAGAGCCTCTATTCGATGAAATTGGACTATACTCGTAAAATTTGGTATCGTGCTTTCGCCACGTGTTTCTATAAAAAAAAAAAAGTTCGGCGTTTCATCGAAAATCGTGTTAAAATTCGCGTGTTGGCGTACGTCCCGACACGAAAATTCCATCTTACCGAAATTCGGTGGATGTCGTAGCTTTTCGAACGAGAACGCAAATACAACGCGTGAAGCGGTAAAGCGAAGTTTCGCGAGATCGTTGTCCATATCGTACAAGTTTTTTCACTCTGCGAAAAGAAAGGCCGTATTCGAATAAAAGGCGCACGATCAAACGAATATTCCCGATATTTTGATTCCCGTATGAAAATAGTCCGGGAGAGAGCCGCTACGAGATTCGATGTTATTTTCGGCCTCGACAAAAACCGGATTCTCTGTTTTGTTATTGGATTGGACAATCGATAGGTTCGATCAACATATCGCCTATATTTAAGAAAATTACGATCGGTGAATCAGAACGAGAACGGCGCACTGCATTTTAATTATCAAGTAATTTTATTGACATCGCTGGAATTGTTATTCGATTCGGCCGCGTGTTTCGAAAATTTCGATCGATTTGCAAAGTTCGACAATTTTTCCAATCGCATCGTATCGATTCCTCGAACTCGATGGACCGTTGGGACCTTCGAAAATTCGCACAAAAATTATTCGTTATCAAAGCGTGACAGCGGGTCTCGAAGAGAATCTGGCTAAGCCCAAAGATAATTCACGTCGCGTCGGCGCTCAAACTCCCGCGCTAACGAGTAATCGCACGAGCATGTAAATTTATAGGCGTTGGAATTTATGATTCGATTATAAATCGCATTGATTATGCACCGCGTACAATCCACGCGTATGCGCGTTTTGGCAATGGCAGAGGCGTCGCGTGAAATACGTACCGATGGATTTGTCGAGCGCGATCGCCAGCGTTTTCGCCATGCAGAGATATTTAAGCTCGACTTCGAGCTCAGTTGCTATCGTACGCCCTAAAAATGGAGAGAAAAAAAACATTTCGAAGCTACACCGCAAGCAGATTTTCCTATTAAATTCTGATCAAGATCTTCCCGTTGGACTCTTCGCGTTTCCAGCTGTTTTAAGGACGAAGGAAGTTTGAGGAGAAAATTAGCGAATATTTAGCAAATTTGTCTTGTTAAAGGCAACCGCTAGCGCCTTTGACGCTTGATGGGATCCATCTCGCCTGGTGCTTCGATTGTATCAGCTGCTGAGTCCAGAGGAAGAGGGATAATGAAAAACTCCGTTTCTCTCGTTGTTCGAATATCTTTATCGGATGATCAATGGACATCGCGGCGCGATCAACTGACGGAGTTAATCGTGAATGCCCTGTCCCTGAGATGTAGTTGGAATCTGGGCTAAGCTGAGTCTTTTGTTACCGTACGTCGCATATCAGCACGCTAGTCGTAGCTGATCACTTTCTGGGTCGATATAACCTGGCTAACCTCGGTTTAGAGGATTCGCTAGGGTCGAAGCGTAGCGGATGTGAGGTACGCTGCGGACCAAGGAGCCTGACACCTCTTTCGCATTAAACTCATCAAGGGCTAAAGTAACTTTTACTTGGGAAAATAAAAGTTGGAATCTATCAGTCGAGCACCATAGTGACGATTTGATAAGACCAGCCTGCGCCAAGCAACGCATTACCTTAGGTAGAATAGGCCAGGACAAAACTGTTGTGAAAACAGTCAGTTATTCGCCATAGTGACCTTGTACAGGCCTTGTACCTTGATCAGTCAGAAATATCTGACTCGCCCTGTCGCGCCATCTGGACAATCCAGTAAAGAAAGTTTCATCGGCGTCTTGGCACGCAAACGGAGAACCCCAAACACTTGGACATACCGACGCTAAAACTCGTCGAAAGGACGTTGAAAGCTCGTTTCAATTTAAAACATCGTTCTGCTTTAATAAAGTACCGAGCAATAATTTTCAAAATTCAAAAATCTCGACGCATTTCCACTCGTATCCAAGGACGATGCGTGTCAGCGCTACGAACCGTCTAATAATTCGCGAATTTCTGGGAAAAACTTTTAAATTATTTCTTCTCGCACGATGGAATTCCCCACAGACAGTGATTCATTAAATCTACGCACTCTGCCGGATTCGACCGAGTTCTATGCCAGCGACGACGTCGTCTCGCCCCTCTCCACCCCTTTTCACCCCTATTTGGACCGCCACGCGCTTTAAGTCCCGTGAATAACGCATGGCGGACGGACGAAAAACTCGTAGGTGCGTTAGAACGACGCACCGTGTATATAACGCGTCTTATTCACGGCTGAGCGATGCGATATCCACGTTAAACGCGAAACATCGACGTCCCACTAAAAGCACACGGTTAGTGCGTCGTTTAAAAGCCGAAGGGTATAGAAAAGGGAACAACAAGAATGCGCCGTGACTACGTAATATAACATTTACGCGCGCGACGCGCTCTCGTCTTTGTCTTATTACGCGAGAGTGCAGTCTCCCATCGGCAAAGGAGAGCATCGGCCGGCTCTCGCGTACAAATTGTTGCGAACGACGATAAAAGCCTAAACAAAACAAAAAAAAAGAGGAAAAAAAGAAGAGGGAAAAGGAAATATTTATCAACGTTTCCTTTTTTAATGGACGATTTTTCGCGAGAGTTTCCGCTTGCTTCTACCCCTCGAGCGGTTCGTCGCTTTCTCCGTTGCCTTTTTCCTTCGTTCAGGGGAGATCCGATAGATCGGCAGCAGCTTCGTCGCGTTAATTAGGTCGCGCGGGCGATCGATCCAACGATTTTCGACAAAGCGGACGTCCAAAGCGCGGCTTGTACTAAGAGGATTTTTTTTATATATATTTTTTATTTTTTTTTTTTGAGTTAATTCTTTTCGTCCATCTTTTTCTTTTGGTCTCGAGGACAATGCGTCTCCGGCCTCCGGGGCACCGTACCGATTTATTAACGTCTGTCGTAACGATCTATACAATCGTCCATTGATGTGTAGTCTAACATGCGCGTTTTAATTGGATAAAGGTCGCTTTAATTGAATCGTTTCGCGTGCGGTACCGCGCGAACAAAACCGGCACCCGGTATAATTGCAGGACGTATTTTCAAGTTCCAGATACATTATAATGTAACGCTTTCCCGGAATGACGCGGGTTACTTCGCGTTACGCGTAAATTCCGTTGCCAAGGGAACGTTGCGCATTACGAATCGATATTATTCCTAAAGGCGAAGTTTATTACCCCTTGCCATTGCGAAACGGTGGTTCCAATTTTTAGTCGGACGCTGAGGTCAAGTTTCGGGCGCGGAATGCACCGAAAGAATTTTTTCTTTGCCCTTTAACGCGTCGACCACAACCCCAAACTCGCGAGTTTCGCTCAAGACGTCATTAAAGTATTTCCATTGTCCCAAGCGCCTAATCCGATTACCATTCTCTGATTAGTTATCGTGTTCAAAATTTGTTGGCTGAACGTGTTCGTCCGATTCCTACGATTTGTATAATTTATAGCTAGTTGCAATTTTAATTTACGTTTTTAACCTTCGGAGAACACGTCGGGGTCACGTGACCAATATGGCGGCCAACGCGTTAAAAACGATACACGCGTGCCGTTCGTCGATAATAATCGAACAAACCGTATAAATTGTAGGACGTATTTTTAAGTTCCAAACAAATTAGAACGAAACGCTTTTCTGGGACAATTCGTTTTACAGCCGCGTTAAACGTAAATTCCGTTGCCAACGGAACGTTGCGTATTACGAATCGATATTATTCCTAAAGGCTCGGTTTATTACCCATTGTCATCGCGAAACGCCATACCAATTTCTACAATTTATAATTAATTGCAATTTAAATTTTTTAATTTTAACCTTCGAGGAACAGCCCGCGGTCACCGCGAAACGGTGACCCCGATCGTTTGTCGAACGTTGACGAAAAATTCCTTCGCGAAAAAATTCCCTTTAATAACGTCATTTTCGATGCACTCGGCTAAAGAAATTCCATCAGCAATCGCAAGATTAGGGTAGTGTTTTCTTTTTTCTGACACTCGTTGTGCCGAAGAGAACGTCGTTCGAGGTTATGTTAGTCGGGAAATATTTATCTCTACGGTGAATCCAGAAAGAAACGCAGATGTTCGTCTTTTCCTTTCACAACCAATCGGAGGCAACGCGGTCGCTGCGTTTCCGATTATTTCCGTTGCCTCGACGTATGCTTTTTGCACGATATTTACTTTCCGTACGCTCGACACTCGATCATCACTTCGTTCAGAATTTGCACGGTTTATCGGCCGCGAATCGACGTTTCCGCTTCGATTATTCGCGCGAAAATTCCGCCATGGAAGACAGCTGGTCGAACTTTCCAGTTACATTCGCATCGTCGGAACTCCGTTGCATGGTTTTGTACATCCTTCGCACCTGGATTCGATGAAATTTGTCCATTCTTGAACCAATTATGAAAAATGTGCCATCTTACCAAGTTTAAACTTTAGCAAAATCATTCATGACGTTTGAATTAACTTGACGTCACCAGAGAAGACTGGAAGAACAACAACGAGAGACATCCAAACTTTTAGGGAATATGAGTGGTTTTCGATCTGGACCAGACGACTGCTTGATCGCGACGGAAACCTTCAGGTAGAAAGTCGAGGAATAATCTTCAAACGCTGTCACATGGTTTTATACGTCTTTTCCACCTGGATTCGATGAAATAGGTCGACTCTTGAACCAACGATGGAAGATTTGCCATCTTACCAAATGCAAACTTTAGCAAAATCATCCGTGACGTTTGAATTAACTTGACGTCACCAGAGAAGACTGAAGGAACAACAGCGAAGGACATCGAAACTTTTAGGGAATATGAGTGGTTTTCGATCTAGACCAGACGACTGCTTGATCACGACGGAAACCTTCAAGTGGAAAGTCGAGGAATAATCTTGAAACGCTGTCACATGCTTTCGTACATCTTTTCTACCTGAATTCGATGAAGTTCTTCTTCCTTCTCGCGCCAACGAAGGAAAACTTAACTTTACCAAAATCGCGCATGACGTTTGAATTAACTTGACGTCACGAGAGGAGACTGGAGGCGTAACAAACGAGGAACATCGAAACTTTCGAGGAATATGGGTGGTTTTCGACCTGGACCAGTCGACTGCCGGATCACGATGGAAACTCTCACGTGGAAATTCGAGGAATAATCTCGATTCCAGCGTCGTCCGTGACTAGAAAGAGGAAGACAGAGAGGCTGGAACGGGGCGTCTTAACCCTGCCACGGCTGTTCGTTCGCCCGCGCTTGTTAAGCGGTTAAAGCCATTGTGCCACGTGCAGGGAGGGGAGACGGACTGGCTGAGGTGAACGCGAGAACTCGGTGGTCTCCCTGGTCGGTCGAAGCTCGCTGGAGCGCGTCTGAAGACGAGACGAGACGAGACGAGCATCATCGAGGTTACGTCACGGAGATGATGAAGAACGAAAGGTGCCAGGGTGGACAAGATCCTGGGTGAACATCTTCGAACTTACGTCATGAGGAAGACAAGAGTAAAAGGTAGAAAAATGGAAGTCAGGACACCACTTAGCTGTTTTTCCGGTTTTAATTCGAAGAAGAGATAGGTCAAGATCTTGGATGATCATCTTCAAGGTCACGTTATGGAAAAAGCAAGAGTAGAAAGAGAAAAGAAGGAAATCAGGACGCTAGCTAGCCTCTATTTCCTTCTTTAATTAGAAAAAGGGATAGAACAAGATCCTGGATGAGCATCATCGAGGTCACGTTATGGAGAAGACAAGAGTAGAAGAAGGAAAGATGGAGGTCAGGACACTAGCTAGCCCATCCTTCGTCCTTTCATTGCAAAGACATGACAAGGCAAGCTCGTAGATGAACATCATCGAGGTTACGTCACAGAGCAGACAAGGGTAGAAGGGAAGAAAAAGGAAACGTCAGGACACGAGCTAGTCCATCCTCCCTTCCTTCCTTCCTTCCTTCCTTCCTTCCTGGAGGATGCGGCTCGATAATTAACAAGCTCACCGTCGGTGGAGAGACTCGGTCGCTGATGTCGTCGTCGAGCTCTTCTCGTCTCTACCTTTTCACTCTATTCCCCCTCCTCCCCCCATTTCCTTCTCCTGGGTTCTCCCTCTCGAACAGACGCGCTTTTTCTCCTCCTTCTTCTTCTCCTCCATTCATTTGTCCATTCGAAGAACTCACCAGCATCCGAACGCCACCAAGCACCGAGTTGATTGTTAACGAGAAAAGTTTGAATTTTTCAGAGCTATTCCTACCGACGTTTTCGTTCTGCCTCTCGTCCAACCAGTATCCGGCAAACATCCGACTGAAACCCAACGAAACATTTGACTAACGTTCGTTGAACATCCAACAACATCCAACAAACCATTCGACCAATAACCAACGAACACTCGAGTAACGCAGATACAACGGGCATCCGACAACGTTCGACGAACATTTAACCAATAACGTGGGAACATTTGATAAATATCCAACGAACATCCGACCAACGTACAGCGAACGTCCGACTAAAATCTCGTGAAAATCCAACAAACATCCAACGAACATCCGACAAATAACCAACAAACTTCAAACTAATCTCTCGACAAACATCCAACGAACATCCGACCAACATAACATACGACAAACACTCGATCAACATCCAACAACATTTAACGAACATCCGACAAACATTCAAGGAACATCCAACGAAACTCATTCGAATAACGAACACCAATGAACCCTCGACTTGATCCCAGTGACGCTCCTCTCCTCGCGATCACCAGGCTTCAGCAAGGTCGATCGTCCATGGCGAACAGCTCGCGCCTCGGCAGCGCCTGTCGCGGTCCTTCTCTCCCCGATACGTCGCTCGCATCGTTTCTCCTTCTCGACCATTGATTTTTCCCCAATTGCATCGCGTTTGACTTCTTCTCCCCTTTTGTTCTCTCTCTACTTCCCCACCTCCCTCCGGTGGTTCTCTTCGCAAATCGTAACGCAGGCGGAACACAGACGAAATTCCTACGCGTGTCCCAGGCCGCCAAACGGACCCTCTTTTTCCTTTTATAAGGGAAGCTTTCCTATCTCCGCCTCCCCCACCAGCCCTTTCCGATCGCGCTTAATTATCGAGCGGCAGGTCGATCGTCTTTGTGCGGCCGCACGCACAAACGGGCGCTCTTGATCCTATCCGATCGTAAAAATAAATGAACGTAGGTAGGTAGGTGCGTATCCGCGTGCTGTTTGAAAGGGTCTTTGTTCGATATTACCGTGCCGATAAACCAGGCTCGCTCGAATGAACAACAACGTTTTTCATCCACGCCGAAGCGCTTCGATTTTACGTACGCGCGCAGTTATATACTCCTGCCGCGTCCTTTTCTCTTCTCCGTTTTTTTTTTCATCTTTTTTTTTGATTTACCTCCCTTTGGCCCCTCGACGACCGAACGACGCTACGAGTTCCTCGAAATATTACGTATACGCGATTCGAGGGAACGAAAGCACGTCGTTGGCTACTGGTAAAATAGTTAAGGTCGTACTACGAAGCGCTACCTCGCGCTTATCTCGCTTTCACGCCGAAAGTGTAACAAAATTGTTGGAAGTTCTCGCGAAAAGTTTCCTTCGGGCTTCGCTCTCTCGTGAGATCGTGGCGGTCCACCCTGCGTGTCGCCAGCGAATCGTCGACTCTGTCCCGTCACGCGAACACGACTTATCAGCCTTTCGGCGTGACGTTCGATGTTCCATCGTGTCTCGCGAGAACAGAAGCGAAAGTTCGTTCGCTTTCGATCACGATCGATGTCAGTGCAGAGATTCGCGTTTTGGATTTGCTTTTCGATATTATTTGAGGGATTAGCTATTATTTTCGAACGAAGATTGAGTTAGTCTCTAGTCATACGGGGTGTAGGAAATGGCTTTGTCAGATATGTAGAGAAGTGTTGAAAAATAATACGAGTTTTTTTTTATATATATATATTCTGATTTTTAATAACAGTATTTTTTAAATACTATCGCACCTATTGTATGTAAGTATTATATAATAATAGTATTCTTTTTAAAAAGAGTCGTAAATTATCGGAATATAAATCAGAATATATTTACGTATATATTTTCTGATTTTTAATAACGATTTCTTTTTTAACAAATTCATACGTCACATTATAAAATAATGATTCACTGCCTAGGCTCCCATAAAGGTTTACCGATAGATTTATCTTTGCCACGAGTCGACGTTCGTTGTATTATTTGTATTGATTTCGGCCGATCGCGAATCGATGGCAAACCATCGGGTTTATTTGTAGTTTTACGAATCATTCTCAGCCATTATACTCGCGTACGCGTTATTACACGCTTCTAAAGTGTTAACCGCGGTTGCATAGTTGATAAGACTAATTTATTCATTCTAATAAAACAATCGTTACGACTCTGATTAATTTGCATAATTGATAACGATCGTGAATTATCATCCGTGGGTCAATTAGTATTAACTCGCATTAATTCGCATTAATACCTAATTCTTGGAAATTTCTCAACGAAATTTTCCTCCGAGGAAAACCGTCGAAATATTCGATTTTAAAACGATTTTCACAGATTTATGCGTCGCTTTCTCCATGCGATTACAAGCTCGTAGTATCGGTAAACCGTTTCGGATCTTTCGAATTACGCTCGATTCAGAAACTCGATATCTCGTCGCGTCGAATAACCCAGTTCGAACGCCGTTGGAATCCAAATGCTTCCATCGCGCTCGCAGTTTGACATTTCCGCGTACTAACGACCCCGCTGCACCCGCAAATCTTGCGATTAGTACGGAATACGCCGAATTATACGTGCCCACAGGCAACGATAAAGCGTCGTAGCGACCAACGACGAGGAGGAAGAGTCCGATGAAAATATTTAAAGGAATATTCGAAGGACGAGAGCGAAAAGGCGCGAGACGCGTTTCGCATTGGCTCGACAATGCGCTCGAATAAACGCGGAGAAACGATCGACCTTCGTCACGAGCTTCGTAAAAGTTGGCGCCTCGTTGGCAAGTCGATTTCGACGTTTAGCTCGAACGAGATTTTTAACTCGATTTTGCTCTTCGATCGCTCGTAATATCGAGGCTTCGTATTTTTCAAGCCTGTCGAGCTTCGCGAATTTGTTTCTCCATGAGAATCCTCGAAAGGTTATAATGCGCGATAGTTATAACTGACGAGAGAAAAATAGATGGTAAAAATAACGACGAATTCCGAATTATTCGAATTCCAGAGAATTTTGACGTATCAAAGTATAGGAATAGAGCTGGATCTTAACTTCCACGACAGTCCATTCGTCTCGAAGATAGGAAAAGTAGAAAGTGAAAGAAAGGCCAATGCAACGGATAGATCGACAGCGTGGAAATCGGTCAGTTGGAATTTCCATATTCTTCCAATTTGTACAGGTTTTCGACGTTCAGCTCGATTTTGCTTTTTGATCCGTTGTAATATCGAAGCTTGGTATTTGTCAAGCTTTTAGAAGTCCACAAATATGATAAGAAGACTCGAAAGGCTGTAAATTCCAAAAGCGATGATCCACGATAAAATTAACCACTATATAATTATTCGAATTCGAGAAAAATTTGGTGCACTGAAGAATAGGAATGGAGCTGAATCTTAACCTTTGCGATAGTCCATTCGTCTCAATACGATAGGAAAAGTAGAAAGCGAAAAAGAAGTTGATGCAACAGATTGGTCAACAGCGTAAAAATTGCTCGACCCAATCTTCCATATTCGACCAATTTTTACACGATTTTGTTTTTCGACTCGTCATATCGAAGCTTGGAATTCTTCGAGCCTATCGAAGTCCAACGATGTGACAAGAATCCTCGAAAGGTTGAAAAGTCCAAAATAGCGATCGCAAGAAGGAGGAAGAGGAAGGCGAGAGCTTCGTCCCTCAATGTCCAATTCCTCGTCTCGTCGAAAGTATTTTTCGAAGCTGGTACCGTCGATCCGTCACGAACGAACGATCGCGCCCACTGCCGCCTATCGATCGGTCGCGATTTCGAGAGAACAATGGCACCGAACAAGGGGAGCAAGAACGAGGTGGTCGCCGAGCATCGAGAAGCAACAATTAGGCACGTCTGCTCGTCGCAAGAAACAGGAAACTACGACGCATCAGAATCGAGGAACGCTGCCATGGGGACGAGAGAGAGAGAGAGAGAGAGA
>JAITYT010000759.1:1169386-1186371 GCA_025433975.1 Liostenogaster flavolineata
GTCATCGATAGAGACGATAGCTGATAACAACGACGATGGAAAATGTCTTCATTGGGATAAGTTGTTTATTTGGGCGCGTCAACGGTGAAAATGTTAGGACCGAACGCGCATCGGTTCTAAGCCTAACTTGGCTGCTATTACCTAAATAATGCCGTCCGTCGTATCGGCCTAGCCTCTTCCTCACACTCGCACTCAGGCTCTTACATATCTTTGTGGAAGGTTCCAAATTTTGTCGAATTTGTTCGAATGGATACTCGCCTAGAATTCTTTTCGATCGATTCTTTCCGGAAGTTCAAATAAATATCTGGCGCTACTTGAACTTTCAGCTGGGAATGACGAGTTCTTTCAAACCGAACTTGATTGTTTTTATCATTGACGAATTATTTTGCGTTATTGATCAGAAATCGATCCAAATCTTTTCCTACTTACGGATGGTTCGACGTTAATTTTTAGTGGGAATGCGTCGGTCAAGGTCAGGGTTAGCTCTCGAAAGATCTCACGGCGATTTTTAGGGAGAAGTAAGAGGCAAAATGATTCGACAGTACCAAAAGCATCGACGAATTGTCAGCCGCTTGGGAGGTTAAGGGAGTTCGACGCTCCCACGCGAGTCTTTATAAAGCTCTGCCATTTCGATCCATTTTACGAGGACGTTTGGATGGTTATTATTACGAACTACAACCCTTCGAAACATTAATTTCAATCGACGCGTAATTATATTACATTTTCGACGTGCGCGACTTTATTGGATGACGCAGTATCGATGTAACGAACGAATTTATTTGCGTACGACTGTGCAACCGTTCGAAAGAGAGGAGGGGGGTCGATCATCCCTTCCGATGGGGCTAATTAAAAGTCTCCGCCATAGCGAAATGCTCGAATACCGTAGCAACAGTCGTTTTGGAGGCGAGTTGGACCTCTGAACGAAACGTCGTCGTTTTCACAGTCATTTTTGCATCGACGCGAATTCGTCATAACCGGCGTTCTTTCCCCTCGTTTTACGCGATAACTTTGCATAAACGGTTCGTCCTGCTCGTGCGTACGATAATTCGTCGCCTCGCGAACACGGCCTTGGAAAGTTCTTCGTCAACGTAAGGTACCTTCTTCGTTCTCTAGAAGCGTCTTCGAGCTAACGAGCTCGCAAAACACTCGTTTCTTTCCCATTTCGTTCTCAGTTTCTCTTTTACGCTTCGACGCTCGACGATTAACGAGCACCGACACGCTCGCGACGTCCTTTGCTTCCTGATGGGATATAGGCTGGTGTACCACCGGTGGTACACGATCGAGCTTCGACGAGATCTTTCGGAATTTTCGATCGCTTCCGTTGGGATGCTGATCGGACTGATTGGACGTCGTCGTGATGCGCGAGTCGAATCAGAATAGCGGCGACGGACATTTGGCAAGGACACCGAAAAGCGGAGCTTCGAAGATTTGAAATACGGCGAACGAAATCACATCGAATATTCGGTGCTTCGAAGTTTCCATCGCGGGGCTGTATGTACGAGACTAGTTGCGAAAAGTTCTTCAATTTCGCTCCTCGATTTGGCCTCGCGGTTCTTGGAACGTCGACGGGAGCTCGCTGCGAATGACGTTGGCATTAACCAACCGAAAAACGGGAGAAGCGAGGGTAATCATTTCAATTTCGTCGATTTCGTCCGCCTGCTAGCTCAATGCCTTCCCGCCGTATCCACGACTCTTCGAAACTTGTCGTCGTTTTCGAGGCACAACGACGGGGGAAATCGTCGCTCCATCGTCTGCCATTTTTTCGAGGTTAATTTATCCATCGGTGCAATTTCGATTATCCGTCGGTTTAAGTTCAATTTATCCATCGGTCCAAGTGCGATTATCCATTGGTCCAAGTCCGATTATCCATCGGTCCAAGTTCAATTATCCGTCGGTTTAAGTTCAATTTATTCATCGGTCCAAGTCCGATTTATCCATGGGTCTGAATGCAATTTATCCATAAGTCCAATTTCAATTTATCCGTCGGTGCGATTCCAATTTATCCATCCGTCCAAGTTCAATTATTCATCGGTTCAAGTCCAATTATCCATCGGTCCAATTCCAATTTATCCTTAAATCCAATTCTAATTTATCCGTCGATTTAAGTTCAATTAATCCATCGGTACAATTCCAATTTATCCATCCGTCCAAATCCAATTATCCATCGGTCCAATTCCAATTTATCCATTAGTGCAATTCCAATTTATACATCGGTCCAAGTTCAATTTATCCATCGGTCCAAGTCCAATTATGGGTCTGAATCCAATTTATCCATATTTAAATTTTTTTCCAAAATTTTCATTCCAGAAATTTAAACATTAGGTTTACCTGCTTAAATGTACGTTCTGTTTTTATTTTTATTTTTCATTCAAATGAAAAAAGACGAACGACCGGTTCGATTTTAGACAAAAAACCCTGGCGGAGCGATCGGCAGGACGATCGTTCGTAATTCGAGGAAACAAATTGGAAATTGTTTTCAAATGGATCGAAAGCGGACATTTCGGAGTTCCTCCGGGGAGTTCTACAAAAATCGAAGGCAAGCCGCCTGATTCGGCGCATTCTCCGATACTCGACCTCGTCAATTTACTCATAGACCCAATCAAATTCGACGAACGAAGTTTACTTACGCGCATTTCCGATCGACAACTCGACGTGGTTGCTTCGTTTCGCGCACAGTCGAATCGATCCGTTTCGTTCGTTCTTCGAATCGTGCTCGCGTTTCGGAAGGAAAGAATGAAGGTCGCGTGAAAGGAAACGCGAAACGAGCGACGGGATCGAAACGGAAGTCGATATTTGGAGGTCGATGCGGACGATCGATCCAAAGCCGCTTTATCCGGCTGGTGAAACCGTGCGCGTCTGCAGAACGCGTCTTTCTCTTTGTGTCCACGTCCTGCTGCGCACTGCGTTCGTTCACGGACCAATGAGACGCCACCTTTGGTACGAGGACCATGCCGATGTTGCCTCGGTATCGTGCGTCACGACACCGAATTGATGAAATTAACCGCGCTCCACGTCTGCCTCATTCCGATCCAATTTATGCGATATGGATATCTTCGGATGATTTCTGCCCTTCCTGCATTCTCTCACGTTCCTTTTCTTGGTCGAGGAAAGCAGGTAAAATATTCTATTCTTTTTTTCTAGTTTCGATAATATCGCTCGGAGAAGGACGCAGTTCCGAACAGGGACAAACGAGTCGATCATCGATTCGAGAAATATTTTGGTTCCCTTGAATCGTTCCTCGCGAAAAACGAATGCTCTAGAAAGCGGGCGCACAGGACAAAGAAAAAAAGGGAGAGCAGCAAGAGGCAGAGTCACTTTGCTCATTTTTTTCCACGGGAGCGATTATCGTTCGAGTATCTCCTTTTTTTCGGTGGCTGCTGTCGAGTCGTTAACGACTACGTTGCAATTTGTACATTATCGTTTTATGCTCTCGGTAAGGGGTGTGTTTTCATAAACGATATTTTAATGCTCGTTTAATGTAGATTCGAATCGGCCGCGCGTAAGTACAATTACGGAGCAATTTTCTTCCTGGCGGTAATTATACTTTCCGGCTTCTACGTGTCTACGTGCAATATCGACAGAGAATCGATAGATTCGAATTCCACAGCGCCTCTCTTTCGTCACGACGATCCGACTGCGAAAGCTACTGCTTTTCTTTTTATTCGTAACGAACGGTCAACGGTCCGAACTGATTCGAACCGATCAGTCGGTACGATTTACAGAAACATTAAGCAACACCCACACCGTCGGTCGGAGAATTCATGACGAATTTAAATCGTAATCCTTCGCTATTTTGGACTAACAAAAACGCACATTTTCGATAGACTCGACAATTGACATGTCAACTGTTGATCAGGATCGCAAACACGAAATCAACTTTCTGAAAAGCGACTCCGACGTGTACGATGAAATCGATCGATCTCTCACGATTTTATTCGAACAAAGTTCTCCATTCTTCCAAACTCCCGTTCTTTTCATAAATGCGTAAGAAGATGGCGCCTTTCTTTCGTCACGACGATCCAACTAAAGAAGCTACTGCGTTTCTCTTTATTCGTCACGAACGATCAATGGTCCGAACCGAATCGAACCAATCAGCCGGTAACGTCAACCACGACGAATTTAAATCGCAATCATTCGCGATTTTAGACGAACAAGAACCCTTCTATCTGTCCCCTTCGATTCTTTCGTCACGTTCGATTATCTTCTGATTCCAACGAGTCCGAAATCGCAAGCGAAAACTTCATACATCCCCAATGAAGACCAGTTCTCCTGCAAAGAGACTAGCACCGATCACCTCCATCCCTTTGGGATCGACCAGTCATATTCGACTCCTATAAAATCCGTCGTAGCAAGCCGTGATGCGTTTTGCAAAGCTTCGCAGATCCGCGACCTTTTAACGAACCTCGTCGATAAAGGGAATCCATTATCGCGTCGGCGATGATCAAAGGTTGAACGAACATACAGTCGAGCTGCACTTCGCCAGTTTCATCGATTCTTTAGCCCCTTCTACCCTCTCCGCCGATCTCAAGATCGAGATGGCGCTGTCTTTTGCCCGGGAAGGCGCGAAGACGATCGAATTTGCCCTGGAAATGTCCCGTGGACCAGCTCCAAATTCGCGATACCGTTGTCCGGTCGGTGCTGGTGTCGAGTCCTGGTGCGGACTGGGTTTCGTCCGTCCTGGTGTATATGAACGGGCGAGTTCGCTGGCATCCCGAGCGAGTCCGTTAATTCGTCGGTGACGTGGGTTTCGTGTGCCGGATGATAATGCTGGCGCGATGCGGCGCCCGTACCACCGTAACGGCCCTCTGTAATTAATCAGGAACGCGAGCTACAGCGCGAAAATACAGGGTAACCCGGCTGGGTACTAGTTTCGAGCCGGCAATAGCAGCCACGTCGAGTCGCTACGCTCCGCAGTGGCGCGTCGTCCCCCTCCTACTCCGATGCCTGGTGCTCTTCGTCCGCCACCACCTCCTCGACGCTATCGGCATCGACGCTACCGGCCGCGTTTACACGGTCGATGCAGTTACGCGTAATGCCCGCACACAGCGACATATAGCGCGATGCGATGCGAACCTCGCTTAATGACCGGACGGTCGGTCTGTCGGTTGGTCGGTCGGTCGGTCGGTCGGTCGGTCGGTTGGTTGATTGGTTGGTTGGTGGTGAGATGGTCCGAGTTTTTGCAATGTTGTCTAGCTTGTACCAGCTGAATGGATTGAACAAATTCGTTCTTGTGCGATGGGCATCTTTCTAGGGGTTCGGAATTCCAAGTGGAGAATCTTGGTGTCGAATTGAAATGAGAAGATTAAGATTATCGAGGAAAATAATGTTCCTTAGAATTGATCGCTTGTACTGATGTAAACCGATCGTTGATCTTCATCTAATGAGTGGCAAGTTGGCTAGTTGGTTGGTTGGTCTGTAAGTTGGTGGTGAGATGGTCCGAGTTTTTGCAATGTTTTCTAGCTTGTACCAGTTGGATGGATTGAAGAAATTCGTTCTGGTGCGATGGGCATCTTTCTATGGGTTCGAAATTCCAAGTGGAGAATCTTGGTGTCGAATTGAAACGAGAAGATTGAGATTATCGAGGAAAATGACGTTCCTTAGAACAGATCACTTGTACTGATTTAAGCCAATCTTTAATCTTCACCTAACGAATGGCAAGTTGGTTAGATGGTTGGTTGGACTATAGGTTGGTGGTAAGGTAGTCGGAGTTCTTGCGATGTTTTCTAGTTTGAACTAGCTGAATGGGCTGAACACATTCGTTCTGGACCTATGGGCATCTTCTTAGAGGTTCGGAATTCCAAGTGAAGAAACTTGGTGTCGAATTGAAACGGAAAGTTCGAGATTATCGAGGAAAACGGTGTTTCTTTGAGTTGATCGCGCGGATGCCTAGTGAATAGCGAGTTGGTTGGTTGGTCGGGGTTTCCGCGATCAACTCCAGCTTCCACCAGCTGAATGTATCGCGTTGATACGTTCAGGTGCAGTCACATTCGAAGTGGAAAACCTTGGAATCGAAGGGCAATGGCGAACGAATCCCGATTCTACAGCGTTCATCGAACCGAGACGAGCATTGGGTCGTCCGCGTGACGCGGCACGAGAGGCCACCCTCCTCTTCCTCTTCCTCCACCTTCATCGCCCTACAGCGTTACGATTAATGCTATTATTCTGCGTTCCTGTTGCACCCTCGCGTTTAAACTCATCGCGCTCGCCGCGCATCAGCTCGTCGTTTGACGCACTCAAACCTATGCACATACGAAAGGATACGCGTAATACGTTCTTCGTGTAATTCGACTTGTAAATTCTCTTTGGCGTTTAGAGAGTATCTACCGCTTCCATCTTGCCCGTTTAAATCCCGTTTTCCATCCGCAGAATTATTCGGTTTTACGTTACTCGCCGTAATACTCCTCTTCGCGATGAATTTAATTATAAATTCGTCATCCATCCTGGTTCCATCCTTTAAATAAACTCTAGCGATTAAGTTGTTGAAAAACAAAAAAGCAAAAGAAAGATTTATTTCCAGCTAATATTCGAAGAAAAGCTATGATCCTCCAGAGAGGCTGACGAATTTGTCAACTTCTTTTCCAACGTTAACACGACCTTCTCAACCGATCGGACAAATACCAATTGTCTGGAACCAGCGACTGATGCAAGGAGTTCTCACAACACTTGCAGCTACGTACGAACCCACGCGAAGCTGGCAGCCGATGATAGTAGTCGTAACAGCCGCACGGACACCTAGTCGTCGAAATGCTCGACTCTGAGCTTTACAGAGGGAACAGGTGCATCGTGCATCGCCCTCGAACGTCCTTCACGCAATACTTGAGTAACATCAGCGTCGCTGGGTTGCCCCGGTCGCTTTCGATGCGTTTGCACGTAGGTGTGCGCGCGTGTAGGTGCGTGCGTTTACCGATTCACTCTTTCCTTCGGAAGGCTGGCTCTGGCGACAGTTATCAAACTGCCGTTCATGCATAATGCAACCGATTTCTAAGCGCGTATCCTCCTTTCTTCTCTCGATGCACCCCTGCCACGCCTTCGTCTATCCTCGATTCTTCCAACGCTGCTCTGGAAAACAAGCTCTACCGGTTCAAAGATCCGACACCGAACCGCTCGCGTCGTCTGTTACGGAAATTTTCCATCGGATTTTCCTTATCGAATAATATTTAAGGACGGAATCTTCTCGAGGAATTTTCTTCCGTGGAGAATTCGATTCTAGACCTGTCGATGCGATCGCTCGATGTCGTTCTCTTGAGCACCAAAGTGCCTGATAAAATGGCGGACTTTCGCACGTAGATGGATATGCAACAAAGAATAAGTCGTAACACGAATTAAGGACACGATCATTTTATATCGAGATGTCAAAATGGCGTCCTATCGAGCGCCACAGTGTCTCGACAAAATGGTGGATTTTTACCCGTCGATGAATATGCAACAAAGAACGAGTCGTAACTCGAATTTTGTACTCGAATAGACGACACGACCATTTCATATGGCGATGTCAAAATGGCGTTCTATCGAGCGCCACAGTGTCTCGACAAAATGGCGGATCTCGATTCATGTAATCGTTTTGCAGGTTCAACAGGTATCTTTTTACATCCCGACGGTTGAATAGCGATAAATAAGAGGTAGCGCGACTTCTCATGCGATTCAATTGGCCGTCTTTCGAAATTTAAAGTCACTCCCTCGTTTCACTCCTCGAGATGGTGTCGCCCTATCTACGCTGGCCTAACTCGATTAAGCAATGACGAGGGTCGATAGAAATCCAGTTTCATTCCTTTTCGATGGCCGATAAGCGAAGATTTACGCGCTCTCTTCGTTCGATAAGACTTTTCTACGTCAATGTCCGATGCTTGACGTCTCATCGAGATAAGGGAAAGACTTACGACAGCTTTCTGGAAGCTCTCGAACCGAGAATCTCCGAGGATCTTCCCGACATCGTCGATTCAATATACGCTTTTGACTGGTTGGGAGCGCGATTTAAAGCGAATCGGTGCGAACAAGTCACTCGATCGCGATTAATTGGTCAGGTGCGTCGACCGATAAAAACCGATAAAAAAAGAATAATTCATGCGCGAATCCGCGAACAGCGCGGATTTTCAGCGCGGAAATGTAAAATTTGTCCGTTCGATCTCTTTCGTTTGCATACGCTCGATATAATATCGCAACTCGATGAGAAACTTCGGAAGATAGCCTGCGATATCTTCGAATAATATTTGAAGTAAATATTTTCCCAGATTGAATAGGTTGCATCGTTAGTTCGCTGAATCGACGCGACTCGTTTGTACCTCGCAAACACGCCGATGCGAGCTACGATCGGAGATCGATGAATTACGAAATAACGACGGAGATTTTTCCTTCGTTTCGAATGCGATTCTGGAAAAATAAAAGCGCTCGGCGCGAGAACCGACGATCGAGTCGCGCAATAGCGAATAACCAGGGCTAAAAGGAATCGAAAGGAAGAAAGCGAAGCGATCGCGGGAATTTTACGCGTCGATGTATGGATTTAACGATTTACGGTGACGTAGAGAAGCCGAGGGTAATTCGAAAGGAAGGTACGAGCTTCGCGTCGGGTTTCGATCTCGCGTTAAATCGCTCGATGCTCCAAACGAACGAAATAAAAGATGGACAATACCGTCTGGTTGAGAGGCACTGTTCGCGTCTCGCGGTATTAGCAGTCGTCTCTTCATTACTCTTGGGAGCGTACTCACTTATTCTCCTTTTCACTTCATCGCATGACGTTCCCTACGGCTTAACTCACGTCAAGCGGAAAGTTTCAGGCGCGGCATTAATTTTGCAAAATGTCCGCGCGTATTTACACCGAACGAATGAGGAGGCAACCTTCGACGCGTTATTCTCCAATCTCCGAAGCGGCAGCATCCGCGGGATCTTCGTTAGCGGCTCGATAGCGAGGAACGGAAATAATTATAACCTTGTCGCTTTGAAAATGTCTCGCGCCATTTCTTCGTCGTCTTTTCCAATTGATTTGACGCGTGCGAGACAGAGAAAGAAATAAGACAATTTTGAGAGCTCGATTAGATCGAAAACAGGAATAATTATAATCTTGTTGCATTGAGAATGACTCGTACTTTCTGTTGTATCGTTTTCTAAAATTGATTGGACGCGAGACAGAGAAAGAAAATAAGAAAATTTTGAAACTCGATCCAACCGAAATGCGAGACGGTTGGTGAAAAGTAAGAAGCAAAGGGGGAAGGAAAGGGAAAGATGGATCCGTTCGGAGCGTCCTGGAAGTTGATGAATTCAAAGAAGCTCCTCTCGTTGAGAATTGTCTTCATACTTCGTAAGATAATGGCATTGTGCATGAGCGATGGCACTTGGTATCCGTCTTGAAAACGTTGCTTCTCCAGATGCTGGGAAGATTATTGAATAGACGAGGAGTCACAGGGACGAAGATCGAGTTAGTCCAATCCGATATTCCTGTTACGTCGTGAGCTCGTGTTTATCGGTCGCCATTTTCTAGGTAAAATCGCTTCAAAGCTTTCTTACTGCTACGTTTGGTAAATACTTCGACTTGTCGTATTAGTTGAAAACAAGCTTTAACTTTGAACCCGCGGCAAGTCGGGTCATTGAGTTATCCGAACGAAATGGTTCTGAACTTTCTTACAAGCTAGCGCGGGCTAGATTCCTCCATCGGAGACTTTGCGTGTCTCGTGAGTGTTTTTTTATTGGTATTAAAATTCCACCGCTGTCACGAGGAATTAAAATCGTTTCGAATCATCCTACTGATTCCCCTGATCGAGAAAACACGAGTATGGGACATGGGCATCATTGAGCTATCATTGGCTCAAGATGGAGAATTTTTTAACCGTGATTTTTATTTCCCAGACAAAAACTATCCAAAAATCGTTACATAATTTCTAACTAGTACGCGTGTTCTTATCGTATATCTAGGTTGATGATAAAGGAGAAACTTCGCTCGGTAAAACCGTGTTCACTCCCATAAATAAATGAAAACGTAGCGAACTGAAAATACGAGCGGTTGCCGTACTTTTTCGCATGTCAACGCAAAATAACGTGCGAACGAGTAGAGGCTAAAAAAGTCTTCGTATTTTCTCTCATCGTGCGTTCTCGAACCTCGGGTTACCTCGTCTAGGTATTTTGCCTAGAACACCCCAATTCGACCTTCGCATATTTCATCAGGGAAATCGAAAACACCAACACTTTGTTCTAACTCCCTGGAATGTTGTGTTTCAGGACGAGGAGTGGTGCTGGACAGCCAGGGGCCCGTTCTGATCTCGGAGCCGCGCTCC
Source organism: Liostenogaster flavolineata (assembly GCA_025433975.1). NCBI lineage: Eukaryota > Metazoa > Arthropoda > Insecta > Hymenoptera > Vespidae > Liostenogaster > Liostenogaster flavolineata. Next base: position 1,179,649 of record JAITYT010000759.1, read on the forward strand.
TCGGTCGAGTTCTCGAACGACACGGGAATCATGATCCATTGTTCGGCCCAGGGCAGTCCACCGCCCAGGGTCGATTGGCTGATGGGCGACGGCTCGCCCGTACTGCCCATTCCCCACATCCGTGAGATGCTAGTAAACGGTTCGATGTATTTCTTGCCGTTCGGCGCCGAGAGCTATCGACACGACGTTCATTCGGCCGTTTACAGATGTCAAGCCTCGAACAGCGTCGGCAGGGTGCTGGGCCGTGAAATCACGGTAAAGGCTGGTGAGTATATCCGTCCCTTTCTCCCCTTGCGACCCTACGAGCTGCTCTGCTCTTTTCCATGCCTGTAGACGCCACTACCGCGCCGTCCGTATCCTCCTTCCTTCCTTCCTTCCTTCCTGATCCACTTACTCTTCCAGCCCATTGCCCCTGGTATTCCACGTGTTCCCCCAGATGCATCGAACTACACGAATCGCCAGACACTGGGCGATAAATTCGATTAATCGCAAACCAACGAAGCCGAATCCGAGTTTCGGCGTGTCGTCCATCTTCTGGTGACTGTCGACATCCTCGATGGTGAAAATTTCGGACCAGGTCGGAATGTTCCAACGACGAAAAGTGGGGAGTATCGCGGGAAAAGTAGTCCAGCAACGATGAAAACGCGGCTTTATCTTTTAGCCCATTGCCCCTGGTATTCCAAGTGTTCTCCCAGGTACATCGAACTTTACGAATCGCTAGAAACTGGGCGATAAATCCGATCAATCGCAAACCAACGGAACCAAATCCGAGTTTCAGTCTGTCGACATCTTCGATGGTGAAAATGTAGGGCGATTCTATGGCTTGCAAAATGTTGCTTCAGGTCGGAGTGTTCCAACAACGAACCTTTTAGCCCATTGCCCCTGGAACTCCACCTGTCACCCCAGACGCATAGAAAACCAGAAATCGTGCGATAAATTCGATCGATCGCGAACCAACGGAGCCGGATTCGAGTTTCAGCGTGTGGCGATCCGTCGCCTCTTGGCCGTCTGCATCCTCGATGGTGCAAAATGTAGGGCGATTCTAGGGGCATGCGAAAAAGTTGCTCCAGGTCGGCACGATTTAACGACGAAAAGCGGAAGAGGATCGCGGGGGGGAAAAAAGTAGCCGAGCAGCGGCGAGAACGCGACCTTAATTAATTCCACGACGTAACGAGGATAAATCACGTTCGAACGACGTTGATCAAGGTTTACGCGAGGATTTCATTAGGGTAAAAGCCGCGTGGAGCGAAATAGCGACCGCCACGTTCACGAATCCGTCCGTCCGTCCGTCCGTCCGTCCGTCCTGGGGATAAATGATACGAGTTTTCGTTGACGTATCCTGAATCCGACGCGGGATGATCGATGCCTCGAATTATTATTGCCACGTCCATGGTGATTTCTTCATCCGTTCTACGACACTCGCGGAATTAGGATACCGGGACGACTATGGTTTTTCACGCCTCTCCGATGCCCGTTCTAATATCGAGAGTGACAATCGGATCGAAACGATCGATTACGAGCCCTAGCTTTTCGATCTCCGAACAATTCGGATTGCCCTGATGTCGTTGGCGCTTCATCTTCGTCCGTCGACGATCGACGCGTTCACCGAAAACGCTCGACGCCTTTAAAGGATGAATTTCACTTCCGGCTTCGTAATCTTTCCCTCTTATTAGTTAATTTGGGAAATTCCACGTGCCCGTGGCCGCGTATATGCAAACGGACGAACGTGGACCGTGGATGCATCAACGTTTTGTTCAAACACCGCACAGAAGCGAATTAGTCTTGAAGCTGCGTGCACATAATTTCATTAATTTCTGACGTACTTTTTCTCCGCATTTAGTAATGCGGCCGCCGGCGCGGCTGCATACGCGGAGTGGTGAAAATACGTTTTAAGCCAACGGAAATATAGAGAGGTATACTTTCCGGCAGGCTGCGAGAGATCTGAACAAATAACGCGTCCACCCCTTCCTTGACCGCTTCGCTCGAGGCGTAAAAAAGATCGAAACGAAATTAATTAGCCCATCGTCTTCGTCGACCTAGCGTTAGATCGCTTTCCATCGTAGGTCTTTCCTGTGAAAAAGATTCTGAGAGTTTGTTTTTCCTTACGGCTACCATGAGTTCGTCGAAGTTCGCTAAGTCCGTCTCGTAAATTTTCCACGCGAATAATCTTCCCTCCCTTCGCCCTCTACTCGTCGTTTCGAGCAGATCCCGGATCGGTAAGCTCGACGCCTTACCGTCGATGGATCGCTGCCCGAAAGCACCACCCAAAACTCAGCTCCGTGTTAGACCGGAAAGAGAAAAATCGCGGTTATGGAGACGCAAGCCAACTACGTTTATCGCCGCTCCGCTATTTCTCCTTTTCTCCCTTTAATGTCGCGTCACGCGGATGAATGACCCTAAACTCAGGCTCGTATCTAACAACCGGAGTCGACTGCCAAGATCAAGATTCGTGGCTACGCCCGCACTGCCAAGTGCACAGATATCGGCGTACCCGCGTAACTGAGCGCAGTCACGAGCTACGTCAGGTGGAAGGGCGCGTTTGTGCGAGTCGCAGGGGGAATCGACCGTGCGGTGTGACGTTAACGATCCGGGCGACTTGAAAGAGGGGAGACCATCCGAGCACCTTCGAAGATTCGATCCTCAAAAAGTCCTAAATTCCAGGATTCGAAGACGTTTCCAGGTCCGCATCAGCGAATTCTATCCGTCTGGTTGGAAAGAAAATAATTTTGGTTTTTTAACGCGAAATAAAACTCGTCTTTTTATAGCAGAAGAGAACTCCGATCGATTGTATATTATAGGGGCCAGGAAGCGAATCACTGTTTTCTAGCGTAACGTTCAGCTTCGTTTGAAAATCGGATTACTACTCGAACTTGCAAAATATAGTTTCCATCACTTCCGACCGCCTCTTCCCGTATCTCACAGAAATGTTTCTTCCACCCCGTGTGGAACTGGACGACCTAAAAATAATGCCGGAAATGTCGGAAATCCTGATCCCTTTTATATATTCCATTTTGTTCTCGAGATTCATAATCGAGACACCTAACGCTGACAGATGTCATTTAAAGAAGAAAAAATAAATGAAGCAAAGAACCTGGTCAAGACGAAAATTTCTTTCCGGCCATTGCAACGGCAAATAAATTCAGCTTCCGAAGGGCAAAAATCGGAAATCGGTTTCCGAAGAACTGCAGCTTCTCGAAGGCGAGATGACGAACTTCCATCGACGTCTCGAGCCATTGAAAGGGTCGATCACCTTGGCGGGCACGCGGAGGAGCCACGCGCTAGCAAAGGAGGTCCGGGTGGCGCTCGAGAAACGGCCTGGCGAATTTCTTTCGCTCGGCAGCGCGGCTGACAATCGCGACTGCCTGCCAAGAATCACTTATCGCATTTAGCGACTCGTGAATCACCGAAACTCTCCCCCTGCATCTCAGCTACCTTCCTTCGTTGCAGCTTACCGAGGAAACCGCGACGGATTCGCGACGGTCGCTGTGGCGCCGTCGAGGCCGAGGGGGGCGGAGGGGCGCTGAAAACGCGAGGGAGAGTCGCTAATTACCGAAAGTACAGACGCCAGACGGTTTGAAAAGCTCCGTTCGTTGCTCGCGAACGGAACGCCGCTGAAGGGTGCAACGACGAAAAAAAAAAGAAAAAGGAAAAAAGGAGAGAGAGAAGGAACGACGAAGCGCGCCTATCGGTTACGGTGTTAACGAGACTCCGCGAATTTTCGTCTTTGCCCGCGCGATCGGCGCCAGAGTCGCGCCTAACGACGCTCGAATTTTTAATTTTTCAAAAATTAGCTGCTCTCGAGCAACCCCCGGTCTTTTCGAGCGCGTCGTCTAGGAATCCGTTCCTTTTTTTTGGATTTCTCCCTCCACGAACCGCCCCCATATCGATTTGACGCGCAAGGTACGCTTTCGAGAACGAAATCCTGTCCTCGTGATTATTTAATAAGCGCGTCGGATCGCCCTCGCGACTCCTGATTTGCTTTCGGGTGATAAAAAACCCGGTTTGAAAACTGGCACCACTCGCCTTGATGCTTGCGTCGGACGATATGAATTTTTGTTTTAATTTAAAACGTTACATTTCATTATTGTACAAAAATATTGTGCCAAATGCAAAGGTGAAATACGCTGTGCTAGTTAGGAATTGGTGTTACATCGTTACGATGCCTCTTACACCTATCGAGCAAGGATTTCCAAAGTTTTACCTAGGCAGGTCAAATTGCTAATCCCAAAAGGTCTGGAGAGCCAAGAAGAAGCGGCCGTTAAGACAACGGATTATAAACAACCCACGTGATCAACAAATACATTACATAGAACATTTAGGTTTACCGATCTCCGTGTTTGTTAAAATGTAAATTATCTCTTGAATTCGAGATCGTGCATAATTTTCCATCGAGACCGCGTTTCTAGGGTTTGCGAGGCGCACTTTGGAAATTCTTCTCCCGTGAAGGCTTCTTTTGGGTCGCGACGAAGAGGAGAAAGGAAGGAACGTTTCCAACTACGGGTCAACGTTTGTTAAATGCCATAAAAAAGCCGGAATCGAATTGTACACTTGCAGTTGCTTTGTTTTTAATATTTACAATGCCTAAAGTATCAAAATTAACGCCTGCTTTTTTTCGAACTAAATATATAAAATATCTATCGTGATTTTTAAAATTATTCTTCTCTTTATCTGCCATCTAAAATAAATACATCGATATTCGGATACGAATAATTTGGAAAATCAAGCTTCCAAGGGCTAAACGAGTCGTCCAACTCCGACAGGCATCAGCTGGAAAGAAGAAAGGCGTCGTTCCAGGCAGTTAATCTCGAAGAAGCTATCAATTAAGTAGTTCGTTATAGACGATTGCCCCGGAGTCAAAGTTAAAGCGAAATAAAGCGGCCCGACTCTCCAACCGGTCCCGATCATCCCTACGATTACGAGGACCAAGTAAGAGGAGTCGACAGCGTCTCCTTTCACCAAACGCATTCCCAAGACTCATCCATTATCCGCGCCATTTTTCCTCTGTCAACGTCGACGCCGTCGTCGTCGTCGTCCTTGCGACACCCAACGTCTCGTCACTCTTCCGGGGTGGCATCGTCCTCCCTTCCCACGTTTCTCTCTCCTTGGTTCGTCACTCGCGGCCTTTTGTCGGCACCCGAGGAAAGCGAAAGCTCCCTAGGCGGGCCACCACCGACCTCGTTCGCTCTAGGCCGTCCACTCGACCCAAAACCTGCTGAACTTTCTTTTTCAGTGGTGCGGCAAAAATACGAGGTTCAGGTGCGCGACGCTTACGTTCTCGCTGGCAACACGGGGGTCCTCAGGTGCGAGATACCCGCCTACGCCAAGGACTACATGGCCGTGACTTCGTGGGTCCAGGACTCGGCCTTCAACATCTTCCCTTCGCCCACTACTGGTGAGCGATTTTCTTTTTCTTTTTCTTTTTTTTTTTATTCCTTTTGCGGCGACCATCGCAAAGAAGGTTGATTCCTTCTAGCAATCGAAATATTATAGAAAACAAACGATGTTTATACGAAAGATGCTGGAAGGAATGAACGAAAGAGACACGGCGTAGAATGTTTTGATGCCTGCCATCGGCCTAGGTGAAATACAACCGAAGGCGAACCGACGAGCGATGGAAGAGAGGAGAACGTCTGAAGATATATAAACGCGCGTAATCGACCGAGTGCACTCAGATAGAAAGATAGAAACGAACAGCAATGCGAACAGTAGTAAAGTATTGGGTTTTTTAAATTTATTTATTATTTTGTTATTTATATTGTATGTATTGTACAATTAATCTTTTTTCTTCGAAAAAGAAGAAAAAAATTTCCTTCAAAATAGGCACGAACTTTCCGAAGAACCCAATAATTTCGAGCTCCGATAAAACCTAATAATCGTACGTACAAAGACCGCGGATAGTTAGTTTTAATCGTCGTTCATTATCTCTATTACGTTAGGTAATATTCTGTTAAATTGTTTAAATTTCACTGTAGTTGTATGAACGTATGAAATTCGAAAGCAGTGATAAAAAATCGTGAATTACGTCAAATCGACGCGGTGTTTCCATGGTCGAATAACTCGTATCGTCATTCGATGGGACGAAATACAAAAAAAAAGAAGAAAAGAAAAAGAAAGATAGAAATTAGTCGTGGAAATATAAATCGGAAAGTTTAGCTTCCAAAGCACGCGACATTTTCTTGCGAGGTAGAAAAATTCTTTCCTTCTTCCTATTTATGTCAACGTCACCCATAAAAATGTCAAGCGTAAAACGACGCAGATTTCTCCTCGATCCTGGAAGCAAGACAGACTGCCTCCCAAATGGAGCGAAGAGGAAGTTAACGCGACGCAATTACAGCAATTGCGCGACGGAGCAATGGCCTTTGGAAACACCCTATTACATCGTTATCGATAATATCGCCTTCCTCAATTCCGCGAAACTGTTTGTCCCGCTGAATCGAGATAAGAACCTACCAATTTTCCAAAGATTTACCATCCTTCGATATCCGAACCGTTTTACGAGTTTTACAGAGCCGAATGAAAACGTAGCGCACGCCGTTATTCTCCGCCGTTCGACCGGCAGTTTTTACGATTCGTAAACTTCCGCTCGCGCATAGGGATAAAAGTTCTACGAATTTTGTAGAGACTCCTCCATTTATCCTCGTTGTCGCGACGAATTATTCTTCACTTCCTCTAGGTTAATTCGATTTTTCGCGGGGTCGATCCGAAGAAATTTCACGGAAAAAT
>JAITYT010000759.1:1265353-1276586 GCA_025433975.1 Liostenogaster flavolineata
GAAAGGAATGACAAAACTGGAGAGGGCAGACGAAAAAAGAGAGAAAAATATCGGGAATGAGGATTAAGGAGGAATAAAAAGTTTCGTAATTGGTGTGATTTCCAGTACCGCCGAAAATCGATCCGTTTAACTTTCCCGCCTATATCCACGAAGGCACGCGGGTGCACGTGACCTGCGCGGTCAGCGAGGGCGATTCACCCCTGAAGATCTTCTGGCTGAAGGACGGCAGGCCTCTAAAGGCGAACGAAGCGACGACCCATCATATCGGAGAGTTCGATCTCACCTTGATGATTCAGAGAGCCTCGACCGCTCATAATGGGAATTATACGTGCGTGGCGAGCAACGATGCCGCCAAGGTCTCCCACACAGCCTCCCTCTTGGTCCATGGTACGCACCAACGCGTTTGGTTGCACGAGAATTAAATGCCTCCCGGAGACATAACATCTCCTACGTCCGTTTTTCTCCTTTTAATCCTCCAACCGCGGGCAACGTGGAATTCGCGTTACAAATATTCCGTGAATTCCTCCAAATCCTGTTAAAAGAGGACCTCGTGGAAGACGCGTTCTAGAGTAAGTGAAAATGAAATGAAACGAGTGAATCGCTCGTGTTGGTTCGCGCGTGGAATTTTGCTTCGAGATGCGATACAGCGTACTAAAAAAAAAGACCAGTTAATAAGTTTCGTTTGTTACTTCTCGTTAAATTCGGTAGTCACTTTTCCCCGATAATGCAACAAGACATTGATTGAATTTATTTTCTTTCTTTTCTGGTTTCTCGCTTTACGTCCTCCTTGATCTAATTCTTAGCACGCGTCTGTCTGAAGAATAAAATTAGCTGTTTTATAGAGAAAAATCGAAAACTCGCCCGCTATTGGAGGGTTAATTCTCCTTCTGCCTCCCCTTCTTTGTTGATCCGTCTTAATTTTTTTTTCGCCACTCTTTTCTTCTTCTTCTTCTTCTTCTTCATCTTCTCTCGTCTTTCCGATCTTCTTTCTCCGTTCGCAGCCTGGTCAAGGGACCAGTCTTTCCTCGTCGAACTCTTGGAAACGTCGTATTTGCAGATTTTTTACGTTGCGACGTACGAATTTCCTCGTGCCAATGGCGATCGGCTCTCTCGACGCCTTTGGGCGAGGAATTCGTACTTTTCCCGACTTACGGAAGGAGACGCGCGTCTTTCGACCGATTCCTCGACTCGAGAGAAAAAAATTGGAAGAAAATAGATCGTCGAAATTCGTCGAGATTCGTCGCCCCGATAGGACGTAATCACGATCGTCTTCTTTCAAGGATTTTTCAAAGACGGGAAATCGTGGAAAATTTCCTCGCGCCGACGTCGATCGACTCTCTCTTTCTCGACGCCTTCCTTCGCGCGTCGACGTCTTCAATCGCATCGGTGAGATGCTCGAATAGTCGAAAACGTCGCCGGGAGGAAAGAAGAAGCGGTACGACGACTTCTCGGATAATCGGCGCGTTTTCTGGACCGCGTCGAACCGACGAGCGGATCGTGAGTTTTCCCTCGAAACGTGAGAGGAAACTCGGAGAAAGATCAATCGTCGAGGTTCGACGTGGTTCGTCGACGTTCGTCGTCCTCGGGGCGCGGAATCTTTATGACGAATCTTCCTTTTTTTTCTCTGTCTCTCTCCTATCCTTTTCTCTCTCTTTCCTCGTCTCTTTTACCTATCCACTTCTCTCTCTCTCTCTCTCTCTCTCTCTCTCTCTCTCTCTTTCCTCCTTTTTCCAGCTTTTCTCGGTCGAACGCGTCGCGCTCTTCGTCTCCAGCCCCCTTCGTGCCCTCCGGTTTTGCGAGACCTCCCACCCTCCGCTCCTTCCTTTTGCGAAAGGGGCGCGCATTAAAATCGCCCCCTACCCCCTCGACGGACGAACAAATCAGTGCCAAGCGGAACGAACGAAACTTTACCCAACGAACGTACGTACGAACGAGCCGCCTAAGGGTGATTTCCACGTGACGCGTCGTACCGACGAGAGAACCAAAACAGCCAGAACTCCGATTCGTACGCGCCTTCCACGCGACTCCAGCTTTTTCTGCAGAGCGTACGCGTGTGCGCGCTTTGGTAAAGGGACGCGCCTATTTCCTTCGTGCAACGATCATCGATCCATCGTCGCGTGGATACCTTTTTTTTCGTTTGCTAGGCGCGCAGTTGTACGGAACGGAAGCGGCCGCGAGGGTGTAGAATTTTGTGATTTCTTTCATTGAAGCGGATATCGTCGTCGTTCGTCAGGTGGGAAGGTAAGGTTTCGATATCTAGGAAGAATTCTTCATCTGGAAGGAAAAATTCTCGATTTCGAGGTAGAATTCTCCATCTCGAGGGAAGAATTCTCCATTTCGCGGAAGAATTCTCGATCTGGATCGCCTGTCGCGCTTCGATTCTCCGCTTTACTTTATCGGCATAACGCAAGAAACTTTTTCTTTTCGTCAAAAAAAAAAGAATTGATCCCGTCTAAACAATTGAAACGATCTAATCTTCGTCGTGTCCGACATAAATCCTGTTCGATAAAAATATCGAAAATCTCGAGGAAGGATTCTCGATCTCCGACATTAACGAGGATAAGCGTAGGAAACGGAATTTGGCCACTACCAGCTATAATATACGCTGGAGCATAGTCGTCACACCTACACGCGCGCACATGCATATTTATTATCCGCGCATAGACGGGAGTCCAGAGCTTTGAGTATTACGTCGCGCTATCCAGCCGCGGTTTCTCAATTATTCTCAAACAACCGGCGCGCTCTGTTCTAATACCCTCGGGCTCGGGCATCCTACCTCGCAGCACCCAGCCTCGTCGATCTAGCCTGCGCCATCTTGCGCGAGCCAACGAGGCGAGTTACGGTGGCATTCGAAACTCGATCTTCTTGGTCGTTGCTGATCATTTCCCTGATCCTTTTCCGCATCATTTTCCTGATCCTTTTCCTGATCATTTCTCTGATCGTCTTCCTGATACTTTTCCTGGTCATTTTCCTAACTGTTTTGCTGCCCATCATTTCGTACCATACGTCTGTAGCCTTGTACAACCGAGCAAGACCAATTATTACCCCTTTATCAGCCACGTTCTATTCATCGGCATTCGAAACTACGCGAAGGTCGTTCTCCCGATCGTTTTTCCGGTCATCATCCCATGCCCGTCCCTCGAATTGGTCGCGAGAAAAAGCAGCCGTCGAGATTCGTTCTCTTCGTCTCCAGTCGTCGCGTATTTGCACGGACGAAATTGCGAGGACGAGTTCGAGTCGACCGGAGAATTTTCCTCCGTGCGGTGGAAATCGATCTCTTCATTTTCTCCCTTGGAAGAAGTTCTCGCGTAAACGCCACGACGACGATCCCACGATTATCTTGCTTTCCAATCCGACACGTTTACACGCGAGATTCGAGAGACTCGTGGTCCTCGTCGTTATCGATGACACGACTACACGCAAACCAACACCATTACATACAACAAATCGCTCCACGAGCCCTGCGGAAACCACACGATCGTTCGATTAATAAATAAATAAACTTGCCTCGATGACCTGGAGAGAAAGAGTGTCTGGTGTCAGCTTCTAGGTCGACCTAGAAGACGAGTTGACTCGAAACGCCAATCGAACGGTCGAGTTAACTCGTCGACGAAGCATCAAACAGGTGAGTAGAGATCAAGCGGATCAGCTGACGCCTTCGATCGAAGGTCGCCTGGATCCACGGCCGTAAGTCAACAGATCGATCGAAACGCTTCCATCAAAACGACTCACTATCGAATTCCAATCATTGATCAGACCGGAAAAACCTCTCGAACTAACGAAAATAGGCGGGGAACTCCCCGCGATCGAACTATCCTCCAAAGTCTCCTAGAAAGCGCGTGGGATCTTCGAGGATGGAAGCGTTTCGAGTCGAATATTCCTCGAGAAGCGCCAAGACTCCCCACTTAGGAGTCTTCCAACCTGCTTCCGCTTGCTTACGATCGTTCGAAAAAATTTGAAAAAATCAAGAAAGCAATAGGAAAACTCGATTCTTGGCTCTTCTCGACCAACTCGATCGACTGAAGGAGCAAACTAGGCCAAGATGGAGGACAAGAAGAAGCACCGGAACGACGGGCATACGAAATCGTATCGCGGGACTCGAAGGAACTCGACACCAAGTCGAAAGACCGAAAGATTTCGAGACACCTCTCGATCTAGACCCTAAAGGCAAGGAGCAGATAAAAGCCGCTTGTCTCTTTCTTTTTGTGCAGTTCCGCCCACGATAGCTCCCTTTAGCTTTAACAAGGACCTGTCGGAGGGCGTGCGCGCCCAAGTGACCTGCATGATCGAGAAGGGCGATCTGCCGTTCACGATCATCTGGTCGAAGGACGGCGAGCCGATAGGCGGCAGTCCCAACCTTCCCTCGTCCTACGGGACGAACGGTCCCAGGCGCACGCAGACACCCACGGGACTGCGCATTACCAGCATCGACGACCATTCCAGCTCGATCGTAATCGAGCACGTCACGGCCGCGCACACCGGCAACTATACTTGCCTGGCGCGCAATTCGGTGGCGGAGGTCCTCTGGACGGCCGAATTGGTCGTTCGTGGTAAAGTGAAACCCCACTGAACTCGCTCATGCTCGATTATTCACGCCACTATCACGCAATCACGATATCGTTATTATTATCACGTGTCACCATCACCAACGAGTTTGTAGTTCACGCAGCAGCCGCCGCGGCAGCACCAGCAGCAGTCACGTGACCTCACGCTGGATCTCACCTCACCTGTGCACCGCGCTGGCACGCGGCATCGCACCGTAGACTTTTTCTTCGTTTCTTTCGTTTTCTTCTTTTCTCTTTTCTTCTTTTTTGGTTCGTTTTAGGCACACCTTGCACTTAGCAGCACCATGGGCCACGGGCCGTGGCCTCGCTCGATCGCGCGTACAGGGCGAGACGAAGGTAATTTTTGCCTCTGAACGTATTTGAACATCTAACGAAATACGAAATACGGGACGCGTAAGCTTCCTGGACGCAGTGAAAACGCTGTTTTCGTTTTAATAGCTGCAGCTACTCGTCTTGTTGGCAAGGATAAACATTTCTTGCGGCATTTCGAAGTGGAAACATCGAACGTCGAACTTCTATCGCCAGATGTCATTTTTAGTTCACATAAATGATTTTTAGTAGCGAAAATAAAATGAAACGAGACGAGTTCCCTCTCGTTAGAGTATTTCAAAAGTTCTTTATGTTATATGAAAGTGCAGTCGAAATATCTATATATATATTTACATATAAATCCGACATTTCGTATGCAGCAATCTAATAGTTTCGAAATGTACGCATACGCATACAATTTAGGGATGAAATTACGATACGATAAGATCAGACCTCGAAGGCTCACCTGTAAAATTCAGGGGTAAAGGAAATCTGGCTTTGCACAAACTCCATTACGCATAAAATCCAATGGTGAAATCACAGTTAGTTGACGTCTCGTCCTGTAAGCGCACGCATCGAGCATAAGAGATCGCGTCACGTACCTAAGCACCGCAGCCGCAGCCGCAGCCGCAGCTAAGCGCCGTTTTTCTTAACGCGTTGAGTGCCGCGTCTACCATCGACGATACTCGCTAAAATCGTCTTCGATATATGTATATTGTATATATATATTTTTTTATTACTTTGAAGAACGTCATTGTAGAATATTCGTCAGTCTAAAAAGTATCGAGCCCTTCTCTGGAATTCGACCGTGAAAGGCTCGATACTTATTCGACCGCCTATTTATATAAAAAATATTACGCGCAATTTTACGTTAAATTTATCACGATTTATATGTTACATTTCTTCAATTGGAAGAATATCGTGGAATCGACAATCGAAATTTAGAAAGAAAAAAAGAGAAAATCTTAAGAGTAGGCGAAACGATCCACGCGAATTCAGATTTGACGCGGCACTCGGCGCGTCGAGGAGTAGCACGTCTTTCGACCAGGGCTGCGAAAATCCCTCGGATCAAAAGAAATCAACCGCGCGCATCCGGATATCGAAAACGACCGACCTATCGAAGATCGAACGTCTGAAATTTTTCCCCTTTTTCGATACGATCAAACGCGAAGTATTTGTTCGCGAAGTAGACGAAAATTCGTGGCGACACTGACATTTTTGATCGTCGGTTCGAAACGACCTTTCGTTTCAAAACCAAATTAAATATCCGACCCGATGCGTTCGCGACACGAACAAAAAATTGTCCATTCGCGTTCGTGGAATTCGAAAAGCAATCGGTCGGTCACTGAAAATCGATTAATCGATCGATGAATCTGCGTACGAAACCGTCGTATACGATTAACCAATGCGTTTCGTCCAAAAAAAATTCTACGGATTAACAACAATCGTGTTTCGATGTTTTTTATCTTGTTTCAATGGACGGCACAAAGGGGGAAAAAAAACTTCAAAATTCGCTTAATCGATCGCGGCTCTAGAAAAAAGTAAAAATATAGAGAGGGAAGACGCAAAATAAAAAGAAGAAAAAAAAAGAAAAAAATATTCCAACAATCAACGACGAAAATTTTCCCTCGGGGGAAAATCTCACGCGCGATTTCTCGATAGACGGGAATTCGCGTCGGCGGTATTTCGGGGCGCTTGTTTTCGCATTATCCGGATATCCGTAAATATTCAGAGGACACGGATACGTGGAAGCAGCCGCGTATTCCGGTAAACCGATACCAAGTTCATCCGGATAAACGCAGCTCTGGGTCCCTCTTTCGAGACGATTCGAATAAAATGACGCAGCAAGAGCAGCAAGAGCAGCAGCAGCAGCAGCAACAGCAGCAGCAAGAGCAGTCGCAGTCGCATCGCAGCCGCATCGCAGGCCAGCCAGTCGAGCCAGAGCTCGAAGCACCAACGCACTTGAGCACGGCATAATCTAGTGTCGCTCGACTTCGGTCAGCGAATTTTATCCAGACACGCGGCGTACTTCCGTGGCGACACACGCACCAATCCAAAATCGCACATTTCCCAGCCCCAGTGCGAAAGAGGTACATTGCGATCCATATTCACGAACGATCGAAACTTTCAACGAAAGTCCGCCGTTTCCGGGGTAAGGGAGGCCTGTCGAGCGTGCCAACCCCCCGTCTCCGGTTCGTCGTTTCCATATGCTTGCATAATGCATCGCCCTGCGTCCTTCGAACAAACGAGATCGAAGAATTCTGCCGCGTCGATTTCCTTCCGATTTATTTCTTTTTACGAGTTTTATGTCTACGAGTCCGCTTGATGTTCGCATTCGGCCTTGGACGGCTATCCTGATCGGATAATATTCATTAGAGGATTCCGAAAGAAAACTCGTTTTTGTTTTTTTCTTTTGGGTTAATTAAGAGAAATAATGTTGTACTTTTACGTTGAGTCGGAGTTCCAGTCGATTTGCGAGAATATTTAGCGCAACTTCGGTGTAAGCTATCGATTGATCGGGGTAGCAAATGTTGATCCTTGATAAATTATTTAGCGATATTCTTTAATTTTAGGAAAATCGAGGTTAGCTTCGGAAAGTGTCTTTCGACCCAAAAGACTTTCCGGTACCCCTAATAAATCGTTCAGCGGTACTTCTCAATTTTACCATATCAATCTCAGCCTGAGAAAACCTCTAATGAAAGCAAAAGGCTTTCCACAGCTTTTTACCGCGTATTTTATTTCCCCGCATCCTTCGAATGAACCGAACTTAAAGCGGAGAGAAATAGCCTCCTTTAAAGCACCTCGTGGACGTATCGCGCCGCCATGCGGACACGAACCAACGTCGAATTATTTATGGACACGGCCGATGAATGGGTGGCGACTGGTAAGCGACGCGTTAAATATTTCTTCAACGAGAGATGGCATCGATCGAACGCTCTTCGCGCTAGACGATATTTAATTCAATCGGAGGAGGGGGAAGTTGGAGGTCTTCTCGATCGCAGTGTACCTCGTCGCTAAGAGATCGCATGCGAAGAAAAGGCCAGAGCGGCCATTTTGCCAAATTTTAGCGAGCTCCGGCGTAGAATCGAAAGCGGAGTCTCGACTGCAGCCTTCGCCGTCTCCGTGGAAACACCGAATCGCGTTCACCAGCACACGCACATGCACAAACACGCTCTATCTCTTTCTCTCGCCCTGTTCTCTTTCTCCCTCTCTCCCTGGTCCTCCCCCCACCCCCCACCCACCCTGGTCGTGATCGTGGACCCTAGTCGAATCCAAAATCGTCGGTCTAGGTTCGTTCTTGGCACCGCACCCTTCGAGACTGCGCCTGTTAAATCGCCTTCGCGCGATCCACTCGCCTTCATGCACCTCTCGAGCGTTCGAATCGTGTCTGCACAGCACCGAACTATCCACCGTCTCGCCCACTTCTCACCCTAACGCTATATTTTGATCACGTTGACCGCCATCGCCCTGTTACCGTCGACACCAATTATTTCGTTTCGATCCTCCATGTCTTGTTCTTTCTTGCTCTTGTTCTCTCGGTGTTATTGTTGTCGTTGTCGTCGTTGTTAGCATCTCACCAACGGAAAGAAGCACCAACTTCGACACGGCTCGTCACGATCGACGCGATGCACCTCGTCGATTAGCATCTCACCCTCCTACGCTGGCTGGCTATCTCCCACTTTCTCGACACCCACTATTGGTCTTTACGTTTTCCTCCATCCCTGGATGCTCCTTCGGTTCCTTCCTTAACATTTCCCATCGCTGGCTTCCCCTCGCCGCTGGAAAGGTATTTAGCACGAGTACCTCGATATTCCAGGCTCGCAGGTGAGAGCGAGAGAGACGGCAAGTCGAAATTACCCAGGCGATATTTGTCAAAGAGCGCCTTTCGTTGTCCTTCCTCTCCAAAGCTGAGAGAATCTCGCGCTCTCACGCGCGACACCGTTTTTGTTTTTCTCTCGTACTTTTTCTCTCTCTCTCTCTCTCTCTCTCTCTCTCTCTCTCTCCATCTTTTTCTATATTTTCGTTTCACGTCACACGGCGTTGTTCTTTTCTTTGCGCTGAAGTAGGATGTCGCAGTAGAACGATTGGAGTACTTCGCACTTGCCTCGACGCAATATGCTTAGATCGACGCGGGCTACGGCGGTGTCGCGAGCTCTCTCCCCTCTCCTCTTGGCCCCGCTCGACCGGGGATGCAAGACAGGGCGCGTGACACGATGAAAAGTAATTTCGACCGTCCCAAACGATGGATGAGAGAAATAACAGGAATTCCATCGAGTGTCAAAGGAGCGACGCGTCAGACGGAAAGTCTGAATTTAAAAAGGAAATTAAATAAAGGGGAAAAAATGGCGGAGAAACGACGCTACGCGATTCGATTTTCTAACGATCGATAATTAATTCGTGCCTTCCAGTCGTCAGTTGCGAGCTGTTTCGATGCCCGATTAGCATCGATCATCGTTCGTACGGAAAGTTCGTGTCAAGATCATCGATCAATGTCATCGACGAGTTACAAAATTGATTTTGGAGTTGCATCGAAACTCGATTAAATTCGGTGGAAAAATCGGGGTGAAATAATTTCGATCGTTCTTCGTCGAAACACCGTTGACGATCGGTCGAGGTCGCGTGGATTCGTGAAATCACGATAAACGTTCGAAAGGTCGGAGGCCGCGACGATAAAATGGCGCGCGAGGGAAAGTTTCGCTCTTTACCGAAAGCGTAATGGCGGCCAGGATCTCTCCGGTCGCACGGTCGTCGATTCCAGTCGAAAACCGCGCGTTTGACCTCGTGAACCGAATCTTCTCTCGCATTCCAGCCGCTGAAAACTTTTGATACTCGAAATCGGATAATCGAGCGTTTGATCAGAAACGCGAGCACTTTGTCAAATCGTAACGCGGAGTGAATAGTAGTAGATGGCGCTGGCGATTCGAATGCGCGCGAATTTCGAATATACAAATTTTCGATGGAAGATTTTTCAGACTTCGTCGCCTCGCGATTCCTCAAAAGCATTTTGTCTAAAATTCCTCGCATCTCCTTCGGCGCTTGCAATTTTTTTTCAAGGGATCGTTTGACCTCTCACGGTACGATCGACTATACGAAAATGCCGGTACGTTTAGAATCGACGCGATTTAATAATATAATAATATAAAAATTAATTTTATTTTCCATTATATTTTCAATGATAGGGTTTCCCCCTATACCTGGATTTTTCATTAAATTTTTAACATTATACGAATTAATAAAAAATATAGAATTATTTATTTCAATAATAATAATAATTTCTTCATTTATTTCTTTTTTTTCATATATACGGATCTCAATAATTGTTATATTTATTAAAACAACAAAATTTAAAATTGATAAGATTTATTATATAAAATTTAGAAATATCAAATAGCCTGAACGACAAGTCAGGCAAAAAGAGCTTGGCTCGGAACGCGTTAAAGCCTCTCGTATCCCTCAAATCCTTCGAGTCCTCAAAATCCCTCGTTACGTTCTCCCATCCTTCGCCAAAGACGCCGTGACGATCGAGTCGAGTCGCCATCGAACGACCCGGTAAAAATGGAGAAAGCGACGCGTGCACGTCGTCGCTGCTTGATCCAAGGAGAAGGGAAGAGAGCGAGGGATGAAACCTCACGACACGGTCGTTCCCGCGATAATCGTGCCTCGATGCGCGCCGTCACGGGCACTCGAGTAATGAAGCGTCCTCGCGGTGAATCAGTGCCACCTCGTTGGGTGATGGAGCCGACGGATGTGCGAGCATCCGAAGGAATGTCGCGATTGGTGCTGCACTGTCACGCCGATGGATTCCCGCCCCCCTCGATAACCTGGCGAAGGGCGACCGGGAAAAAGCCTGGCAATTACCACGACATCGCGAGCCACGAGCACACCCAGGATCTTCGAATACACTCCAACGGCTCGCTCATCTTCGGCCGCGTGCAAGAGGATCACGAGGGATTTTACCTCTGCGAGGCACTCAACGGTATTGGCGCCGGCCTCAGCAAAGTCGTCTACTTAACCGTCAACGGTGAGTTCCCGCGAAATCGACTTTGCCCCCTTTTCCATCGATCGATCGATCTACCTACCTGGAATTCCTTTTCTTTCCTTTTCCGCGTCTTTGCCTCTTTTTTTCCTCGACGGTCGCGAGCACGGAATTATCGGAACGCCCTTTTAGCAGAGCTCTCGCGACAATGTCGGATCGGAACGACGAAGAGTCTTGGTTATTCTGCTTTTATTCTTCTTTGGTGAGGTAAACGAGATGAATCGTCGTGTTTAGAATGTTGGAGAAGACGCGTCTGTGCTGTTGATCGAGAACGTTATAATTTATAGGAAAGGACAGCTGCTAGTTTCAGGAAAAAGCTTTC
>JAITYT010000759.1:1277215-1299892 GCA_025433975.1 Liostenogaster flavolineata
CGTTGAAGGAACGCGTTTATGTTCTTAATCAAAAGAAACGTCATCAACGGGCAAAGACATCTACCAAGTTCCAAGGAAATCTTTCCTTTTGTCAATCACAATCTCGCATTCCCGATAACTCTATCCCGATCGATTCTCGAATTTCCGGAAGCGTCCCTCTCTTTCTCCCGTGCCGTATCTTGACGGTAATAACTGCAACGCAAATTGGTCACCCCAAGAAAAACTAGAGTTTAGACCAGTGGATGACAAAACCAAAAAAAGAACCGACACCCAGCGTCAAAACCTCGGAGACAATTAAATGCTAAATTCACCCGGATTGAAAACAGTTCCCCCCCATTTCGTGGAGAAGCATCGCAACCAGACGGCCAGGCTGGGACTGAACGCGTCGTTGCGGTGCGAGGCGAAGGGGGATCATCCCCTGAAGATCACCTGGAAGAAGGGCGACTCGCAGATCGACCCGGCCCTGGCCGATTATCGTTACACCCTCAAGGAGGAGAACACGACCGACGGCACCATCAGCGTGTTGGGCTTCGTGAGCACCAGCAGGGAGGACAGTGGGAGATACTTTTGCATCGCCACCAACGTCTACGGCTCCGACAAGACGACGATACACCTGTACATACAAGGTAAGGGTGGAGTCAAACGGAGGAATCGGACGAACGGGGTGAAAGAGGCCAAGCGGAGGCTGCTAGACGCCACCTTCCGCCTCTCCCCACCCCTTCGTCCGCCTGAAGGATCCCATTGGGATTCAATGGCCGTACGATCGGTTCGCCACCGTCCTTCGCTCGATGGCTTTCCGATAATTATCGTCGGTTAGCGACCTTTCGCAAATTGTCCATTGTGTCGAGTTCGACGATGCTTCCGTGGCTACCGCGAAAACCAGTCGACTGTTTGCCAAGTTTTATCGTCGCGTCGGTGTCCCGTCTCGTCTGGGCTGGACGAACGATCGTGACGGCTTCGCCCGTGATGCGGGGTCGTTTCGAGGATCGAGTAGATTTTGCGGGCCTGGTGAGAGTCGAGCTTGCTTGTGGGGAGTCGCGGGGGGTAAGAACCTAGGTCGATCGCTTCGGCTGTCGGTCGTTTCGAGCGTCGTTCCAGCTCGATCTTCGGTCTTCGACCTTTTGGGTAGCGAATCAGTCAGAGGGAAACGCGTTCCGCTTGGTTCGACTCGAGTTGAAGGCGCGGCGCTGCTTGGTGTTTATTCGTTATTGAAGTGCCCTTTATTGGAAATGTTAGTATTAACTACCAAAACGAAATGGGTTTCCCTCTTCGGGTACACGCGCTTGTGGCGCTGGAAGAGATTTTCTATCAGTGCGTATACGTACACCCTAGAGGTCCAAAAGAAGCCTAACAATTCGAACCCTGAACTGTACGTTCAGGGATTTTCTCGATAAATCTGAGCTATCGTAAAGCCTACGAAAAACAATCGAGGACTTTACTTTTGTTTTAAAAAGATCATTATCATATTTTTGTCGTTTCGAACGCATAATTGGCCAATTAAGCTCGATGCACTGCGAACGTGGCGGTGCAGCTATCTCGTTTCGAGATCGATCGTTCTCTCGAATTACGTAACAATGGGCGAGCGCACGCACGATTAAAACTACACGCTCTCGAGAAGATCTAAACGCGGGAATAGAGTCGATTTCCCGTCGAAGCGACGATGTACATCCTCCCAACGAGGTTTCGATATCCTCGAATAGTTATCCGACCTTTCAAACTCAAAACGATACGGATAAGTTTTAGCCCTGCTTCGGGAACTTGGACCTCAACGTCCACTCGGTATCGAAATTGTAATGATGATTCGCAAATCGATAGATGACATTAAAAATGTTCATTATTCTACTACGTTTTCGATATCCTCGAATAATCGCCCGACCTTTCAAACCCAAAAGGACTTAGACAAGTTTTAGCCCTGCTTCGCAAACTTGAATCTCGACTTCCATTCGTGATGACGAATCGATCCACAAAATGGACGTTCTCTTGCCTCGACCAATCGCGAAGCGAATGCCGAATTTTCTTCGGTCACTACGCAGTTCTCGAACCCTAAAACCGACGGGAGATTCCCTCCAATGAGAATCGCAATAGCTGCACGACGTAATAATCAGGAAGCCACGATCGAACACCACCGATACGGCATCATAATTACGATATGGACCGACGAAAATTGGGCCGCGTTATCGTGCCGAGCGTTATTATTATCGTGTATTCTCGTGCACTCGATAAAACGCATCCATTTAATTTAATGTACGGCCGGGCCGAGCCGAGCCGGTCACGCCTACCTTCCCGTCCGTGTCAATGCCTGCCGGTGCTGTTCCGCCTCGCAAAACGAAATGCACGGACGGTGTAAGCGCTTCCTGCTGACGTCGTAACGAGCGTTACGATATTCATAATGTACGCCCATTCGGCCACGTACGAGTGAATCGTTACCATTAAACGCAGAGCCCCCGGATTTTCCACGGAACCTCCACATCATCGAGAAGGGCAGTCGTTTCATCAAGATCGGCTGGACCACCAGCCAGGACGGCAACAGCCCGATAACGCAGTACATCATCGAGTACAAAACGGATTCGGGCAAGTATCGAATTTCGTTCTTCGAATGTTCCACTCTTCCTTCTTGTATTTCATTTTCCTTCCCATTCTTCCATTCTTCTTGATTCTTTGTGGAACGCAGGTGTCTCTAGAGTGTCACTGATGTCCCCGACATTTTGCGCACAATTTTGATTCAATTCAAGAGGGATTGTATTTGTTTACCATTTATTTCTCGTGCTTATTGTTATTTCTTGTTTTTATCAGTATCGGGGGTTCTATTCATCATCTATTATTCGTTACTTTTATCAGCATCCTGATTTAATTCGGATTATCAGTCGTATCGTCTTGCTTATTTTACCGTTTTGGCTTCGAAGCGAGGTCTACCGCGTGGAAATTAATTAATAACTCTCTTGAGATCCCTCTTCGTGTATTCATGTTGACTCCTCGACTACGGAATTCTTTTTCCCTTCCACAGAAGTCTGGCACGACCACACGTTTCACACGACGGTTCCCGGGACACGTGCCTACGGTCACGTGAGTGGCCTACGTCCGGCTGTCACCTATCAGTTTCGCATCTACGCGGAGAACGAGTTAGGTCGAAGCCAAGCTAGCGACGTAAGTATTCCTTTCGTTTGCAATAATTTCTCCTCTTCTTCTTTTTTTTTTTGTAAAAGTTCCGGCACTCGTCGTTTCGTTGACATTATCATCGCATTCGACTAATACTTCATCGACGAGACAAAGTCGAGCTCGTCCTCTTAATGCGTAACTAGTCGCGCTACTTCAGAGCCTCGAAACGCATCGTGGATTTTGCTTTTAATATAATTAGAACGACATCATCGTAACGAGGTAATATCGCGATGGAAGGAGCGCTGGTAGTTTCCGTGTTGCGCGCATCCAGTAATTCCGTGACAAAAGGAAGAGCGACGAGCGGGAGACGTCTGCTCGAATTAAAAGCAGCGCGCGAACCTTGCGTGTGAGACGAAGATGAAGTGGGAGGGAAAAGAAGATACCTTGAACGCAAAATATCTGACCTTTTTCCAGAATCTTCAGCTCGCATTTAATGTCGATCCAATCCTGATCGAACTCCGGATTTTGAAATATTTTTCTTTAGCAAAAGCTTTTTAAACAATTCGGAAGGTTTGAGACACGATTCGGGTCTAAGAGTTGAAAGGGCGTTTCTCAACGTTTCTAGGGTCAAACAGACTTTGGGAGTTCGACATTGTACGCAATTTTGTCGATCCTAAGATTATAGAAGCACACATTTTTTAGGGAAACGTTATGGAGAGATTACGAACAATTGAAGGATATCAACGATATTCCAAAAGCAAATTTAATATTTTCTGATAATTTCAATTTTATCGTTACCTTCTGTTAAAGCACAATATTTTATAAGAATTAAACAGTGCAATGTTCCGTGTTCAGTTCGAAGCGTCTTAAGAAGTTCCTATCGAGAGATCGTATAATATCTAACATTTCGCTAGAATC
Source organism: Liostenogaster flavolineata (assembly GCA_025433975.1). Lineage (NCBI taxonomy): Eukaryota > Metazoa > Arthropoda > Insecta > Hymenoptera > Vespidae > Liostenogaster > Liostenogaster flavolineata. The sequence continues at coordinate 1,281,230 of JAITYT010000759.1, forward strand.
AGCTCGCGCTTAATCTCGATCCAGTCCTGATGGAACTCCAGCTTTCGAAATATTTCCCCCTTTCTTTTTTTAGCAAATAGCTTTGTAAACAATTGAAAACGTTTCGAGACACGATTCGGGTCTAAAATTCGAACGAGACGCGGGGAATAGCGAAACGTCAAGCGGACGAGTCTCGCTAGAGCCCTGCTTAATTACGAAGCGCCTGATAGGACGGACCGACGACGCCTTTTCAGATCTTGGACGCGATGACAGAAGGCGAAAAGCCCGGCGGCCCGCCGAGAAATCTCAAGGTGGATCCTGTCAGCTCGACCGAGTTCAACGTCACCTGGGACCCGCCTGATCATGATTTATGGAACGGGGAGATTCTCGGCTATCACGTTGGATACAAGGAACATCGGTAACGACGTGACTTCGAGAGCTGCTCCCGCCGTTCCACTCCCATTCCCTCACACTCGATCACTCCAGCGGCAATAACGCGTTAAGCGTCCCGCGTTTCCAATGCAATCGTCGATTTGTTTCCCGCGATAAGCAGACGGGGGAATATGAAATTAGGTTGCACAGGCAGCTGCGCTTCCGATATCGAGCCGGGCTAGCGCCCTTGTTCCCGAGACGAGCGTTAACAAACATTTGCATCTGGTCGTGACCACTTCGAAACTTTGCGTACGCATTCACCGCCTCCTACCCCCTTTACCCCCACCCCACCACCCTTCGACACGGACGGAAATTCCAAGCTATCACGGGGAAATAGCCGGTCCAAAATCTAATTCGTGTAATTCGAGTAATAGTGTGGGTTTTGGAACGTAAATGTACAATAATTCGATCATCGAGAATTCGTAAACGTGGTTGTGGGTGTATGTAGTGCTCAAAGGCGAGTTCTTTTCCACTCGCGGCTGTTCTTTGTTTCTCTGTGGCGATTATTTGGAAACCCAAACTATAATTCGTGTAATTGCGTAGGTTTTAAAACGTAAATGTACAATAATTCGATCATCGAGGATTTACAGACATGGGTGTGGATGTATGTAGTGCATAGAGGCGAGTTCTTTTCCACTCGCGACTGCTCTTAATTTCTCGTTCGTGCTTATTTGGAAACCCAAACTATAATTCGCGTTACATGTGCAATTATTTTCTAAAATATTAAATCCAGAATAAATTCTATCATCGAGGATTCGTAGGCGCGGTTGTGGGTGTACGTAATGCATTGAGTCGAGTTCTTTCTCACTCGCGGCTGCTCTTTTTTCCTCGTCCGTGCCTCTTCGGAAATCGATGGACCGTCCATCGCGCGAAGACTCGACTATATTCAAACACTCGAGGTACGTCAGGCTACAACTACCGCCCTTGGCAAACATCGTACCACTCATCCCTGTGGCGCGCTGTCGGTGGCTCGACTATCATCGAGCATTAACGAATGCGACTCCAGCACTCTGTACCATCAAATTCGAGTTATTTGCTTCACGGAATTCGCGCTTCTAGACCACGACGCCTTCGTTCTCTAGTTTTACCGCGGGAATTCTCGCCACCATTCGCATTGGGCTGAGCCATCGAATGTTTCGAGTCTTTTCTCGCGAGATTGGAATGGAACGTACGATCCCTAAATTCGAAATTTGACGTTGAAAGGTGGCACCCAACGACCCACATTCTATCCTGTCTGCTTTCTTTTAGCATACGGAACGTACAGAGTCGCATTTCGATAGCTTTAGGCCAGACCATCTAATGTTCAGTCGTCTTTGTCGCGAAATCAAAATAGTACCTTGCCGAAAGGTGAACAAATATCTTCCTTCCTTCATCCAGACCCATCCAAAACGGAAATCAGGAATTGGACGTTCGAACGAAGCTATTGTCGATCTTTTCGCGTTTGCTCGTCTTTTGAAGATTGGCAGCCGAGCAGTACACGTACAGAACCGTGGAAAGGCGCATCTCCACGGCCAGCGTCGCTTTGGGCCTCACGAGGACCTCCCTGCCTGGACGCCAGTACCAACTGACCAACTTGAAGAAGTTCACTCGCTACAGCATCGTCGTCCAAGCGTACAACGCCCTCGGGCAGGGCCCGATGACGCCCGAAGTCGTCGCCACGACCCTCGAGGACGGTACGTAAACTCGACTTTTCCTCGATTCTTAACGATCTTCGGCAAACAGAAAAATATCGTGAGTTTAAAAATTTATATTTTCTTTATACTTATAATTAAAAATTGTACTTTGTTATTTGCGAAAACACTGCGAGATCCGTCGATTTTTTTGCAAATTGACATCAGTTTTTTGGGTTTAAATCGCGCATCCGATTTTTCGACTTTCGTCTTGGATAAAATGTAAATAAATTCGCGAAACTTTAGTGCCGATTTCGGACGGCTTTCGTCTACGGACATCGAGAATAAACGAGATAAACGAGATAGATACGTAATAGAAAAGCACTCGCGCGAGGGAAACGTAAAATGAAATATTAATCGTCGAAACGAACGCTTTGTTAATAAACACTTCTTTTTTATCGGTTTCTTCCGAAGAATCCGTACGATCGTAAAACGAAATTTATAACGAATCGATCGGCGGTTGTTTTCCCTTTTTTTTATTCCTTGATAGAGTTAGCGGATATCGATTCGCGCGATACGTTGCTTTTTTCTGAGAAGCGTCGGATTACCAGGATTCGCGTTCTCCTTTTAAAATAAAATAATTTCTCCAAGGCAACAACGCGAATTCCTGCGATAATTGATGCGCAGTACGCTGATAAAAGAGGCAAAAATAAAGCAAAGAGCTGCACTTGTAACGTTACAGCTCGTCGATCTCCGACAGAGAGATACTTCTCGAACAAGTTCGTCTACTTTTATTCGAACTCCCGCCTCGGCGGAGAATTCATCGCAGTGGCATCCACTTCGATCCTACGATTCAGGAGAAGGGTATCGAGCAAAACATCCAACGACGATGATACAAATTTAAACATCAGTCGGATAAAATTTCTAACAATTTTTAAAACTCGCTCTTTTACTCTCACTATTTTATATCACTGTATTTATTTGACTCCTGTTTTATAATAATGTCTCTTGAAATTCTAGCAAATATTTGACGCGCTGAATGCCACGAGAAATTCATCGGTTTGTTCGTTCGTCCGTTCACGATAAAAATGATTAATCGTCGAATAATGCAGCCGATAATTTTCGGTTTATATTAATTTATAAATATTTATAAAAATTCATAGGCGCGGTTATTCATTTAGGTTAGAGTACCTCCAAAAATTCATGAAACCGATCAAAAATTCATTCACGGTCGACTAACGTGTCGATGTTTACCAGTCGCTGTGGCAGCCATTGTGTTAATATTTGACTTTCAAAAATCACTGGAAATATAGAAATTTTAAACGTATCACGCGGAAGAATTTTCATCCTTGCAATTATTCAATTCCATTAGAGTAAATCTAAAAAGTCGTAAGACCTCTGAAAAATTAATTCATGGTTGACCAACGTGTAGGATGTTCACCAACCGCTGTGGCAGCCATTTTGTTAACGTTTGTCTTTCAAAAAATCGCTTCCACTGTAGAAACACTCGCGTGATTCTTTTCCATCTCCTTCGTGGACGGATGAAAGTATGGACGTTTCGATGTCGCTCGTGACTATCGATTTTACGCCAGGCTCATACCTCTCGTTTGAGAGTCGCTCTCATAGAAAATCTAACGCGCGATAAATTTGACGGCGTTTCACGCGGAAGCACTTTCATCCGCGCGGTTATTCATTCGTTTCGATTGGAGAACCTTCAAAAATTCATGGAGAGAATAATAACGACGCTTAGCTTCTTATCCTGAAATTCCACAACGAATGTCAGCAGCGGCGCGTTTCGACCACCGAATAAATAATAAATTCAAGAGAGGGCGAAATGACTGCCTGAGATCTTTCCACTAGCAAATAACATTTTCCTTTAATATCTATCCGATGGTGAGCGCGATATCTGGTAAGATCACGAGTACTTTCACGACTTCGCGCTCTAGGCGTCTCATTTGAGCTCCTGGACGCGTATTATGAGCCGCGGTAGAACGACGACGTAAATCGGACAATCTGACCCTTAAATTGACGACTCTTGAGTAGTCGATACAAGGATGCTACGATATCAAGTTTATAGGAAGAAGGGATTCGTTCGAACTTTGGACCCTTTGACCTCCTTTTAGCTCCTGGACGCTTAGTATGAGCCACGATAGAGCGACGACGTAAATCGAACAATCTGGCCCTTAAATTGACGCCTCTTGAGTAGTCGATACAAGGATACTACGATATCAAGGTTATAGGAAGAAGGGATTCGTTCGAACTTTGGACCCTTTGAACTCTTTCAAATTTTCAGATTTTTGTTACGACATTTTTATTTATTTCAAATACTGACTAAGATCTAAGCGATATCTCATTGTTAGGTGACTTTCGGATTGCGGAATCCTACAAAAAAAAAATGTAGACTCGTTCCTAGCTTCAAGTTTTTTAAAGCAATTCAGCGCACTCGTCTTCCTAACATTCACGGTAATCGAACTGGACTCTTCGACCACGCATCGTTATACTTTACTCGCTTTAAGGTCATTACCTATCCACTTTTTAACGAAACGCTTCGGCCGTAAGGGAATTTTTGCTAAAGCACCTATAATCGAATCAACGATCTACGTTCGAGAACGATGCCCGGACAACTTAGCAAAGTGTCTCCAAAAAGGACGTCGCAAGACAGAAGTTCGTTTTTGTATACAGTAACGTCGTTTTTGAGCATATCGATGTTCGTTTAATACCGATCAGTCGATTGCCTAAGCCAAAGTTGAGCAAGATTGGTAACAATCGACTACCTCGTCGTTGAAGCCATCATATCGTTGACTCGAAATAAAAATATATCATAAAATTGTTCGTCTCAATTTAACGAAAAAATACGACGCTATTTTCCGATTCCCCTGATACGATAACTCAATTCAAACTATTTGATCACCTGATTTATGAATGCAACAGGATTCTTTCACCGATTTCCCCGTTCGTATCGGGGTGTCGATCGGCTTGGCAAACAAGTTCTTTGCCAATCGAATCCAAAAAAAGAACGGAAGATCGATTCTAGATTAATCGATCCGATCGGACCGATTTCCGATCCCTTGAAAGTCGAAGGAAACCGCTCGATTGCCTTCCAGTGCCTACCAGTCCGCCGCAGAACGTGAGATGCACCGCCCTCTCGTCGCAATCCCTTCAGGTCTCGTGGGATCCGCCGCCCGACTTGAGCTTGAACGGCATCCTCAAGGGATACAAGATCATATGGGAAAACATGGACTCGCTGACGGAATCCACCAAGTCGGAAATGAAGATAACAACGGCTCTGACGGTCGTCATACACAGCCTGGAGAAATACACGAATTACTCGGTGCAAACGCTGGCGTTTACGAGAGCCGGCGACGGGATCGCTTCCTCCCCTCTCTACTGCGTCACCGAGGAGGACCTACCGGAAGTTCCGGCCGGCGTGAAAGCGGTGGCCAGCTCCGCGACGTCGATCATCGTCTCCTGGCAGCCGCCATTGCGCAGCAACGGTAACATCACTTCCTACAATGTCCACATTCGAGACGTCGGTACGGACAGCAAGTGGCACAGGCGCACACCATTGCCCAACCAGACCAGCTATCTCGCGGAGAATCTGCACAAGAGGAACCAGTACGAGTTCAGTATCGCCGCCAGCACCTCCATCGGCGAGGGACCAAAAACACCGCCCGTCACCGTCTCCCCCTCCAGCGAAGGTTCGATTTTTTATGGTCTTTCTTATTGTAGTGCCATTGTCGTCCACTTTGGACGAGGATGGAACGCGTTTCTCAACGTTTCTAGGATCTGATAGACTACGGGCATTCGATACTGTACTCGTTCAGGTAGCTGGTATCGATACGACACTATTTTGTCGATTCTAGGATTATAGAAGCGCACATTTCTAGGGCAACGTTGTGGAAAAGTTCTAAACAATTTGGACGATTTTGACGACATTCCAGTAGCGGATTTAAGATTTTCTGTCGATGTTAATTTTATTTGAAATTAATTATTTATAATTAATCAAAGCGTGTCGAGACGTTTCTATCGCGTTATCGTCTACGGGAATTTCATAAGTGGCAGGAATAATTGCCGCGTTTGTTTTCCGATAGTTCGTGCTGCCATTTATTCCTTCGGTACGATTCTCGTCGTACCTTGGAAGCAAGACGTGTCTCTACCCTGCCAGAGCGTCGGTAAGCCGGAGCCGTCTGTCACTTGGAAGCAATGGGGACAACCGGTAAAGCCGTCCGGCAGAGTTCTGCTGCAGCCGGATGGCTCCCTCAAGATCTCGGAACTTCACAGGGAAGACAGCGGAAACTACACTTGCATGGTGGAGAATCGACATGGCTTCGATCAAATCACTCATCGTTTAACCGTTCAAGGTATACGACGAACTCGTTTACCCCTTCCAACGACGTTTTTCGGAGAGAAAACGGATTTCGGATTCGTTTTCGATTCGACCGTGGAATGTTCGCGATCGTTTTTCAAAGATTCGACTACAAATGCCTACTTTTTTTCGAGTATCTTTGCCCAACAAGGACGAACGATGTCATCGCAATTTCTTTCTCTCTTTCCTCCTTTCGACTTTCGAAATTACGAGAATCCCTCTCGTATCGTTAGAAAATGTCTCGTTGTTGATTTTATTAAATTCGAAGGGAATTTAAACTCGGAATCCGCCGCGATTCAAAAATACAAAAAAATGTTAAATTAAGCGTACAATGTTATTCATACTAACCAACTTTGAATTTGAAATATGAAAACGTGTCCCAAAAATGGGACATTGGCTGATAATGGGGTTAAAATTGGTACTGCACCGATCGAATAACGACGCGAATCTGGAGAGTCTACAACGAAGTCCGTTGATGACCGTGAGGAAGGCGACGACGCGTTCGCTCCCACGCGAGAGAATTTCTATCGAATGGAATTCTCAAGGAGATCCTTTTCGAGTGGACACACTTTAAGAGCGAGTTACAGAAAGCAGTGATACCCTCTCAGAGCTAGAATTTGACGTCGAGTGCTGGAATTTGAGAAGCTCTCGAAAGAAGCCCTCGACTGGACGCATCCTTTCCGCCTTAATCAATCTTCCTGCCGGCATTAATTCCGATTCCTTCTTTCCTCCAATTTCTCCGGTGTGCGTAGCACGATCTCGTCTACGCACTTCGATTTTTCACTTCTTCTTTTCCGCAGTATTTCGCTCTTCGATCGTAATTTAAAAAAAAGAAAAAAAAACGAAATTAAATTCACGTCTATAAAAGAGGTTACTACGCAGTTTTACGATCGAAGAGGGAAGCAAACGGGGCGAAATTCGAATCGGTAAAGAATTCATCGGTGTATCTTCCGAAACGAAGAAATTCTTCCATTTTCGATGTAAATGGACTGCGAAAGAGCGAAAGATATCGAGATAAATAATAAATGGGGAGGAATACGCGGGCTTTTACTTTTTCACGAAATCAAAAATCGACGGTGAACGACACCCAGCGCTGAAAGAAACATGGCGACGAAAAATGAACGCGACGTAAAAGCAAATACGTAAAAGTCGAGCCGCGACGAAATAATGCAAGGACGGGACAGGAGCGGTGGGGGAAGGGAAACTCCTCGCGTTCGTTAAAGGATAATCTTGTCTCGCTCGGTGGGAATTGGATTTGATCGATGTTATTTAGCCTGGCGTCGTAACGCTTTCCAGTTCCGCCAGCTGCGCCGCTCTTGCACGCCACCAGTGCCACCAGTAATTCCATAAACGTCCAGTGGAAGAACGGCGACGATGGCGGCGCGCCAATAAAGGGTTACATTCTCCACTACAAACGGGAGTCGGGCGAATGGGAGGAGGCCAAGGTGTCGCAGAAGATGAACAGCTTCGTGCTATCGCGTCTCTGGTGCGGCAATGATTATCAGATGTATCTGACGGCGTACAATCGGATTGGTATGGGCTCGCCGAGCGAGATAGTCAAAGCGACCACCAAGGGCTCCAAGCCGGAGGATTCCCCTAGCAACGGGGACAAGTTTATTACCGTCAACGTGTCCTGGATCACGTTGCATCTGAGTACCTGGAACGACGGTGGCTGCCCGATAACGTACTTCGAATTGGAATTCCGAAGAAACGGCGAGGACATTTGGACGTTGGTCTCCAGCAACATCGAGGTACACCGATAACGATTAGCCCTGGAATGATCGATTTTACTCGATCTCGTTTGCAACGTATCAAAAACGTGGCCAAAAGAAGTTCGTTTAGCCTAGAATCGCGATTATATTTCGTGTATTTTGTATAGGATCGATCAGAAACGATCGAGTAGAAAAAGAACGAAAGGTTCGGGGCAAACGTTTCGAAAGTGGTCTTCGATTATTCGCGAGCGAGCAATCGTCGGGTCTATCTAAATCCCTCGAAGTGCTCGTACAATTCGCGATTCGACGAACCGATCTACGGAAGTCATTAAAACCTTTAATTGCGCAGGTACAGAAGACCTACACGCTGCACGACCTCCAGCCTGACACGACCTACAACATACGTATACGCGCGCACAACAACGCGGGCTCGTCTGTCGCCGAATACACGATAATGACTCTTCAGCCGCATGTAAGTTCGACGGTGCCCACCATCGAGATCGATCACTACGTTCCCCAGCATCCGCCCGCCTATACGGACCTAAAACTGATCGTTCCTCTGATACTGAGCTCGTTGGCGGTGATCGCGGCAGCTGGTGCCTTCTTCTACTGCCTGAGAAAGCGTAAGTTTCACCCCCACCAAGCACCAAGGGAATAAAACTAACTCCTCGAACTTATGTCACGAAATCCATTGGAAATTTCAATAGGGTCATCCAAATTTTCGCTATAAACTCCGAACTTTTTTAGATCCTATAAATCCCTCGCCTTTCTCCATTTCATCTTCCTCGAAACGGAGCACCAGACTCCGCTTATTCTCTTTCGCGTCGTTAAATTCGATCTTGTCGAAAGACATTCCGATCTTATCACCATTCCGTGCTATCAGGCTAATGATTAGCTAACCGTTTCTACCCAACGAAGAGTAACCAGCTTCTCTCTCTCGATCGAGTTTGGGAACACCAATGGTCTCCGTTAGGTAGACCCTAACCTAACTACGCTCACTGACCCAAACTTTCATCGTTCGCAGGTGCTTTCATGGGTGACATCGGTAGCCTCCACGACGCTCAAACGGCCGCGGCGTTGGACAACAAGCAGAACATGGAGCAGCGGGAGCAGTATTACGCGACAGTACGTAAGCCGCTGCGCTCGCCGATTCACGAAATGGCGGCGCTCGAGAAGATTCCAGGTGAGAGGGGGAACGCACCGCCGGGACGTTTCACTCGCGTTCCTAAACCGAGCTGCGAGTAACGAGAACGGTGGTGAACGTTTATTATCCAAGCAACGGCCGGGTCGATGATCCCGATGGTGTCACGCCGTGTCTCTATTAACGCCACGATTAAAAATTCTTGTAGAATATTCGGAAGATATCTACCCGTACGCGACGTTCCAGCTGGAGGAAAGCGTGCCGGCAGGAGGCGACAGCCGTTGCAATTCCGCCGCGCCACTTCAGACATTTGTCTATCACGATCCTCGCCTATCCACTGCCGATACTCTGCAATTACGAGAGGTATCGTCCGTCGATCATTATCGCCGATTTTTTCCCCACCCCCATCGTCGCTTCTACGCCATATTCACTTTCATGCATCCCCGATCGAAAGGTCGACACTTCGTTGCCCACACCAGACACATTGCACACTGCATGCCGATAAGTAAGCGCGTTGGGTGCCCGAGTCACCCAACTGGCCCAGGGTCTGTTCGCGCGTAGGAGAACGCGAATCGGGTTTTCGATCGACCTCGCGGTTAAAGCTTCACTCGAGATTGGACAATTGGAAAAGGAGACACGGATCCGCGCGATAACCATCACGCTCGATCTCGTTGATGGGCACTCGTCGGTCGAGGAATCAGAGAGAAGCGTTCCGACGTCGTGCTCAATTTTAACATTTTCTTTGCAAGATCAAGACACTCCAGGCTCGTGTTTCATACAACGAACTTTTGAAGTTTTTCTGACGTTTGGAAAATTTTCTGTTTCGTAAATTTCGCGCCATCGAGCGACAGACCAATAAGTAAGCTTTGTTTCTTGTATCGGCATTTTCATTCTATTTTAAAGTAATTATTGTTCTCGATAAAATCTGAGTCGTTTGGTGGGATACCGTCAAGCAAATATACGAGATGCAATATATTTTGTGTTTGCATTAATCATAGAAATGTTTTTCGCGAACGTACAGCGCCACGCACGCAGAGGAACTTTTTATCGTCGGTCGATAAAGTCGTGGCACTACCTTTCCAACCGTTGGTTCGATCGTTTCTAGTCTATTTTTAAAATAAAATCCGCGTATTTTTTGTCTCTCTTTTGCCTCTGATTTCACTCCAAATTGTACATCTTTACGATATTTATTGCTTAAATATGAAAGGTGCCATTCCGAGAACGATTTTCTCACGAAGAGGAAGGAGGACGAAGAATTTCCGTTGCGCTGATGCAAAGTCACGACTTCGTAAATTTCTTGCATATTTTCAACAACAAAAAGTCGATCGCTCTCGTACCATGGAGCCGAACAGTAGAAGCTCGAACGACCCTGAGCCCAGCGACGTTTCGATCGCGATATCAGCATGCGGCTTTGAAGTACAGCTTCGAACTGATCACGCACGGTCTCACCTGCGAAATCTCATCTGCGAAATCTCATCACTCCCACCATGCGCCCATCGTTCGTACGCGCCGTATTCTTTCTTCTCGCTTACTTTCCGTTCTATCCATCTTTTTTTCTCTTTTTTTCTCTCTTCGAACGGCTCGCAGCGCCGACCGCGCGCTCGTGAACGCGCGCACGAACTAATCGACAAGATGGCGGGCGGCCATTTTAGATCGCAGCCAGAGGAAAGCACGAAATCGTAGAAAAAGCGAAGAAGAGGCGCGATCGTTGAGAGCGAATCGATCACTGCGACTGCTGGTCCCACCTTGCTTCGTTTCGCAGCTCTCCCGATTGATCGGTACGCAAGCGGGAATCGCGAAGTCAATACGTCGCGAACTAACCTCCTAAATGCGCCATTTTATACGCGTTATTATGCATTTCACTGTCTTTCTCTCTGTATTCCTTCTTTCCTTCCTTGTCCATTTTCCATTTTCTTCCATTTTCCATCTCTGTTTCCCATTCCGCCTCCATTTCTCGCTCATCCAAAGCTCGATTAAACGTAGAACGCGCACGATCCGCCATCTTATCGTCCCACGCTCGTCGATAAGATGGCGCGGCTCGATAGAATGGCGACAATCGCGTTACTGGACTGAATCTCGACGTGGATCTCGTTGGCCGCGATAATTCGACTATTTCGGATAACCCGCTGTTCCGACATGCCCACGCGCATCGAGTCGCATCGAGATTCGTACCTTGAGATTCTCGGCTGCTCGAAATCGATCGAATTATCCTTAATTACGGGGCGTTTATCGAATGCGCGCGTTGCACGAAGACAAATCGATTATCGAGACGATTAAGTCCTGAAGTTCCGAATCGTTATTGTCGTCATCGAATTATACCGGATGAAAAAATGATCGGACTCCTTTGGCGAGACGAATGCGTTTGAAATGATTTCAACGTGGATTTCTCCCAGGCGCTTGCGCGAAGCGATCGAACTTCTTTTCAAAGCGGACGATAGGAAAACGATACGATCGAACTTTTTAATAACAAACCGTGTTAACGTCGAACCTACCGATGTTTTACGCCTATTTTTACCGTGAGTAATCCAAAGACCTGTCCTTAAAAAATTGTATTTTCACAATCGAAAGTGGCTAATAATAATAATAATAATAATAAGATAAATTGAATTAAATGAAATTAATACAACAAAATTTTTACCGATCGACATGGAATTATTTTCTTTATCCATCTACTTTGTAAAAGTATTCCAAAACAAATTTAAAATTCCAGGCTTAAAAACTGATTTTTTACCGGTGTTCAATGGATTTAATGTCAAACAGTGGAATTACGCGATTGTTCGATATGATAACGAGCTTGAAACGCAAATCCGATTAGTCCGCGGAATTTCGTGTATTCGTGCGTACCTAATTGCCCACCTACGTGGCATCGATATCCAAATTCTCCAAAATGGAAGCGTCTCGATACGCGAAATCGCGTGTCGTGCAATTAATGCGTCGTTTTCGAAAAAATCGCAATATTTTCGTTGCGAAAGCTTCATCGACGATAAACGTGCGACAAATCGCGCCCTTTCTTTTTGAACGATGAACACGACGAGAAGCGAATCTTCCTTACGACCAAAAATTTCAAAAGTAGGGAGATTGATTCGATCGTAAAGCGAAAATTTCGATCCCCCTTTTTTCTCTTCTTCTCGTAGTCGTCAGAGCCGCGTCGATCAAAACTCGTTACGACAGCGAGGTATCAGACGCGTTTAACCTCGATATCGAAATAAGAGTCGCGATGAGAAAATTCGGGCCAAAAACAAGGCTGACTCGTGGCTACGTTATCTCGTAGCGAAATTTAGAATTAGACATTTCGAAGAACTCCTTCGAAGAAAGGCATCGAAAGTTAAAAGAAATCCATTAAAATTTTCCAAAGCAACGCGATCGTCCGCCAAAGTCAGAAACGCGTTAAAAACCGATAGCAATTCCACGGGTGTCATCGAAGAGCTAAAAACGAAAACGAGAAAATCGTTAGACTCGAGCCTCGGTAAACACAATTAGGTGGAAAGTCGCTTGGGGAGCGCGTGCTCTAATCTACTTTTCTCTTTTCTCATCTCTTACGCTAGCGCCATTTTTATCGAACATTTCGACGAACTTCGCGCCATCTGAGGAGGGCATCGAAAATTGAAAAAGAAACCATAAAAATTCCCCAAAGCGAAGCGTTCGTCCACCAAAGTGAGAAGTTAAAAGGCAATTCCACGGGTGCCATCCGCTTTCAGAGAGGCAAATTAAAAGAAAAAGGGAAAAAAAGGGCTAAAAACGAAGACGAGAAAATCGGTAGACTCGCGCCTCGATGAACGCGGTTAGACGAAAGGTCGCGTGGGGAGCGCGTTCGCCACTCTTCTCTTTTCTGGTCCCTCGTACTGGCGCCATTTTCGTCGAACGTTTCGAAAAACGCCGCGCCATCTAAAGGGGGCATCGAAAATAAAAAAAGAAAACCCCATGAAAATTTCCCAAAGCAACGCGTTCGTCCGCCAAAGTGAGAGACGCGTTAAAAACCAATAGCAATTCCACAGATGCCATTAGCGATGTCGCTCACCGTCGAAACAAGTCACGATTCACTTCGAAGAGAGGCAAATTAAGGGAGAGGGGCAAAAAAGGGAGGGAAAAAGAAGGGCTAAAAGCCAAGACGAGAGAGACTAAAACTCGCGCCTCGGTTTACGCGGTTAGGTGGAAGGTCGCGTGGGGAGCGCGTTCTCCACTCTTCTCTTCTCTCTTCTCTCATCCCTCCGTGCGTAGTGCCATTTTCATCGAACCCACGAATTCCGTCTGATTGCAGTCGGATTGCAACCGGTACACTAAGGTGCGCGGAGGCCGTTCGTCCTCTGCGCCGTTGCACAAAGCGCACAAGGTCAGTCAGGGCAAGTCCGAGTCGGAGGAATACGACACCCTGGGCTCGGACAGCGACACGGAAGTCGGGACCAGCAGCCGAACCGAGTCCTCCAATCACCTCGTCGATTCGCACCACTCGGCGTCTGCCGCCGATTCGCGCGTTCACAGTATGCAAATTTTAACAACAACAATAACAACTATTACAACAATTGTCAAACAGCTACGACGAGAACACTCTGTCTCTTTGCGACACCCTCTTTACGTGCGTGTGTCTGTGACGATTTTTTTTTCTTTCTTCCTTTTCTTCTCTATTTTTTTTCCTTTCTTTGTTCTTTCACCCTACCTTCTTCGCCTCTTGGCTCACGTGACGTCACGATCCCGGGACCTTCACGATAGCAGAGATACTCGGGCGTTTCGTACTGCCCTCGTCGTTACCCCTCGTATGCCCTTCCAGCCAACAATGGCGCTCTCGAAGCGATCGATAGCCAGCAACCCTTGCCTCTCCACCCCTAGAACTCTCACCCTTTCGACCACTCGATATCGATGGAAGCGTGCGTACCCTCCGGTTCGGACTCCATCGGATTTGCTCCATCGAATCGGCGATCGCTTCCTTCCTATCGGTCGATCGTCTCGCAATTGTCTTCTCCGACTCGTTTCCCGCCTCGATGTCTCTTGCTTCTGTTAATCGACCTTGCTCGTGGTGACGTTCCTTCCCAATTGCATCGTCGAGATGTCCGCTTCTCTGTTAATCGCTGATGCGAATTTGTTTCGGGGAAGGAGAGGGTCGGTTTCTTCATTGTCTTACACGGTGACAGAGAACGTAAAAGCAAGATCGGATTTGATGGTTGAGAAACTGAGTTCTGGGGTGTTAAATACGGAAAAGTAGAGGGGTGGAAAGGTAGAAAGGTGGAGGAACGGAAGCCATTCTGCGAAACGATCCGAACCGGGAAAGAATCAGCGTTGATACTTTTAAAGTTCTTCCTGGAGTCTTGATGACTTTGCGTTTGGTGTCTCTACTGATTCTCTCCAGCTGTTCGAGTTCGTTCTACTGTCATTTTAGGAACATTCTTGCTTCTCTCTTTCTTTCACGACGAAGCACGATCCTGCCCCACCGATTCTTCCCGTTCTCTTCGTCGTGGACGTGGTTGAGATCGTTTCCGTTCCGCCATCTTGGAAATTCTCGATTTGAACTCTGCATAAAGTTTCAATGGAACGAACGAAGCCCTGGGGAAAAATTGAACATTTTTTTAGAATCAAATTCGCTTTCCACAAGGCAGTACCCTAACGGAACATACGAGACGGTTGCACTTGTTTGCCTCGTTGCTAAGTTCGCACGTGAACATTGACTCCGGTTTCCCGCGACGATGTTGTTCGACGATCCAAGCCGCCGTGCAAATGTCGAAACGGACCGCATTATCGACGAGAGAATTCCGAATGCACCGCATCACCGCAACAATCGTGTCTTTGCCTTGTTCTGTGTCCATAGAATGCACCAAAGTGTGGTGTCTGTGTGTTCGTGATGTCGCTAATGATTTTCGTTGACGATCTATATACAACATACATTTCATTATAAGGACAATAAAGTAGTATATAATATATATATATATTAGGTCTACCGGAAGGTTCTGTCGTTTTTGAATGAAAAGAAACCAATACCCAATGCCAATAGGATTAATTCATATTTACCGAATAATATAATTTTTATGGTTGCTGGCCATCTTTTCTCGTATGTATCGAGCACGTACATCGAAATGCAATGTTGAAGTTCGTGATGACATTATGTGACGGAACTTTCTGGTAGACCTAGTATATATATTACGAACTCGGCGATTGCAGCATCGTGGTTAAAATATCGCGCGTATGATTTTTCCTCAGACTTCCTGTACCATGGACCAGAATCTAGCACGTCTACAGAACCCTCACCGATTTTTGAGAGAAAATCGTTTCCTGGAAGAGGAAAACCCAAGTAAGGAGCTTTCGATACTTTTCTACTTGCTAACCGTACCGACGATGAGACCTGCAATTCCTTTCGAATCTCGAAGTTCCCGCGTAACATGAATTACAAACGATCGATCTCCCGCGAAGGAACCTGATTTGATTTTGCAATTTGACGATCATAGATCGGCGAACTTGACGAAGGAGGTCGATCTCGAACAAATGAAAAAGCCATTTTTTCTCTTAATGCGATAAGAACGACCATGGTCACGCGACCATATTGGTTTCTCTTCTCTTCTCTTCCTGGAGATCCAACAGAGAAGAGTAGCCAACATTCGCGTGACTTTATGACGAGAGTTGGCGGAACGAATCTCCCCCAAGGATAGGGTGCTTCTTCGGAACGGTCCAATCGGAATCGCGACTAGAGCAATATCGAAGGGAACTCCAATTTCAAACGGAACGTTGGAAGACTGGAAGAAGGAAGTCGACTTCCTCCTTCCAGGCCCTTCTATTGGACTCTGACTCTACGACTGTCGGACTTTGACCATCGGACAATCGTCCCAGCGCACTGACAAATTTTTCGACGCAGGATGTTACAGCTGGCGCGTCATACCAACGAGGAGACCCATCCCAACCACGGTGCAATCACCGGGATTGGCGTTTCCAAGCACCAGTCGAGCAATTCCTGTTCCAATCGGGACCAGGAGCGTGACGGATCAGGAAACCTGTTCGTCCCCAAGTTGGACCCACCCTCGGGCTTCTCCGACGCGTTTGAGCTAAGCGAAGCCGAGTGCGACCTCGATCGCGGTGGTGGCCACTGCAGCCAACGAAACGTCCGTGACTTCGTAATCGCGGTGTAAATAATTATAAAGCTAATTCCAATGCGCGACGTAAGGAGGAGGGAGGGAGAAAAAAGAATTATCCCACCTTCAACGAGAAAGAAAGCAAGCAAACGAGATCAATCCTATAAAAGTTCGTGGCAGGGTCCGTCTTTCGTTGGTTCGTTGATCCTTGGCCCGACGGAGACGATTGGGATTGATCCAATCGGCCAACCGGCCCGCCTGGCCCGTCGAGAGGCCAGTGGTGCCCCGAATAAACACTCGCGACTCGAACGAAGCTATTTTTAACTCGTCCACGTTGACAGACGATAGAAGATACCCTCGACCTACCTAAGGATCGACTCGAAACAGCCAGTAGACCCTCGAGTACCGTTTCGAACGACTAGTCCGGTTTTAGTCCGGGAGAACTCGCGGTTGGCTCGATTTCTCGCCGTTTCCCGGCGCGCCAGGCTAAAAGACTAGCGTCGCACAGTCGGGGCGCGACGATCTTCTCCTCCTTCGAATGTTCCTGGCCTACGTTTCTCGGAACGTGTCTGATCATATCCCCTTCGTTTAAGCTAGCGCGCGCCATGCTCGACAACATGTGTTCTACAAACTGCCATCGCGTTCTCCATTTCGTAAACGCGCCACGAGGACGAGCAATCAATTATACGGAGACAGGAAGTTACGCGAGACACTTAAAAGCGTAATTCAAGGACGCTACTACGATCGTAGCCAAGCGAATCCAGCGACGCTCGCGAGCGATCCAAGTCCGCCTCGAGAGTTCCTTCAGAGATTGTAACGACTGCTCTTGCGGAGACGCAAGAAAACACGATCCTCGCGTTCTTCTTCCCCGCGACGCGGCCAATAATCGATTAGGTAGTTCAGTTTTTTATAATGTCGCCCGCGGACGAACAACGAGCCACTTTTTATTCGGCGTCGCGTAAAAATGGGTCTTCCAATCTTTCGATACGATGACCAACGATTGAATTTCACATTCGATAATTTAGGGAGAGAGAAAGAGAGAGATAGATCGCTCGAATTAGGATAAATTAATCCTTGTCGTCGTCGTCGTCGTCGAATTATCGAGCGATCGAGACGAATTCGTCTGCGATCGGTTTGATGGAGCACGAAGGTGAAGAAATGCCGATCGATCGCGCGATCTTCGATACGATGACAAACGATAGAATTTCACGCTCGATCACTTAGGGAAAGAGAAAGAGAAAGAAGATAGATGGCTCAAATTAGGATAAATCCTCGACGTCGTCGTTATCGATTTATCGAGCGATCGAAATGTATTCGTCTGCGATACGATGACAAACTATCGAATTTCACGTGGGAGTGAGAGAGAGAGGGAGAAGGAGAAAGAGATCGCTCAAATTAGGATAAATCCTCGTCGTCGACGTCATCATCGAATTATTGAGCGATCTAAATGTATTGGTCTGCGGTACGATGACCAACGATCGAATTTCACGTGGGAGAGAGGGAGGAAGAGGAGGAGGGAGAGAGAAATATCGCTCAAATTAAGATAAATCCTCGTCGTCGTCGTCGTCATTGAATTATCGTGCGATCGAAATGTATTCGTCTGCGATATGATGATCAATGATTGAATTTCACGTGGGAGAGGGAGAGAGAGAGAGAGAGAGAGATATAGATCGCTCAAATTAGGATAAATCCTTGTTGACGTCATCATCGAATTATTGAGCGATCGAAATGTTTTCGTCTGCGATACGATGACCAATAATCGAATTTCACGTGGGAGGGAGAGAGAGAGAGAGAGAGATCGCTCAAATTAGGATAAATCCTCGTCGTCGTCGTCGTCGTCGTCGTCGAATTATCGAGCGATCGAGTTGATGGAGCACAAGGTCGAAAAAGTGTCGATCGATCGCGCGATCTTCGATACGGCGTCGTCTCGATCGTCGCAGTCCAATCACTGCAGCTCGCTCGAAATTTCGAAAACGGGAGAAACAGAAATTGTTTCGATCAATCTGGGATCGATAAAGCAGGGATCTACTATGATAATTTTTATAGCGTCGAATTAACGATCGACGGACCCAGCGAAGTTAATAAAAGCGAGAGTCATTATCGAAACACACAGCCTTCGAATCTATATGTTTTCGTCGAATAAGTTAGCGGAAATGTGCATCTAATTGATCGTTCGCGCGATAATGCGACGATAATTTTTCAATCGTAATCGTTATTTCGACTCTCGGATTGGTGATGTCAGGATGAAGAAAGAGAATGAGACGAATGGTATAGAGAGGGGAAAAAGAGAAAGAGAGAGGGAGAGAATGAGAGAGAGAGAATCAGAGTGAAAATGAATTTGAAAGTGAAAGAGAGAGAGAGAGAGAGAGAGAGA
>JAITYT010000759.1:1306572-1318283 GCA_025433975.1 Liostenogaster flavolineata
ACACTATTATTTGTACATTATCGAAATCGTTATGCGAAAAAGCAGATGTACAGTTACAATTAGTCTTCGAATATCACAAAATATTTCTATCAAATAGCATCTCGCACTTCGGAGCTTTTGTACATTTGTTCCTTTCATCTGGAAACGGGCGCAGAATAAATCCTATGGGAAACGTTGAAATATCACTTGGGTAATTCGGGATAATGGTCACTCGTGTTTATTTCGTTGAATAATGAGATCCGCGAGATGATGTAACAACGTACAGTTTTCATACATCGAAGATCGTTGATTTAAAATCTACTCGTGACGGAAATGGGAGAGAATTTATCATTAATCGGTAAGCGGCCGCGCGAAATCCCCATGAATCGAGACTGTGGGAACCGGTGCATCTACTTACGTGCCAATCGAATAACAACATTTAAACGGTCTATCTAGTATAGTTTGTAAAATATCGAAGGAGTTTGCAAATGATCGATGATCGCCCCTCATTAATGCTGAAATAAATCGTACCGTCAAACACGTTCAACGATATCGATTAATTGCGAACTCTTACGTGCTATATTCTGTAACCAGTGTCTAAATGGAAATACGACGAGGCTAGTAATCAAACGATAAGACTTATCGAACACAATTGCGATAATTATTGCGATAATTACAATTATATTGCGACCTACGTAAAATTATTCGAGCGCGTTTCATCTACCTGCGTGCTAGACGATAAGAATCGCGCTGTACATCGCAACACTATTACTACGCATCCGTGTATCTTCCTCTCGATTTCATTCGCAATACATATCGATAGGAAGGACTAGCCTAGTAGACCTTATTCCTTTCAAAGTATCCGGTTACCGATCCCCCGAGTATTTCTACCGAATAAATATCAAGCCCAGAATGAAAACGATAGTTGATCGAAATCCGGCTGATGGGGCCAAGACGAACGTCTTGCGTCCTAGTCGTTTGCGATACTGTCGACGTAAACTCTTGATCTAAGATCGCATCATTGCCTCGGTTTTTTCAGTTGTGCAGAGTTCTGAATTGGGCCATTGAGATCTTCGCTTTGGACGAGTAGGAACGAGAAGACAAGTGGGCCACCCTCGTTCCACCCAAGTGTCGTTATCAAGTATCGTTATCGTTAAATGCTTTACATCCCTGAATACGTTGCCATCGATACTTCCAACGTTGACGCATTGGTGACGTCTTAGAGAATCTGTAATGTGTTCGGGCTAGCCCAATCTCTTGGGTTTGGGTAGAGCGCAAATGGTATTGTGCACCGGCATCGAGATCCATCCTGCCACTGCGATACCAATCGAATCAGCCATCGACGCGATCCCTAGAGCAGTCTTTCGTTCGGCACGTGGAATCTGCAACGAAAGACGCAGGACTTTTCATGAGAGGCAATCTCGGGGCAATCCTAACCTATCGTTCAACGTTAATCCGTCAATGGCTCGCTGAATTAATTTCGACGATGGAACAGTCGTGCATTTGCGTTCTTTTTAACACGAACCGTTAACGATAACGTTCAGCGACGGGAAAGGCGCGAATAAAGGGGCAAAAGCTGAATTCCTCGTGTCGTTACCTCCGTCGACATTCGATAAAACGTGTTCACGTACGCCGCTCCTCCGAGAAGACCTTCCCACAAGACGAAGACGAAAACTATCCATATATTCGGTATGTAATAGTACAGAACCTCGAAGAGGAATATTATCACGTTGACGAACTGAAAAATATGAATTTTTTTTTCTCTGTTAGACGATTAGAATAGCCACGCCAGGGCTAACTACGTAAAAGCTAGAAATCGATCCAAAGGACTCGTGTCGTTCTAAAACCAAACTAACACGAACTTCGATCGAAGTTAAAGCGAACAACTTCGTCCATCTATCACAGCCTAAAACTTTATCCCCGTCTTTAATTTATCTTTCCGTTACCTGTAGAATAGCCATGATCCAAATCTTATTGATGGTAATTAAATTAACCGACGATCTCGAGATGAACACGCCTATCTGATAGTCCACCTGAAGCCATCTGTACTGGGTCTCGTGTGTCAGCCAAATATTGTCGTATTCGATCAGTTCGTACTAAAAGCATTTGAACTGTTAGATTCTAGGAACAACTAACCGTTAGAGTGTCAGTAAAGGATCCTTACCAAACCTTGGTTGATGAAGTACTCGAACAGATACACGAGTGTAAGTGGTATCATGTATTTCATTACGCTAGGCACCAGGGCGATCTTTTCCTTGATGCTCCTCTTCGGTTCTTCGATAATTTGTTCCTGACAGTCGATGCCATTCTTCGTTATCTGAGCACTGTCTTTCTTCGGATGGACCAAAATGAACCAAAAGGTAATCGCCTGAACGATCGGTACGATTATCATCACCAGCAAAGTGTCCCCGATCTTCATCCACATCGTCAGTCCGGCGTAGGACAACGAACCGATGATGCCAGCGCCGCCCGTACCCGAAGACCACGTCGAGATCACGTATCTGTGGAATTTAGAAGTCTGAATCGCATCCCAGTGACCCAACGAAGCTCGATGCTCTTTTATCCTTCATCACCATGCCTAAGAGAGGCTAACGAGTTTGAACAATTTTTCTTTCAAGCGTGCACTTCTGAAATATTCTTCCCGAAACAATCGCTATTCGAAACAGTTGGAATATTTGCATTTGAAATATTTTTGAAATATAATTTAATCGAAGAACTAGGTCAATCTCTATCGATCTGTATAATTGATGTCGATTTCCTGAATCGAGGAAATCAAACCGTCGATTTAAGCTTATCTTATTTTTGTATCAGCTTTGCGACATTCCAAAGTCTTTGTCCGTTCAAGAATACGAAGAAACATTGACTTTACGCTGGCTTTATCTTATCACCCACGCTTTCAGAACAAATATCGAAATATCAATGCAATGATTAACACAACGTCCAACGTGTGAACACGTGTAAAAGCAGATACGTCGAGACGAGTATAACATAACATTACGATTTACGATAATAATATTATTTCGTTGTAATAGTATTATTTCGCTATAAATAATAGGCAAGAATGATTTAAGTAGCACTCGTCGATATAATCGTTGCAATTATAGAAGGCAGACCAAAGAAGAAAGTACATACGAAGACGCAAAACTTAGCAATTTGAAAGTAGAGCAAGGTAAGGAATGCCTTAATTCTTCACAGTCTGGCATCGAGTTCGATTGGATAAGTACGAGTTAAAAATTTCTCGCAGATTGGTATAGCGCGCAATGGCGTAAATAAAAAGCAGCTGTTATCGAGTTTAAATGAACAAAAGATGGCAGACATTGCAGATAAGGAAATAAACTTACTTAGGGTATTGGTAACTGTAAGCGAGCAAAGTTGCTTCGCCCAAACCGGAGGAAATCGACGTTAAGACGACGCCCAGAATGGCTAGCCATTCGGTGTTGCTCATCGACACCACGATGAATCCTGCAGCGGAAAATAACACACAGGTAGCCAGTCGAGCACTGTAATTAACGATTCGAATAATCGATTAGCCTTTTACGACGTCGTGGGTGGAAGAGCCAATCGAGATTCTCTTGGGTCGTTGTCCCATGATGTTGACGGCTCGCCTGTTCGTAACTCGGAAACACGGTATCCTAAATCGGAAGCGCTTTGCGTTTGCAAGATTAATTCGTAAATCGAGTCGTTGGCAAAGCGAGATTTCGCTCGATTCGACGTTACCTTGAATCTTTCAATTTGGATCCCTCCGTTAACGCATTGCAACGTAATTCTTAACCGCGCGATGTCGGCTTATCAAAAGGCATCGAAATACGCAACGGTGTCTAACACGTTAAACGCCACAATAAGTTAGGCTCTGTTTAGGCCCAGTCGGTCCTCAGGGATCAGCCGCAAACTTTAAGTTTACGCGTGCCTCGCGCACTGATCGTGAGACTAAATATTTTGCTCGGATGACGTCGGTTTTTGTTCAATCAAGGCTTAAGTAATGTAATTTATTAAAACAGGATAAACCAAGTTTTGTTATTCGTGCAAAAGTTGTTTTTGCATTCATTGCAAAGGTGCTAACTTTTTGCGTTAAATTCTTCGCCATCTTGGAACCTAACATTTGGGAATTCCTGTCGTAACATTTGGCACGGTATCTCCGAATTTTACGAACACGGTTCCTAACGCTTCTGATCATTCTTGCCGGCCGAGTCTGGGCCTGAACGGAACGGCAAGCAAAACAGGCTGGCCGCTTAACGTGTTAACGACTAACGCTGATCTCGTCTCGATGTTAAACAAAAATGATAAAAACCTACTGCACTATGAGCGGCATGAAGGCGGCGGTTAATTTGATGAACAACGAAGGCAAGATATCAGCCAGGAGGATGGCTCCGGTCGAAATGTTGTTGCACGACCTTTGATCGGGTGCCAATGTCACGTTCGACACTTCCGAACTCTGTAAGTAGAAAATGATTCTTGCCAAATGGACGAACGAAATCTTTACTTTATCGCGATTATGCAACGTTCGCGCGAAGAAGCGCGGTTACTTTGAGCCGTGAGAAATGCGTAATTCCCGGAAACACGTTGTTCCTAATTATGCACAGGACAATTCCGATCTATGATGACCTAGCGATAACGAATCGCGTCATAATTGATGCAACGTAACTGATTTATAAGCGGAATCTTTTCGAAGCTTACTTTTAGGGTCGCCGGGTTCCCAAACCACTTTAATTCATAGAAATGGATTGTAAATCACTAACGAATTAACATTTTTAGCTCGTTCCAGCTGGTCTCGAGTACGATCAGTCGCTATTTTCACAAAAAGAGTTCATCAGAACGTTGAAGGCAAAAGTGAATCTCCTAGTTGGGATTAATCGATGGAACGAATCACTTTGGTGCGTGCATCAGCGTAAGCAACGTTCTTCTTTCCCATGGCTTGGGAAAAGAATGACTTTAATTGGCTATCGATTGTCTGTGATATCAAATTCAGTCGTCCCAGTAAAACTTGTTTCTACTACGTTTAATACGGATAGCCAAAGGCATCGATTGCTTTAAAAAAAAAAATGGAAAGAGGGGATAACGAGGCTTCCCGAGAGATAGACTTCCTGATACGATAATAAATTAACATATACCTCGCGCGATGACGCGAGTGTTTGCAAGATCGCGAATACGCAATTACTCCGAAATTAACTCGTAAAACAAAGCGTGCGTTTTTTTCTCAGCTCTGACAAGTCGAATATACGACGTGTACGCGTATTACGTGTTACGACGTAACCTTGTCGTAATCCTCGTCGTGCGTAATAAACTTCAACGCGATGAAAAAATTCCAACGAGCAAGTGGTTACAATTGAACAAGATTTACACTCTGGAGAAGCTCGACGGATGCCTCGAGACATTTTTTACGACTGCCCCGAAAGAGTAGAAGACAGTTAGGCTCACCTGATCGCCGAATCTGTCCTTGAGAATGTCGTGAGCCGCGCTCAACATCACGACGTAGCCGTAATTGTTGCAGAGGCCCAGCAACCAAAAAGCCACGAGATTCCTCCATCTTGTCTTCTTACTGACGAACTTCTCGTCGCAGATGTCCACTTGTTGCTCCACAGTCGATAGAACTCGCTTCGACATCGTCGCTCTTGCTTTCCAAGATTTCGTTTCACCTTTTCTCTCCCCTCTCCTCTCTTCGCCGTCTTCGAGTCGTCCTGGCGTCTCCTTCGACATCCAGCCTCTCCTCTCGAACCTCCTGGCCTTCCTCCGTCTCTTCGCCGCGCCCTTGCTAACTCCTTCCCTCCTCTTCGTACGTTTGTCCGTCTTTCTTCCGTTTCTTATTGTCCCTCCTTTTCTATCTTCCACTTTCTCACTCTCTCCCTCGTACTCTCGCGGTCTTGGCCCCAACACTTTCACGAATCACTCCCGATGAAGTCGTAGCCAAGACGGATGAACAAGCGCTGATGATAACAGCGGCTGATAACAGCTCCTAAACCAATTCCATGACGCGAGGGCGATAGCTTGGCTTCCTTCAGCGCCAAGCAACGACCGGAACGATTTGTTAGGTCTCCTAGGTCAGCCCTGTTCCCCACCTCCTTTGCGACGCTCTTGTCTGACCTTGGAGAAACTTCCGTTTCCTCGATCACGCCCGGGAAGTCCAAGCGCTGGCGCTAGACTTCTCGAGGTAATTTCGTTTCATTTCTATCATCTATTCGGCGAGGAACCCGTTCGATTCCGAGAAGAGAAATTATAGGACGATACTTTTAGGCACTACGAGCTATCGAAGGTACTTTTTCATACGATTCGGTTTTCTTCTAATTTTATCTCTTCAAATAATTCTTCTTCTTCAAATGGATTTCTTCAAATTTTATGCGAAAGGTTTTCCCTTGAAGGGCGACAAGTCTTAGACGACTGGTTCGTCCGCTGTTTCGTTAGAAACGATAACCGATTCTACCGTTCGCTTGGTCTTCTAGGGCTTCCTGAAGTGCTTCTTCCTTCCCTTTGGGATTCCACTATTCGGAACGACGATGACAAGGCTTCGAGGAACTCAACCTTGGCTGCTAGACGAAGAGTTACGCGCGTATCAAAGGCTGCCGTCGGGCAGTCGAAAAAGATTTTGGGTTCGACGATCGAAGATAATTTACTACTTGACCTTTCTTGCTTCGAAATAGACCCAAACGTGTCCTCGAGAGTTCTTTCCAGCTTCTAATCCTGGAAAGTAGCTAAACGTAGGTCTTTCTATTCTTGTTGGCTTCAGCCTTGCTTTTTGGCCACACCTTCTCTAGGTCACCGAACGATCATGAACGTTCCGAGAGCCAATCGGGGATTCCTTTAAACTCGGGGCGGTTCTCGAAGACACGAACTGCCTAGAATTCTCCCTGATCTCACTTTCAGTAATCAAAAATAACTTTCCAGTTGAACTTCGTTGCTTCGACGGCTCTTTCTAGCTCCTAATTCTGGAATTCTTCCTGATGTCCTCTTAACTCCACCAGCTCTATGCCATTTTCTCTTTTTTTTCTCCCCCTTTTACGCGTGCCTTAAGAACGAGAACAGTAGCACGTCGTTCTACGCTCGAGCAAGCACACGCCTGAGCAATCGGATCTCGTGCTCCATTGTCTTCGTGCGGCACTTTTTTTTCCTTTTCCCCCAATATGGCGAAACCCGCGCGAAGGGCTATCTTTTAGAATAGTCGTTCGTCGCTTCCTCTTCTTCTCTTCGACGCTATTTCGCATCGATCTGCCGACTGTGCAAGTCCTCCTCCTGAAGCTTTACCTGAAAATCGTCAAAAAGAGTCGAACTGAAGAATCGAGATAAAAATCGGGTGATCTTTAGGTCCCAGAAACACTGGTGATGACTTTAGCCTGCTCCAATTCGAGGAATTCGAATCCTTTGGAGGATCGAATCCGCGATGTTATCGAAGCGAAATAGACGCTTGGAAGAGCGAAGTCTACGCGAGAATGAAATAAAGATCAAATAAGGATACGATCAAATTTCCGTTGGATTCAAATGGAAATTGCACGTAGCAATCAAAGAGCATCGGTAGCAACGTGTCCCTGTCCTGGTATTAGAGCAATTGCATTGGCTATTTTGAATTTTATTCCGGTCGAAAATTGAAATACAATAGGACGAATAGAACGAGATTAAACTACAAATTTAATCGCTTCCTTGGGAATCGCTATACGTGATCTACGTACATAAGTCCGTTAACGAAGCACGCGTACTTGACTTTTTCACTGTCACATGATTCTCCTTTAAAACGACGACTTCGCGGATTTTATCACGACTTTACGATTACACCAGCCTGTTAATCTTTAGAGTTTATCTTTGGAGTTATTGCATCCAATTCGCAGTATTGAGGTTATTTAAATATCGTGAACTTCGTCGAAAAATGACTTTACTATCGATTATCGACCTTAGAATCCTTCGTACGGCTATTGTTTTGTCCTTGCGGTTTGATATTTAAATCGTGGGGATTTTATTTTCCTGCGAGTTACAGTGACGGATTGAACGACAGCTCCGCGTATTTTTACGTTTGAATTTAGCGTAAAAATCGTCGAGAACATTTTCAACTATCCAACGTCACGATCGTAGAAAATATCGAATATGTATCAAAAGATCGTTTAAAATCAATGAAAGTCGCGTCGATATAGACTCGAAACGATATATTAACGACACCGTCGAATAATTGTCTTGTTTAATGGGCTTCGATAGATACATTATTTCAAGTCGAAGTTTAAATAACTTTGACTAACGTCATGGATACGGTGATATTAAACTCGAACCGTTCAGTATCGCTATGCAGCTCGTAAAAATTGTTGCAATGGTGTTGGACGTGGCAAATAATATTAGTACCGGTCACTTTTACACCAAATCAGTAATCACGATATCGATTGTGATTCTCGAACGACGTGACGAATAACATTTGTTCCGGTCACTTTTGCACAAAATCAGTAATCACGATATCGATTATAGTTCTCAAACGACGCGACAAATAACATTTGTTTCGGTCAGTTTCACATAAAATCAGTAATCACGATATCGATTGTGATTCTCGAACGACGTGACGAATAATATTTGTTCCGGTCACTTTTGCACAAAATCAGTAATCACGATACCGATTGTTAATCTCGAACGACATGACGAATCTATTTGCATCAATCGTCTTTGGACGTATTTATCAGCAATTACGAAATCGACAGCTAATCGCGAACTAAATAACAAACACACACAGATCGCTTCGATACTTTATCAGTAATTACGATATTAACAACGACTCGGCAATACTCCAGAACTAGCCAAAATCAGCAATTACTCGTGTTTTCGTGCAATCGTGATCTCTCAACGACATAAATCAGTCAAACGAGAGCAGAAATCGGTAAAACGCGAGGGCGCGATTGAGACCACGCGAAAACGTAAACACGAACAAACTTACATATGTATCAACTTCCTACAAAAAGGAGAAGTAGCAGGTAAGAATTAGCGTATCCTCGGATAATATTAGTGCGAACCAATCTGTATGCAGTGGCGACGAATGTTCGACGTAATTAATCTATAGATCGCAAATCGATATTGCGATGGGATATAAAAATATGAAGTCGAGAATTGGATCGCGCATTGCGTGAACTTCGAATACGTGACACGTGGAAAGAATCGAGAGCGTAACGAGTGGAACGAGAGAGAAAGGAGAAAAGATAAAGAAAAGAAGAAGGGAAATAAAATAAGACGACAAAGGAGAAGATGACTCACCAAAATTCCTTTTTTCCGTATCTCACGTATTCCACGGAGTCTCGATGAAGAATCGAAAATCGAAAATCGAGATCGAGTCTCTGATAAGGATTAACCCTGGAAATGTTAATCCTTTTCGATCGAAAGCGACGATGCGACGAACGATTGGGAAACAGCCGCGAAATTCCGATTTCCTTCGTGATCGGTCCTCGATCGATCGATTTGTCTTTCGATCCTTATCGATAGATCGCGGAGGAGCGTCGATTGGTTCGCACGACACGAGTTTCGTTGTCGAAATACGGAGCTTCAAGAGCGTATGTGGTGTGTTATAGCTTCGACGCATGCGCTCTCGTTCGAAGAATTGTCGCTCCGCGTCTTTCTCACTCGCTCCCCGCGGTCGTTTTTCTCTCGCTCCTACTAATCGGCCAGGATACGACGATCTGCGACACTCTTGCGTCGAACTCGTATTCGTTCATCTTGTATTTCTTTTTCTTTTTTTAATAAAAATTGAATCACTCGCTCCTACTAATCGGTCAGAATACGACTTACGATACTCGTGTGTCGCACTCGTATTCGTTCATCTTGTTGTATTTTTTTGTTATTTTTTTTTAATAAAAATTGGAACAGACAAGATTCGTGTCTATTTTCTTTACAGGCATGACGAATTCTGCGTTTCAAGGTTTCATTTTTTTCTTTGAAATATAGTGCTGGAAAATTTAACGATTTGCTCTAGACCGCGTTTTAAATTTTCTACATTCCTTGCCGTTTTTTTCGCATCGAATCGTAAAAGGAACGTCGATGATTAATTCTTTCCGCGTTCGTTTTAATTTATTTTTTTACTCCCGTTCCAGCAAGTTCGAGGCGTTCGAATATTACGGTAACCGATAGCGTGAAACGTGTGCTTAACAGCCACTATTTGACAATTTACCGATCCACCTGTGAACGCTTGCGCATTCTTTGTTAGCATTCGTAATCACGTGGAAGTAATTGCGGTTAGAGAAAAAATGTAAAAAAAGAAAGAAAAAAGATAAAGATAAGAACGTAAATACGAGCAGAAGCGAACATTTGAATACGCTTGATTACATCGAAAGCACAATAACGCAATAACAGACATCGAACTTCGATATGATCATGTATTAACCAATTGTGTTGATGTTGATTCCATAAGTTACGAATTATCTTACGAAAAAAATAACACACTTTTCTGAAGCGTTAGCGATTAACGAATATTTTTATAGCATCGAAGTATCGTTCGAAGGTTATCGTTGCTTGTCGCGCGGCTTTCACCGATGACATTGAATAATTAGGCGCTTTTAGCATCGACATGAGCTACGATTAACTTGTGAATGCGCGGATGAATTTAAAACGTTTAAAAAATGTTCGTTTAGGGAAACCGGAAAGTGACATATTTTTCCGCCAAATTAAAACAAATAATTATAGAATATATTTTTACTTTGAGTCAACTTGCGAAAGTCCCAATATTAATAATTATTAAATCAGTTTGACACGTATCTACGTTCGCGTACAGCTACACGCGTTGCGTACATTTATACTCACCCATGCGTATTTTTCTTGCCACAGGAAAAATATCCCTATACCGCGCTATTGGTCTTTAACTATCTTGAAGAACACGATCGATTCTAAGAAATATTTTTATTTTTCATATCGAGAATACACGAGGGAATTATAACTATCGCGTTTCATTTTTATTATCCTCGGGATAAGTACGTCTACAAAGTGCACTTCCATTGTTTCATTTAAGATAAGCGTACTCCTACCGTTATGGAAAATATAAAAACGTGTTAAGAATGTGTCGTAGATCGCGCGTTAATGAAACTATTTCGATCTCGCAAGCGACGGTTATCGGAACGAACGATTGAGCGAAAGTGTCGTTCGATACGAGCAAAAATTGCATAAGCTATAGATCGAGATACCAAAGGCACTAAAGTAAGTAAGAAGATAACCATGGAAGGCGACAAAAAAAATAGTTTTATAACGGAGGTGCCAGAAGAAAAGCCAGAAGATAAATCAGAAGATAAAACAGAAGAGAAGCCAGAAGAGCAGACGGAAGATAAGCCGGAAAAGAAGGTTCGAGCACATCTTTGCACACCGGCAGAAGATCCGAGGTAGAATTAACGCAGAACTCTACTACTTTTGTCCAAACGTCGCGATTCTTATCAACTCTTCTAACAAAACTGTCCTCTTTACAAAAAAAAAAAAATATGAAGATTTCAACAGCAAAATCAAACATTGCGATGTTTCGTGATGTACACGGATTTTTATCGATGCGAGAATATTCTGGGCGAAGGTTCCGAGGCGTGCACCTGGTTTAAGAAAGTGTTCACGTCGATATGCCCAATAGAGTGGGTCCACCGATGGGACGAGCTTAGACTCGACGGTAATCTACCGTGGCAGAAGTATAAAACGCAAGGGAAATTTCCTGGTTACAAGTACGGCGATTGATCGAGATAATTCTAAGATTACCGTTGTATTTTCTATGTTAATAAACTTAAAGAGTGGCGCGTTGCGTATTTAAAAAAAAAAAA
>JAITYT010000759.1:1340423-1351349 GCA_025433975.1 Liostenogaster flavolineata
AGGCATCTCGCACTTTTGTTGATCGCATAAACACCCCTACCGTGATTGCATAACTTTACTGACCTGCCTGCCGTCGTCTGGCAGCTCCGCCACCGTCCGTGGTAGTGTTTAATGATATTGCGAAGAGGTGAATCCTTAAAACGTACCCCACATACATACCGACGTGAAGCAATTACCCCGTTCGGTAAATAGTGGGATCCGACATTAGGACGACCTAATTTTCATACGCCTTGGCGTTATCATGGTCCGCGGCGTTGCTTAGAATCCCATGGATTCCGCGAATCAACGCTTCTTCGATCGTTTTTTTTCGGTTCTCCACGTTGGCTCGACTTCGACGTTTGCGATTTCGAAGAAATTCGATCGACGAGACGCACGAGCATCGACCGGTGACGTCATGCCCGTGAGAGAGACGTCGCATCGTGAATGAAGGCGCGTTCAAGTAACATCGATGCGAGGTAAAGTTAGACCGTAGGAAATACTCTTTCTACCATCGTTCAGCTCGTAGCCAGGCGAGAAAACCTGTCGCTAGCTGGACGATCTTTCGGCCTAAATCTCAGCGATTTTCGAGATCGCTAGTCTCGATCCTTTTGATCGTCTTGAACCGTCTAGCTCAAAACTGTCTCAACATTTCGTAAACGTAGAACAATCCAAACCCGTGCATCGATCAAGATCAGTTTCTTTCGAGTTGACTTTCGAACGAAACTTGACGAATTCTTCTCTTCCTCGAACCGAATCGTTGATGTAGAAAGGTGACACCCGTCGGACATCGGTGCAATTCTCAAAGCGTGCGTGCGTCGAGATTGAAAACCACCGACTTATTAATTTGCTAATTCCAGATTCCCTGTTGAAACTCGCCGATAGGTTTCGTTTCTTCGTCTACGTTAAGAAAAAAATTACCTTCAGTCTTATTTGATACATATCGTTCCGGTTGGCACGTAGTCGTTGGAACTCGATCCAAATTTCTTCTTAAAAGAAGAAAAAGAAAAAGAAAAAGAAGAAGAAGAAGAAACTAATCGTCGATGGTCCAAAACAAGATAGCAACATTGTTCCCGTCGTGGTTGGAGCTCGGTTTATTTTTAGAGGGTCATAAGAGCGTTCGATCCACCAGCCAACTTCGTTGGCATTTAGATCGCGGTAGAAGGACCGAAAATCGTCGAAGAAAATGGCGGCGCGTCGATCGTCGCATGCTCGTTGGTTCGTCGAAGGGGCAAGACGCGAGGATCGACGCTAATGAGGGTGGAATGCAAGAAGAGGAGGAAGCTACGAAACGATGGAGACCACCTTACGCCCCTGGTGACGATCCCTGTGCGTCCGAGGGGATAGCGCCGAGAAGAAGCGCGCCGAAGAACGGCGAAGTGCGGGGTGGTGTCGAGAGGGGTTAGGGAGTAACAGTAGCCGAGTAAGCTCCGTACACTTTTTAGGATTCAGGGCTTAGCACCCCCAGGCTCAGGCTTCACGTCTGCCTGGCCCAACCTGGGCCTTCTTCACTGACTTCTCGTTCCCTCGCGCTGCTCGTCTTTTTTTTCCTACTTTTCTCTCGCACTCCTCTCCCCTCCCGCCCCCTCCCGTCTCGTAAACGCGACCGTAGAGGATATTACCTTCGTACGGGGCGATTTTACGCGGTACGGTTAAACGGTGATGGAATATTGTTTTTCTGCTCTTTTTGCTGGTCTCCCTTGTCTCGTCTCTTGGTATTCCCACCTTTTATCGTGATTTTTTAATCGATCGATGTCGAGAGGTGGTGTCGATGCTAAGTGATCAAACTCCAGCGAATTCTAGGCGGAATAGCAAAGAGAAACGTAACTAACGGTAAGTGATGCCGTTCGTGTGATTTGTGCATGGAGTGTATGCGTGCGTGGTATTGAGTTGGCTAGGAAGTAACGTCTGCTTTTCAATTCGAGATAAAACTCAACTTTTTATACGCGGAATGAACTTCGGTCGATGATTTGGTTTTTAGTTCGTTCGGTGACCTTTTGCCGTCTTTCTGGCAATTTCGTGACTCGTAATCGTAACTCTGGTAGAAGTCATTCAAGAAAGACTTAACGCCATCTACGTACGAGGACCAAAATCACTTTCTTGCCAACCAAATAGTTTGGCCGTACTTCAGTTTGCACCTCAGGGGCATCTGTAAGTAATGTCGTTTGTGCGATTTGTATATCGAGTGTGTGTATGGTATTGAGTTGGCAAGGGAGTAACGTCTGCTTTTTAATGCGAGACAAAACTCAACTCTTAATACGCAGAATGAACTTCAATCGTTGACATATTTTCCAGTTTGTTCGATGACCTTTTCGCATCTTTCTGGCAATTTCGTTACTTCATAATCGTAACTTTGGCAGAAGTCATTCAACAAAGGCTTAACGCCATCTACTTATGAAGATCAAAATTAAATTCTTGCCAACCATAGTTCGTCTGTACGTTAGTTCGTACCTCAGGGGCACCCGTAAGTAATGTCGTTCTTCGCTTCACTCGAAGAATATCTTGCTTTAAAATCAAATATATTTTACAAACAGGAAATAGAAGGTTTATTGAAAAGGTGGCGAAGATCTTCAATGACGATTGGTATTATATTGAAGATTAAACTGAATCGACTATCAAATAAAATAAAATTTTAACAAATACGTTGCTTATGGGTACCCCTGACAGTTTTGAGAGAAAAGTGAGCGTATAATTTTGCACAGTCAATAGTCAATATCATTCCAAGAGGTAGTAGTCGTTAAGAAGAACGTATTGTACAAGATGCGTACGTGTTATTACAAATTGCGCGTAGCAATAAAGATAAATTCGTGACGGTTGGTCTTTTTTGCTCGATAAGTGCTTTTGGTGCCTCTGAAGCTTCGTTTCTCGATAAATTATAAGAGTTTCAGAGGGTTGTCTTAAAGTAGAAGCGTGTTAGCATAGCCAAGCAAAGGTATGCAGCGTTTAGAAGGTATTTTAATCTTTATATCGCGAAGCGATGTTAATAAGTTTAATTAAGTAGCGCCATTTCAGTGAGACGTTTTACTTTTTTCTCAGGATTTAAGATCTACGTTAAACAAATAAAATTCCATCGCACCAATGCCTTCATCTGGGCTAGATTCGATTTAAATTTTATGACGACTTCTCTCTCTCTCTTCTCTCGTGATTTTTCAGTGCTATTTTCTCCAATCGGTACACTTTTCGATGTATTTGTAATAATTATATTCCCCGAAATTTATGTAGGTGTTACGAAGAAATTTAGGTATACGAGCTAAGAATCTTGGTTTCGTCAGATTCATTAATTTCTTTATTCGCAAAAATTAAACGTCAGTTTTACGACAGTCGCAAGTAACGATATAAAAAAGTGCATGGAAATAATAATTTCGTGCAGCGTGCATAAACTATAATAGAGGGAAGATAAAAGATTGTCTCGTAAACATCTTTAGTAGTAGGTTTGCAAAATTCATCCCTGGAAAGTCAGCACAACTGTATACAGATCGAAATAAGTTTTCCATGGATGATGCAGGTAGGGCATATAGAGACATTCGTTCCAAAATACATCGAGATTAATATCTTGCAATTTATTTTGTACACTCGGCTTTGGATACATCTGTGGTTCGTTATGTAGCTGATGCGATCGAGTTCCAATGTTATTTCTAACGTGGAAGAGAATTCTTCATTTTTTAAAGTCAAACAATTTCCAAAATGGTTGACGCGATCGCATTGGCGTCTAAATGCTTGTTCGGAAAGTCATTTCGTTTTTTTAAATAAAAAGAACGTTATTTTTTATATTTTTAATGTCGTTTTTACGAAGAACTCCTGGAAAAAACGAAATTACTTTCCGAACAACCTAATAAATACAGAGAAACATGCGAATAACGCAGAAACGTACAGACTTTGTTCGTTACTCACATCATTTTAGGTATACAGCTTGGTGAACGTTGCCCCTTACGGATGTTCGAACGTTGCCCTTCGTGATGGATTCCCACGAAGAGAAGTCGGTTAAATTGGTCGATTATATAGGTACCCACCTGAAGTTTATGTCATATTTCATGTCGCAAATTTACAATGAAATAAGACAGAAACATAAGACGGCTTGCCTAAGTTCGCATTTTTCTTCGTTGTCTTCTCTTCTCAGCGCCTCCAATCCACGTTCTATTTTGC
Source organism: Liostenogaster flavolineata (assembly GCA_025433975.1). Lineage (NCBI taxonomy): Eukaryota > Metazoa > Arthropoda > Insecta > Hymenoptera > Vespidae > Liostenogaster > Liostenogaster flavolineata. The sequence continues at coordinate 1,344,543 of JAITYT010000759.1, forward strand.
ATTTCTTTTTCTTCCTTCCCGAATTATCGCGCTTCACGCGCGTCCACTACAATACCTCCAATTGCTTCCTTTCGTTGAGAGTTAAACGATTACTTTTCTCGCGGTCGAATTTTAGCACTTTAGCATTAGCGCGTGTATCCGTGCACGCACGCTTCAGATACATTTCTGAAAAATCCATATCTTAATTTTTAAATCGCCTGTCGACGATCTTATTGGATAACACATTGGGATTCGACGTAAAGGCATTCGGAATAAAATGAAATAAAAAACGCAGAAAAATCACGAACGACTCTCACGGTACACAATCTAGACGTTTCTTGGGAAAAAGGTGTACGTATGCGTGTTTACAAATTTTGAAAGGCTTAACTCTAAGAATGGAAGCAGAATATCGAATCCAAGCTTTGCAACGTGCTTACAGAAACGCTTCGGATTAGGATGGCGCTTTGCTTAAAAGATTTCGCGACCGATTAGGTTTATCGTTAAATTACGGGGCGCCAGTCGCTTTGATTCGTCATGCGATTTTACCTTTTTTTAATAGGCGAAGCCAATGCTTCGTTCTTGGCAAAATCCTTCGATATATTTTGCTTAGCCGCGAACGTAACTGCTTCCTATCATTTCATTTATTTACAGAGTCTATTGGTTTCTATTGGATCATTCCATAAATAATGTGGCTTCTTCAATTGAATGAGCCAGAAGTCGTAGGGGAAGGGGATAAACTATCCGCATCAACTCGCTGTAAAAGCAGCTGATAAATTTACATTGTTCTTGTTCTTAGCGCGAGTTTTGAGGGGTGAAGTTCGATGAATATTTACTTGAAATTTTTCAATCTTTAAATACCTAATTATTTATGAAACGATCCAAAACTTTTAAAACGACGATATCGAAGCCTTCTGTTTTTTTTTCTCGTCGAAATTATGCGATTCTTTGGAAATCATGGTAGCAAATAATTTTGACCGCCACGCCACTGTGAAAAGAGTTGGTTACATGATACAGTGCACAGGCAACGTATCGTCGCCACCAAAAGATTGGTGTAAAATGACAAGAGGGTCGATAGTACGTTGCAGCCGTAGACCTCGTTTTTAAGGGAAAAAAAAGAAAAAAAAATAATGCGTTTGCATTTATCTCGGGAATGACAATCGGCTCAATTTCGTATCTTCACTTTGTCCGAAGGCCGAAGTACGGATAGATTTTTTAATTTCGCCTGATCTTTCGTGACATTTTCGAATAATTTAGCACGCGCGTCTTGCAAAAATCTGATCGACGAATATAACGAACAAAATTTAGAAAATGGTTCCTGACTTTCTTCCTATCTTCGACCTGAATCGACCTAAATTATTTCTGTTTGTTATAATATTTAGGCCGAAAATTCTAGTTGCAAGGCTATCGTTACTATCGTCGCGACAATTTCAGTATTATGACGATTATAATTATAAGACACAGGTCGTTCTGAGAGTTAGAATTCGAAGATCCGGGAAAGGCACAATTTTTATGGAAAAAAAAACCTGTTAAAGGGACGTACGAGCGAAGCGTCTCCAGACGCGAGTTAACGAAGGTACTTTCTTCGACGAAAGTATGTACATAGGCGTCTGAAGTAGGCAGTTACAAACATACGAACGAACCTAAAGTTGCATAAGAAGCCTTAAATCTGCTCGAGGCAAACGGGATTAATCCCGTCCACCCCACACGAAGCCTTGTCAATCTCATTGGCGTAGAAAGATTGCGTGTTTCTGTAAATTTGGTATTGAAAGATCGGAAATGTATCAATTGACTTTCTTATCTCGATGTCTCGCTAACGAAAGATTCGCTTTACTCGCAAAATACGTTGAAAAACGTTCTTTCACGCGTCGAAAATCTTTTCCTACGATGATCAATTTGTAGGCGCGTTTCAACGTCTGTTTAGGCGATGCATCGTTCCGTAAACGTCTGGTTTTTATTTTAAAACACGAATCTTACGAAAATTGACAATAATTCCGACGTGTATCGGTGCTCTTACAAGAAAGTTCGAGACATATGCTGTTTCTTTTTTTTGTGTTGATGTAAAAATATCTTCTCGATTATTTTATCGAATCAAATAAAATTTTCTTTTAACACACTGCCACACGAAATGGACAAATATTTTTGGATATTTTTCCATCCTGAGAAATTCGACGAAGAACATAATCGTTTCATGCTTCAAAGTCTTATCTCTACCTTCTTGTGTCATTTCAAGCCGTTCTTAGTGTTAAATATATTTTCTTTTTTCATCTGGAATAGGATTTTGTGCACTTTTATGCGCACGGTATATTTTTCTCATTTTACATATCGCGCGAGTGATTTAAATCATTCCATATTGCCAATGAAAATAGGCCTTCTTAACGAAAGGAATTAAAATACGATAGCGTTCGAATCCTTCAATCGAACAAAAATATCTTTGCCCTAAGTGACGTGAAGCAATCTGACTCGAAGTTTCTTAAATATTTTATTTCACGTATAAACAATTACGTTTAATATAAGAACGATATATCTTACAAGCATGTCACGTGTACAAAATTCTATTCGAGATGATCAAAAAGAGCCATTTTTTATCGAGTAAACTTACGATTAAGAATCGAAAGATATTGAAATAAATTCGGATTGATATAACGCAAATGCATGCAACAAACAAGAAAATGCAAGAAAATAGCGACAACACGTGCAAGAAAAAGTTTACGTCGTTTCTACGAATTCGACGTAATCAATTCGCACAATTTTAAAGGAAACGATTTTCTCCACTTTCTTGACTCTCCTTTTATTGCAATATGCAATTTACGCGAGTGCGAACACGTACAATTTTCACGACGCGAATAGCCGCGCGAGTAGACCAACGCAAAGCTCCAAACAACGCAATTTTTACGAACGCGTCAAAAATTAATTCGCGACGTAAAATCGTATTTCGTAATTTTGTATCGAACATTTGACGAGATCCATCGCGATTTAGAGTCACCATACGCGAAAGAGGGGTTGTTCCACTCGTGCAAGGGACAGTCGTAGCTGCGTAAATTAGTTCGTTGCACGTGCGAAGCCGGCGGAAGTAAAAAAAAAAGAATTTTGGCAAAAAGAGGAACGATCGAGGATCAACGTACCTACGCAAAGCCTCGTCGAAATTTTGCCTGGTTGCCGGGAGGTTGGATCAGCACGGTTCTCGAACGAAGGCACTGTCCGACGGCACAGGAAGTCGCGGCGACTGCCGGGGCCAACGACCGCGACGAGATCGACGATTTTTGGGAGGCGTTTCGCGATCGCGATTCGCCAACGACTCGCCGTCGCGGCCGTAGCGATTTTTTCCTTTTTTTTCCCTTCCAGCCAATTTATATAACGAGTATCCACAAAACCACTGATTATACGTAAGTGCGTAGCACATCAACTTCCCAGTTTCTCAGAGTTTGTACTGCCATCTGGTGCGCGGATGCCGCACTACCGGATTTTTTGTTCTTTCAAACGCAACGTGGACGGTCCTATCGCAAAATTACATAAAGTTTTAATTGTTCGAAATCGTTGCCCATTTTTTTTCTTTGTTTGCGTCACTATAGACGTGGAATTGTTCGTTTCGAACTCCTACGGAGCGTCTTTCTACTTGGAATTCGCGACGATCGACGTGCCAAGAAAAAGGTATAAATGTGTATTTTAAAATTATGTATTGTGTATTGTAAATAAAAAAAAATTGTAGGTAAAAGGTAAATGTGCAAATTGGAATTTTCGTTTCGACCTCGTACGAAACGTCTTTCTATTTGGAATTTGCGATGATTGACTAAGAAAAAAGTAAAGATTCGTGAGTTAAATATTTTGTTTAAGATTTGTTTTTACATTAACCGGGGTGAGGGGATGATTTTTCTGTGTCGTTGGGGTATTGGATGATTACATGCATTGCACGTTCTACAATGGTACATCATACTTACTTTTTAACGATAAGTGTGTCGTAAATTTATGGATACTACTAAGGGTGAATATCTTAAGATAAATCTAAGTATGTCTTTTGAATGTACAAAGGGAAGTATCTTTTAGGCACAATTATAAATAACACAACCGTTAATAAAACTGTAATCGACATTTCGTACAAACATTGGTAAAATTAAATACAATTATGAACAAATAGTATTTACACAATTATACCAGAAAGAATGCATTGCAAGCTGTCTTACAAGAAAGCTGGAGGTCCGATATTAAAGGATTTGTTTAGCAGCGATTTCGATTTTAATTATCGAAGCTACAAGTTGACATTTTCCTTTCCAACGTTGAAATATTTATAGTTTAGGTTTGTTCTCTAAAATATCGTTTTTGTAATCACGCCTTGAAAGATCTTTTCCTGATAAAAGTATACCGTTATTGTTACGTGTGTGAAATTTACGTTAATTCTTGAAAGAACCACTCAATTATATCTCAGGTACGAAAATTATTTGAATCTCAATTATTTCACAAGTGTAAAACCAACTGTAGTTTATCGCACAGTTTTGAGATAAACTATAAAACAAATACTTTTAATATCGAATACATCTCCACCTATTTACAAAGGATTTCTACTTTCTAGCGCGATTTTCACGATAATGTTATCTTGTCCGAGAAAGACATTAATTCATATCATTAAAAATCATATTAATTTTCGTGATATTGAAATGTCGCAAATAATACGTACGATAATACGTTACGATAGAAAATTAATATATAAAAAATGTAGAAACAGCGACAGCCTGTGAATTCCCTTTCAGAGTTTCCCAAGTATGTACGCGGCTGAAGGAATGACAAGGATATGACAACGAACGAACATACGTCGTCGATGATTCTTATCAACGTCAAATCGATGAAAAACGATCAAAATTAGATTTAAATTCAAAAATTGTCCTTCGAGTCTCTTTCTTGAATTAAAAGTACAATAATTAAAAGTATAAAAATCGAGACGGAGCTAAAACGCGACAATCGAATGTTCCATCGAAGAAACGCGTCTACCGACAATGCCTTACCTATTGTTAAAGCTAAACGACTACAGGATCGACTATTAGAATCTTTGGAGCCTTTCGCTATCCGCCCAATTTCGAATTTCCAGTGGAATAGTCGCGTATAGGGTCAGACATTCCTCGATGCGAAATTAACATATAAAAAGTGTAGAAACAGCGACATCCTGTGAATTCCCTTTCAGAGTTTCCCAAGTATGTACGCGGCTGAAGGACATGACAACGAACGAACATCCATCGCCGATGATTCTTATCAACGTCAAATCGATCAAAAACGATCAGAATTTAATTTAATACCAAAAATTGTCCTTCGAGACTCTTCTTTGAATTAAAAGTATCCGAGACGGAGCTAAAACGCGGCAATCGAATGTTCCATTAAAGAAACGCGTCTACCGACAATGTCGCATCCGTTGTTTCAGGTAGACGGCTACAGGATCGACCATTGGGATTTTCTGAGCCTTTCGGTGTCGACTCAGTTTCGAGTTTCCAGTGGAATAATCGCGTATGGAGTCGGACATTCCTCGATGCAACATCGCTGGCGCGAGGTAAACTTCATCACTTGCTTCACGAATAACGCGAATAGCGCGATCCTGTACTACCCTCGAAGGATTCCAGATTTTTATCGACGCTCACCGGTGTCTTCTCCTTCGAGGCTCGTTTACCGGCCACGAAGCCACGTTCACCAAACCGTCCTAACCTTATCGACCTTCCTCGGTATTGCAGATCCGTTTTCAAGCGCTTTTACCACGGAATTGCCCGACTTTAAAACGCACCTTACCCCCGAAGTGGTAAAGGAACTAACGTCTCCGCCCTGTCGACGCTTGTCTTATCGCTTTTAACGATTATTCCCAATTATTTGCTCCGGTCGAGGTCGTTTATCCATCCGAAATTAGGAACTCGTACGAAGCGCGAACGAGGTTAGGCGAAATCATCGTCACGGAAGTGTAGGGTATTTTTTTCTTTTTTTTTATGTCATCGAATATCGATATCGATAGCGACAGCGTCGAAGATGGCGTTATTTCTATGACGTGGTTGATGACGTTGGAGCGTAGGACGCCTGCGTTGGGCCGTTGAACTCCTTCGTGTGTGGTGTGTGTGTAGGGAGTTAGGAGAGAACGAGGACAGGAGAGGAAAAGAGAGACAGAGAGAGATAGAGAGAGAGAAAGAGACCAAAGAACTTCGGAGGAAAATGGAACTAAGAAAATGTGGCAACGATGACTTCCATTTTTTTTTTTTTTAATAATTAAGTCGCGTGGCTAATTCAAGAGCTTCCGTTTAAAGCGGAACATCTATGAATTATTTCGAACGCATCTGGTCTAACGAGGAAGGTGACACGTCATCGGAACTTTGTAAGGAACTTAACAAAATTATTGGCTATTCGTACAATTAAATACGACTGATTCTTTGGTAGAGGATGATAACATTAATTTTATTTTTATTTTATTTTTATCACGCGTTTATCACCGAATAGGAAGAAACAAGAGTGATTCGAGTAAAACGTTAATCTTGTCGTTTGAGATTACTTTAACTTCCACGCCTTTATCTCGCTTTCCAAAAATCAATTTTCCACGACGTCTTTGGGTTACGACTATTCCTTAAACGTCTAGATAAAACTCTTTTAATTCGGCCATTAGTAAAATCAACATTTATCGTGACGCGAGGCAATCTTCTCCGTTTCCCAATTCCAGGAAATTACGAGGACACAAAAATTTAATCGTCGTTCGACGACGAGATGTTCGTTTCTTCATCGATATAAAATGCACACAGTCGTTGGGTCTTTAGGATGGAAAGCGTCGGATTACGTTTACCTACGCGCGTCACGAGACAATTTTCTTCTTTTCCC
>JAITYT010000759.1:1356813-1367888 GCA_025433975.1 Liostenogaster flavolineata
GCAAGGGAGAAAGCAGAGATTACACGTGCCTTTCCAAAACGTGGGCGTTCGTCTACCGAGAATTCTGCGTGGGCGTGTGTTTGGGTATCGCTCGTGCCACGTGCTCGTTGTTCGCGTTGAAAGTTAGCTAAAGCCCCCCCCCCATGGACCTCCCGTAAGAATTTAAGCGTCCTCTTCTTTCGAACTCCTTCCAACGACGATTGGCGAAGAACACGACGACGATCTAATTTGGCCAGTGGTTCGTCGAAGAACGCGCGTTACGCGGACGAAATTTCTACTTTTGCGCTAGATCAGGCAAAGCCTATCAGACGCCTATTAGAACGTCCACGTTTCTAGCGCCAGGAAGAACGGAAGTTGGACGTAATCGAGAAACGCTGATTACTTACGGGATCTGGTCTAGCGGCACTCCCCAACGCGCACGTAAACTTGGCTTCTCCTTCTTGGCTAATCCCAGTGATCCTTTTGCCCGGATTCGCCCTTAAAGTTCGTCACTTCCCTCAGAAAATTATCCCACTTTCGTTAGAAAACTGAGCCCTGATGAGATGTTCGACCATCGCCTGGCGTCGTCGTTGGGATCTTTCGTGCCTTCTTCTACCGGGAAGGTGGAACTGACCGCGCGGTCCCGACGATTCCTCGTCTCGTTTTGGCTCGTTCGTACGACGACGGAGATGATAAATAGGTGGACGGACGGAGATAGATGGACAAGCGCTAGGAAAGAGAGGGAAACGCTCACGTCCAACCTCGATTTTGCACGCCGCGCGTTTCAGTGGTCGAGGCCGAACTGCAGTCAGGCCAAAGTCCGATGGAACTCGACGAGTTTCCACTCGGAGGCCGAGGCTTCTGGGTTTGAATGGAGCTGCCGCCGGATTGGTCGGTCGCTCGGTGACGTCATTGCATTGATTGTCCCGCGCGCGCCGTACCACGTGGCTCTTCGACCCATCTCGCTTCGGTGCCGATCGCTCGGCGAAAAGGGTCAAAGGGCCGGAGGAGAGTCTTCTTCGCGTTTTGTCTTTGCCACGTCGATCGCGTGCCATCGCGGGGGGCCTACGATTTTTCGGGATCGATTTGAAGATCCACGAGCCCCTAGGAGGACTCCTACGTGCCTTTTTTTGGAGCTTTGGGCCTTTGTCCGACGCGACGTTTACTCGTTCTACTCGAAGGCGAGTGAAGAAGACTTGCGAATACCGGACGGGAGTCTCCGGTTTGGGAGGTGTCGCTTGCGATACGTTCGTAGGCTCTGTTTATATTTCGTCGAAGATCGTTTTATTGGTTTGTACAAATTTTGTTGCTCCAATTGTTCTTCTGACTTGGAGACTTTGTCCCATGCCATTTTTTTGCACCGATAGTCTAATAACGTATGTAGTACTTCGACGTGTGTTCCAGAAGTTACGCATAAAAGTGACGGTACTAAGAGTGCTATTTATTCGTTTAAAATACGCAAGCTTAGCGATGAATGGTCGCCGATGTATTAAAAGTTGTCGAATGTGTTCGATGATAAAAATGGCCAACGAGACGCAAGGTCAATCCCTACATCCATCCATTTGCCCAGCTACGCACCTTGATGACTTCCTTAGAGTTAATTCGAGGGCCTACGTAATACCACTGGGTTATAAAACGCTAAGACATCGTGGTGTGTCCAGAGATCCTCGCTTTAGGGAATCCGGAAAACATCATCGTCAAGGAAAAAACAAGACAATATTGTTGAGAATCGACAAAGTTTTGCAACTCGTTAGAGGAGAGTTCGACAAGGCGCAAGGCCAATCCCTACATTCATCCGTTTGCCCAGCTACGCATCTTCGTCTCCCTTTGAATCCTTATCATTTAGAGTTGACTTCTCTACAGTCAATTCGAGGAGTTGCGTCGTACGACTGGATTATAAAACGCCAAGACTCCGTGACGTATCCAGGACTGCTCACTGTCTCATTCGTCCCCTCTCCCTTTTCAACGTAGACGTCTGTCCAGAATGTTTTATTCAACGATTCGAATCATCCTCTTTTTGCGAAACAATCGCATTAGCAAGCACAAGGTGACCGTGGTCGTTCTTGCCAATGCCGTCCTCGTTATTGTTTAGCCGCTAAATCGTTGCTCCGTTCCTGCAGCCTCATTCACCCAGTTTTCCCTCTTGCCTCGCTCGACGCGGACCTTCAGGCTCTCCCCTACTCCTCCACCCTTCCTTCCTTCCCTCTCTGATACTTCCCGTTGTTAAGAGGAGGAACAACAGCGTCGCGACTCCTTTCATCGTCTCCTTGGTCCCTTGGGTCCTCTTGGGTCCTTAGACCCAGACAACCAACCCAAACACTTCACCTTTCCCCATTCCCCAATTTGGACAGTTTTTCTGTTTGCCAAGAGCAACGACGAGTGCCACTGGGTGAAGAGTTCGGCGTTGGTCTGTCCCCAAGTACGTTCGACTTCTTTATCTCTTCGCGGCGAGGGGCTGCAACGAAACGTCGGAATCATCGTCTTCTTTAACCTTATCTCCCCGATGTCGAGCTTTCTTTTCTTCTTCTTTCACGCGATTCTTCTCGACGACACGAAGTACACAACGGGGCGATGCCGAGAGGCTGAGTGTCTCCGATGGGATGGAGAGGTTCAGGGATGGAGAAGAGTCGTCGGGTGGGGAGGGAAAGGTGATGAAGAAGAAGAAGAAGAAGAAGAAGAAGAAAGGAGGAGGCGAGGTACCTCTACTCTCAACCAGGCAATCAGGGGTTTTAGGTCGATGCACCCCTTTCGCTCGTTCGCTCGCCCGCTCGCCAACGAGAGTTCGACGCCCTGCGTCGTTCTCTGACGTCATTCGAGCGCCGCGACCCCACCTTACCGCCGCGATCGCGTCATCCCTTCTTCTTCCTCCTCCTCTTCTTCTTCTTCGTCTTCTTCTTCGATGAAGACGACGACGATGGTTGCATCTGTCTTTTGTGGATGCAATGAGAGATGCAAGGCCCGAAATTGGGCCCAAAATGATCACACGTTTCCTTCGTTTACGTTCGTGTTAAAGAAGGTGATTAACAGTGATAAGGAAATTATTTTTTTCTACTTTTTTTCTTTCTTCTTCTTCGACGAAGACAACGACGATTATAATTGGGCCCAAAATGTTCATTGTTCATATGTTTATCCGTTTAGGTTTGTGTCGAAGAAGATGGTTAACAAAGATAAGAAAATTATTTCTTTCCACTTGTTTTTTCCTTCTTCTTCGACAAAAAGAAAATCTTCTTTCTTTATTTCTTTTCTTTTATCTTTCTCTCTTCTACGATGAAAACGACGAGGATGGATACATTGGCGAATGCATTGAAGTGGGCCCAAATTTTTCCTTCGATACTTCGGAGACGTCGCGGCTCGTATCTTTCGAAATTCCAATTCGCGTCGAGAATTCTCATCCTTTCATCTTGCTTCTTTGCCGGTGGTGCTCTGGTCTCAAGCAGACGGAAGTGTTCGAGCGTTAAAACGTCACTGGCGTTCTGAAAAAACTACGACAAATTTCCGCTACTGGAATTTATCGCAATTCCATCGAAATTATTTGTTGAATTTGAAAATGCGCGTATATCGTACGTGTTTCTTAAATTTTATAGACCCGTAGCAAAACATTCCATCGCGCAAAGTTATACTTTATTTTACTCTCGAGCATTAAAAATAATACAAAACAGTTTCTGGTGAGACGAGAGAACGGTAAATGTAAATACGCGGCAGTACCATCGTTGAAAGAGTCGAGGATGTTAACTTTGCACGCTTAAAACCACGCAGCGAATAAGCGTGCAACTCAAGTTTATGGGATATAAACTTTCCGAAAGGCCACTAAATCTCGAACGAAAGAACCTAGACGATGCGTTTTTCCGAGCAATCCGCTCTGACGATTATAATGAGACCGCGCGATAACAGTGTCCAATGGAGGATCGAGACCGTTAATTCCGGTTGAAAACCGTAAATTCCAAAAGATGCCACCGACTTCAAACGATCTTATCAAGGGTCTTATCAAGACCTACTATCGACCAATAAGAATTGTACCCATGTTTTATTCATCCCTCACGTACAGTACATCTAATAGAGAATAAGTACTCATTCTGACGAAGTAAAACGAGCATCCCAGAAACAATGGATTCTCAAAGACGCGTCCAACCTCAAAAGAGTTCTTATCAAGACCTTCTATCGACCGATAAGAATTGTACCCAAGTTTTATTCATCCCTCACGTACATCTAATAGAGAATGAAGTACTCATTCTGACGAAGTAAAACGAGTATCTTAGAAACAATGGATTCCCAGAGACGCGTCCAACCTCAAAAGAGTTCTTATCAAGACCTTCTATCGACCGATAAGAATCGTACCCATGTTTTATTCATCCCTCACATACAACACCATTTAACAGAGAACAAAGCAATCATTTAAATGATGTGAAATCGAATAAGCCAGAAACGTCGAATTCCCAAAGACGCGTCCGACCTCGAACGAGCTGTTATCAACGCCTTCCATCAACTCAACAAATGGTTTTCATTTCTCGCGTATCATGGACTAATTAAAGTACAGGTCGCGTAGATCGATCCAAAGGCGATCGATCCGAGGTAGTAAGGTCGCAGAAAACGACCTTCTTCTTGAAACGTCCTTCGAAAGGAGGGAAAGGGTAGGAAAGGAGCCGAGCCGAGCCAAGCCGAAGAGCGGCTGAACGCGAGCGATCGTCAGGATCGTTAGAGGTGGCGTCTTGAGAGCGACGTCAGGGCACTTGGACGAAATTTCTTTCGCTCGAAGCTTGGCATAGGCTGGATTGGCGGAAGGACGCGTTACCCAGCGAATTTCCAATCGATACCGCGAATTAATATTCTTGGTGCGGTCTTCGGTGCAGTCGATAACCTGTCCCTGACGTAACGCCCACGCGGTAGACGAGGCGAGGGACGTGGATGGTGTCGATGGGAGGTGGAAAGGGCGGCGGACGCCTGGATGCACGGGACGGAGCGGAGGACGAGGAGAAGGACGAAGCGGCGGAGGGGCCGAGGGACGCGCGCGCTGCAAAACTGGGTTACTGGAGCTTCATTCACATTACGCGGCCATTCATGAGATTTGCTAACCGTTCGGCTTTCGAACGCTCCGCGCATCTTTTAACTTTTTCGAAAATACACGGCTTTCGTCTCTCATCGACCGAAAGATTCGCCCTTCTCTCTCTTTCTTTTCTCCGGTTCTTTCGCGCCTCTTTTCCGGCGAGATCTCGCCTAGTTCGAGAGGAAAAGCCACTGCAACCCGTTTACGCGAACGGTTTCTTTCGAAAGGATCCCTTTGCTTACGGGTCTCCGTCTATTTTGTTAAAGAGGCCTTTCGAAGTCCCCTCGATTTGCCTCGGCGAAATCCATCGATAGCGCTAGGTCCTCCGAGGTAATTTACGTAGGATACGCGCCATCAGGACGATTTCCGCGAGAGACGCACGCTGCCGCCTGTTTGGAACCAGATTTTACGACGCGGATCTTACCTAGAGCCTCGCTCGAGCGGTGTTTCGGATCCTGCTTACCAGGCGGTGGTTAAATCCCGCTTCGAAACTCGTTCGAAATTAACGGATTAAGACAGCTATAAAATTGGTGCGTCGATCTTAGCGGAGACCTTTAAGCATAGTTCGTCGCTCTGGCGAAACAGTTCGAAGAACGGGAATAATTCGAAGTCGGATTTTACAACCTGTTTGAACGCTTCTTGGTCGATTGAAAGTTTGATTCGAGAATGACGGCTGAAACGTATCCTTTTCTGCAGTCAGTGAGTGCAGACAGGACGATTTAGATCAGTCCTGGCTGACGATAAAATTTGGACAAAGATCAGGAAGATGTTTAACATTTCCATTCGACGAAAGTATAAACCTTTTCCGTGATGTTAGCATCGAACTGCCTCTCGAAGGCCTTCCGATTCAATCGGCGTGGTGAGGAAATGGAAACCGTGATGAAATCTTAGGACGAAAAAGATTCGAGGCTTTCTTCAGCCTCGGCACTTTTATCAAAAAAAGTAGAAATACCCAAAGAACGGTTTGTAATTCCATCCCATCGACTCAGTCAAGGATAAATCCTGTATTACCAAGGTGAAGTTCCATTGACTTCCGCTGTTTTATTCTCTTCTAACTCATTCCTCTGCCTCTCTCATTATCAGAGTCCGACATTTTTATTTATTCCAGTCACGAACACCATCAAATCGCACTTGCAAGTACGCGATTCCTTGCAATTTAGCAGCATCTTATATTCTTCCAAGAAACTTAACAATTAGTTCCTATCTTGTATAGACAGCGCGCTCGTGATTTACGCAAGCTAATAGCAATATTCAAGAAACATTCGCACGCGTCAAGTCCAGGCAGCAAGAATTCAAAACTCTCCGACTGCCAGAGGATCAAGGATCGAGATTTTCGGTTGGACGAAACTAACAATCGCACGAAGCGACATCTTTTCATCTCCTTTCACCCTTCAACCTTCTTCGGACAGTCGAGGTTAGCTCCGGGATAATTCGAAAGGTGACGACGATGAGTTTGGATGACCGATCGAGTCGTCGGGCGCGTTCTTGCACACCATGGCAGTTAATCATTTAACGCGAAAGGGCTAGGGGCGATCGAGAGACCCGCTATAGGCCTACCTTCTCGACGATTCCAAAATAGACATCGATAAGTTCGAATCCAGCCAAGGGAATTTCTCAATAAACCCCCTGACCCGTCTTCCGGCAGTCAGCCTGGGTCCGCCCGACCCAGTTTCGCCCGGGCAATGACGTCGGGCGTGACGTTACGGGTATGCAAACTGGGTCGCGAGGTCGAAGCACCCCATCGGCTTCCCGTGGATACTTGTCCTCTTGCCCGATTGCTCGATTCATTGAAAGAAAAAAGAAAAGGAACTAAACCGGGCAGCAACAACGAAATCGCGACGGAATATGGCCAAATATGGCGGTCCGTACTGGAATTCCCAGCATAGGAAGGATCCAGAGTCGATCGAACGATCGATGGAGTTACGTCCGAATGATTAATGAATTCGTTCGATCGATCCGAAGCGTAGAATCGATCCTAAGATCGGAGTAAGAACGTTTTAATATTTTACTAATACGGAACCGTCATGGCGCCACTATAGGATTTCGATTCAGCATCGTCCTGTTCCCAACTCTCTCAATTTGACTCCTACGGCCTAAAACGATCGAACGTCGACCTGTCCATGCGCAGAGAAATCATTAAAAAATTACGTGAACGGACTCGCAAGAAGTTCCACGTTCACGCGTCTCCTTTAGGATCGAAGTTGAACGTTGATAACTAATTCCCCACGGCGAATAAAATATCTCTAGCCGGCAGCGTCGCTTCTCTTTATTTACCCGTGGCACCTGTGTTCGCAGGAGGTCCCATGGAAATCCCTAGAACTTCTCGAAGGGCGAAGAGCGATCGTTCGGTTGGTTTTACGCCATGATTCGGATGATTCCGTCGAGTTGTTTCGATCGTTTGATGCGTAAGCAGCAGCCTTCCCCCACTCTTTTTCTGCGACAGAAACAACGATAGAAAAGAGATGGCGCGGGAATGGTCGGTCAGGGGGAGGGGAGAAGTGGCGGTCTCTTGCGTGCGCGCGGAGAAAAGCAGAAAGGACGCGGTGCGGTGGCGATGGTGGGGGGAGAGGGAAAGGGCAATATCGTCGCGAGAGAGAGAGAGGGGGCACCGATGGCGAGACACGGAGTTGGAGGGTGGTTTGGGTGACGGTAGAATGAGGAGGATGCGACGGAGGAGGGGCTAGGTCGGTGACGGCTATTTTTGGAATGTGGGTCACCCATAAACCCCGGCTTGTCCCGTGACGTCACGGGATCGTCGTCGTGGCAACAGGAACGCCAGGTCAACCACCTTTCCTTCGAACGGACGGTCGGAGGGAGATTGCACCCTCTTGCGTTTTCTCCTCGCTTTCTCCTCCCCCTCCTCCTCCTGGTCCACCTTCTGGCCTCTCCTACCCCACCCTTAGCGAGTACCCATCTACCTGCGCTACCGACGACGAGAGGGAATAGGTTAGAAGCTACACATTGCCGGGCGTGTGCATCGAGAACCGGAGCCTCTTATCCTCTGCCTTTCTCCCCCTCTTTCTCCTCCGCGATCCTTCTTCCATCCGTTCCAAGTTGCTCCTCGGCCCTCGCCTGTCCTAGCCTGACTTCAATTTTCTTCTTTTAGTCTCGCGTTTCGATGATGGACGGATTATTCGTATCCCCTTTAGTCTCTGGGTCGTGACGAAACGTTGGACCATGGTCGACGTCGTCGGACCGCTGGACTTTCGATGAGGCGAGGAGACGGGGGGTCGGGTGGTCGACCGAACGACGCTAAGGGTATTCGAAAGGGAAATTCGATGTCGACTGATGGATCCAACGCTATCGCGCGTATTGACTTTCGTTCTAGGAAATCCCACATCTGCCAGTTCGTGTGATAAATTTCGATCTTTCGATTTACAGGGTAGTTGTTTGTAACGCTTCTAATGAGATCCGTAGGCTTCATTTTTCATCTACGAACAATCGGGAATCGTTTTCAACTGACTTGTTATCTTTCGCTTGCGCTGGTGTCCCCAGCGATATCGAGAGAAACGATGTTTCCTCGAGCTGACGGTGCCTTGCGATCGGTTTGTTCGTCGCTGCAACTTGAAAAATCGTCGCGACGATGACGTATATTCGATACCTCGAATCGCTGCCGGCCTTTCGAGTTCGATTTCTGTCAATGGCGATTCTCGCCATCTCTCGATGGCGCGCTGTGATCTCGACGTGCCGTTATCAACGCAGAAACGTCTAGCGCTCTACCTTACCCACCCTATGCGCTTGTCCGATAAGTGCACGACACTTACTACGCGTCCGTGCAGGTGTACCTGATCTACTTGGTACGTCTGCTTGGTATTTCGTTGACCATTGGAGCACCGGCAATTGCAACTACTTTTACCCATCGCGGATACCAAAACTGTCGATTGTCGCGATGATAGCGAAGTGTAGAGACCGACGATAAAATTTATTCAACGGCGAATCGTTCCGAGATCGATTTCGACGCAAGAATTTCCCCAAAGGAGTCGTTGATTTTTAAAATACGATTGTTAATTTATCGAAGGAAGTATTGTACAACATATACTAATAAACTAGCCAAACATACGTTTCCAATTTTTATAAGCAATGTAACCGATTAAAGTAAATTTCGAAAAGGGTCATTTGACTTGGTACGTTTAGTGTTCAAAATCGAATTCTTTCTCCGCTCTTTCCAGATATATTGTTTCGTGATAGATAAGAGAAAGTGCCTTCGTGAAAGTCGCGGTATTCTTTTCGCCTTGGACGATACGTAAACAAGGACGTTAACGTTAATCGTGGCGGTGTAGGTAGTCGTAAACTCGATAAAAATAGTGGTCATCACCTTGACAGCATTATAAAGTTGAATGCTAATCGACGCGTCCTCGCGAAAGAATCGATCGAAATTATAAAAATTACGTGATCACGTGTTTTATTAATAACGTTATATTTAGCAATGCGTCGTGATAATTTAGCGAAGAAGCACGAGAACGCAGAGAGATTATTTTCATATTAAAATCGATGATTTTTTAATTGAAAACATTTTAATACTTCAACGTAATCGTTTAATCTGATCATAATTTATGCATTATGACGGATTAAACAATTTTTTATTTATCGGACATTAAATCGATTCGAGTGTCTCATTATTCTATTATTAGTTTACGTTTCGCTCTTGAGTGTCGCGGCGAGCTTCAAAGACTTCGGCTATTTTCTTTTCGACGCCGATTGACATATTCGTACTGTTTGTGTTTTTCATTATTGATTCAACAGCAACAGAAATCGAATGGAATATCGTGTCCGCGTTGAAACCATCCAAACTAATGCTACGATCGCTTAAAAGCGGAGAGACTCATTAACATAAGAGCCGAGAGATTCTTGAGAACTAAATTTAATGTTAAGAAACTTCTTAACACGCTACGAAATCTCCGTGTTTTGCGCTGCCGCGTGTTTCACCCAATATCATACCAAAAAGAAATACTAAAATCTCTGACGAGTAAAACGCTTCAAATTGTATTAAAATACTTTAAAATACTTTAAAAATTAAGCACGATAGACCAACTTTCAGGCATCAACGTCGTTTAGGTTAAAAACCCTTGAAATACTCGGTACTACCGGAAAAGATCGAAATTAAAAAAGAACATAATTTTTTTTTTAAGAATTTCGATCCAACCAAGAAATGGCGACGCGATGACAAGATCGTTTTCCACGTCTAGTTGAAATTTTGACAGAAATATCGTTCCAAATCGTTCCGGAGGAAACGTGACCCACCTAGACGACTCCGAAGGACATCGAGGCTCGAACGCACGAACATCGAAATCCTCCTTCAGTCTCAACCGAACGGAAACCAACCGATTGATGCCAATGGCGAACGCGACCGCTCTCTGTCTGCCTGTCTGTCTCTCTTTTCCCTAATTACGCCAATAAGAAGAGAAAAAGCGAGCTAGCTCTCTACCTCTCGATTTTTAGAGCTGGAAGCGATCGTAATCGAAAAAGGCTCCTTCGTTTCGCAGACAAGCGGCTGGGAAACGATTAGAAACGAAGAAGACTCCTCTACTTGGACGTCAAGCAGCCGGAAAACGATCAGAAGAGGAGAAGGCCTGCTTCAGCTCGGAGACAAGCGGCCGGAAAACGATTCGGAGCGATCGGAGGAAACGGCCGGTCGAGAAGGCGGCTACGGCTCGGCACGGCTCTCTCGGCTCCGTTTTCAGTTTCCGATTATTTTTGGCTCGAGCGGAGCGCGAGCTCTCGCCTAAAAATGCTTACGACCTACGTCGCGACGTTATTGGCGGATAGGAATCACGTGAACGGCATGAGAGCGCGGCCGAGGATGCGAAGGAACGGCCCACGATGGCACAGTCAGCTGCCTAAGGTCCGGTTGGCTAGTCGCAGGCCAGCTCGTTCTTCTCAAGGTAAGAGATCATCCGCATCAGCTAGAGGGGCTGTTATCGCTTATCAACCGACTGACGGACTGACCGATCGACGGACGATCGCTTTCTTCCTGATAAAGGATCGGGGGACCTAAAATACCATCAGTGTTGATCTCAATCTTTTTTTCCTCTCCTCTCTCTCTCTCTCTCTCTCT
>JAITYT010000759.1:1407993-1419632 GCA_025433975.1 Liostenogaster flavolineata
CCAGTTTCCAGTTGGACAGGATTTTTCATTAATCGAACTAGCCACTTGGACAGTATTATCCATCGATCGAACTAGCTCCAACTTCGACCGTGGAGTAAATCGCGGACACCCCCTTATCTCATCGATCCTCCCTTACGTTGCTTTGCCTTCTCTTTTCTATTTCCAGCGCCGGCATCGTAACTTCTTCGTCGAGGAACGCGAGAGAAGGGGAATGGACCGTCCGCATCGCGCAGTACAAAACAAGCCCGAAGTACGGATCAACGCATCGCGTCTTCTCACGCCGCAGCACAAACTTCGATCATCGATTCTCATGGCACGCGTATCGACCGTCTACGTCATCGTCGTCTCATCCTCGTCGTAAACTACGTCATCGTCGTCATTGTCGTCGTCGTCGTCGTCGTCGCCATTATCGTCATAATCAACGCAATCACCATCATAATCGTCATCGCCGTCATCTTCATCGTTGCCTTAACGAACTCGTCGTCTTCGTCGTTCTTCGTTTCTTTCGTCCTCGCGATCAAAATCGCCGTGGAAAGAGGAACGCGAGGACGAGGAACGAATAAAAAAAAAAAACGGAAGGAAGGGAAGAATGTGAAGTGGCACCGTGAATTTTTCCCCCCGTCTTGGAGACGCGTTTCTTTCTATTATATATATGAAAATAAATATATATATTTTTTATATATATATAATTATTATTATATATATTATATATAAATATATATAAAAATCGTCGATTTCATCCGGAACTTTGCCTTTGTCTTGCGCTACGATCGACGTCCGATCGAAACGCGTTCCTCGGACTAATCGAGGTGAAACCAATCACGCGGCGAAACATTGTAAATAATTAATAAGGCCGCGCCCACGTCCAATCGAATCTGCCTGTCAAACTCACGGATGTCCTACCGAAGTTTCCTTCAACAGGGACTTTGGATTTTGGTAATAAAAGCCTTTCTTCGAGAATCGATCGTTTGTCCCAACTCCATCCCCACCCCACCCTTAATCGCGGAAACGGAGGGAAGTCATCCACTAAATAACGCCGTTTCCATAATATCGCATTATTTCGTGATTATTTTCCATAGTGATGCTCTTTAGAATTCTAATAAAAGCAATTTTTATTATAGAGAATAAAAGAAAAGAAAAATTACTTGCTTTTAAAACAAATTGACGGGGGTAGTTAATTTCCTCCCTCTCCGACTTTTGGTTCATGCGTTTGGAAAAGCCGCATTATTAATGGTACGACCCAGTATTTTATGAGACAATTTTTCAAATAATATAAAATTCAAGATGGCGGAAACCGTAACTCAGATTTCTGTTAAAAGATGGCAGCTTCGAAAAGCCAAGAAAATAATGTACAAAATTAATGTAATACTTATAAGGTAATTTTTTAAATAATTTAATATTCAAGATCATGGTTTCTCGCGACAGCACGCATTTTTTAATCTCGAGAGATCGACGATGTCCTGAATCTCAGAATCTGCTTTAAGGAGGCAGCTTCGAAATTCTAAGAAAATAATTTAGAAAATAATTTACGAAAATAGAACAGACGACAGTTTTGCATATATTTCGCGCGTATACGCGCGAGTTCGTTCAGTTTTAACAGGGGGGCAGTCTTTCTTCGGCTTCGTTATACGCGCCTTTGTCAGCAGATAACATCCCATTTGAATGGGCTCGCATCGGAGCTATCGGGATTTTATTGCATCGAGCTATTGCATCGGAGAAGCTGAATGCTTATTGTCGGATCTCGTCGGAGCTTTGTTTAACGTCTATGGAGCGTTTGTTTACGTTTAGTGGTAGGTGGGTCGCTCGATAGGTCGGTAGGTAGCCTAGGTACCTTGTGTTTTGCCAATCTCTTTGTCGCTTTGTTTCGTCGAGCTGCGGAGCTAAGGCGACACAATAAGCGCGTACGGCTGCACGTGTGCCTGCCACGCGGGCAACAAGCTCTTATTGTTCACAGCGCGTATCGCGCTGGACTCCATTTCGTCCCGCGATCTTACGCGACTACAGGTCTAAGAAGATCTTTTCTGGACCGGGACGTCCGACTTTGTCCTCTCGGATCCATTTTGTTTCGACACGATCTCCAGATGCTTCGAAGCTGTCTTATCTTTTCGAGCGTTGCCTAATTGCAATTTTATTAAATCGTTTTTTTTTCAGTTCGTTGTACCTTGCATAATATTTTTTTGGGGAATATTCAGCCGTTCTTTCTTCAATCGGAATATCAGACTTGGTCGTTTCGAATCGATTTCATATTGTCGATTTATTTCGACACGATCTTCAGATGCTTCGAAGCTGTCTTATCGTTTCGAACACTACCTAATTGCGATTTTATTAAATCGTCATTTTTTTCAGTTCGTTGTATCTTGGATAATATTTTTTTGGGGAATATTCAGACGTTCTTTCCTCGGTCAGGACATCAGACTTGGTCGTTTCGAATCGATTCGATATTTTCGGTTTGTTTCGACACTATCTAATCTTTTTGAACACTACCCAATTGTAATTTTATTAAATCGTCATTTTTTTCAATTCGTTGTATCTCGGATAATATTTTTCTAGGGAATATTGAGACGATCTTTCTTGGACTAAGGCATCCGAATTTTCCGTCTCGAATCGATCCGATCTTGCCGATTTGCTTTGGCACGATCTTCAACTACTTCTAAGCAGTTTCAACCTCTCGAATTGGAGTTTTATTAAATCATCTTTTTTTCAGTTCACTGAATTTTGCATAATATTTTTCTGGGTAATATTAAAACGATCTTCCTTGGATCAGAACGTCCGACCTTGTCGTCTCGAATCGATTCATCTTCAAATACTTCTAAGCATCTTTAGCCCTTCGAACGTTCCCCAATGGTAATTTCGAAAAAATTATTCGAAAAATTAGTTGAAAAATTACACCTCGGACTAGAAAGATCGTCGAACGAAACGCGCAAAAAATGGAGAAAAAAAGACAATAGAAGAAGACGGAGAACGAGGATAGACTCGAACATTCAAAGTCGTCGATTTAAAATCGTTCGATCGATAGGACGAGCGATCCACGAGGCCGTACCCACGCAACTTTGCACGATGCCACGCGCAATCCATTCGAATTCATCGGCGCGGACGGGCGAGCGAGCGCGGAAAGGCGCATAGAGCCACGCAGTAGCGGCACAGGCGCGCGCTCGTCTCCAACGCACGCGTTTCAGTCTCGCTGCGGCCTTCGTGACGGAAGGATCGTTGCGTCGTTCCTCCTCGACGTTCTCGCAATCGTGCCGATTTCGAGTCTTGGAAAGGAGACAATTATCGGTGCGTTAGCCACGTAAAATAAATAAAAATAAAAAAGAGAGATCGAAACAAAAATCCCAAAAATTAAGCGAAGAAAAAGAAAAGAAAGACTCGAAGAAAATAAAAGTGCGCCTTCAATCGGTGATCAGTTCGGTGATCGCAAGTGTCGTGACTCTTCTTCCTTTTTCGTCGTTTAAGAAGAAACAATTATTGTCTTTATACCGATGTTTTTGCGTACCGATTAAAGAAAAATAAATCGGTAAAAACCGTCGACAGCCACGCGACTTCCCTCACGAAAATTCTGCTTGGAAAAGTTATAAGAAGAAAAGTTGAAAGAAAAGAAAGAAGAAGAGGGGGACAAGGACCACGCGGTAATTTCTTGCCGACCGGTAATCGAGTCCGGAGGATTACGAGGCAAAAAGGGAAGCGCGGATCGGCGGAGAAAAATCGGCGTGACGGAACTACGCCGCTGGATCGTTTTTACGTCCTTCCTGCTGTCAAGAGATCGACTCAAGGACTGCTCGGTGAGTAGAACAGCGACGCGGACCGAATTCCGCCGCGTTCTTTTCCTCCGGTCGTACCGGTTCGTACCTACGAGCGGCGCGTCGTGTCACGCGCGTCTCCGATCCGTCTGTAGTTAGGCGAGACGAGGTGGAAGACGAGGGGAGGGGCGACGGATCGAGCAGACGTCTTTATTTATCCTCGGGAAGAATCGAAGGTCCCACCGGGACGAGGAAGATTCCGTTTCTAGGCTGCGTCTCGATCGGTCGGTTGATCGTTCGGACGGTGATCGGTAAATTGACATTCGATTGGCATTGTAATTAGGGTTTGGGGTCTTTCTCTAGCGCCGATCGCCTTGGCAGTTTTAGGATTTAGGTATTTCATTTCTATTGTTAGTTTTATTTCTCTATTACTATTATTCTATTATTAATTTCTATTTAGACGTGTAATTTATTTTATGGTGAACATTTTTTTTGTTGGAATATCGTTGACGTTTTGGAGCATTTCTGGTGGTCTGGTGGGATCTTTAGATTCTATTTTTATGGATAAATGTCCGGACAGCGAGAGATCGGTTGAGATCGTTCTTGATCGCACGTGTTTTCGCTGATTTTGAGGAAGAACAGACGCCCGTTTCGAAAATCACGAGTTGACGTAACTCGTGGCTTAGGAAGAGGGGGAGGACGAGGTAGCATCGCTGCCAAGATGATCCGTTTCGAGTTAGAAAGGAAACGTTAGTATTTTTGGTAACAGCACGATTTTTTAGGCTTCGATAGCACACGCAGTTTTCTGATGTTAACGTGTTCTTGCCTAGACACCGATCGTTCGACATAAAATCATTATTATTCGTTTTGATAAAGAATTAGCGAAAGTCGTGAGAAAATCATGACATAATTCACGATTTAGGAAGAGAAGGAAGGCGAGATAACATCGCTGCCAACGTGCTCCGTTTCGACTTAGGAAAGAAACGCTAGTATTTTTAATAACAGCAAGATTTTTAAGGCTTCGATAACAAACTCAGTTTTTCTAATATTGACTTGTACTTGCCTAAACACCGACCATTTGACATGGAATTATTATTGTTTATTTTGTTCCAAATTTAGCTTCGTATAAAAAATCATGAGTCGACGTATCTCACGCTTTAGGAAGAGGAAGAAGAGATAAAATCGCTGCCAACGGCACATTTTTTCAGTCTTCGATACCGAGCCAGAGACCAGTCGATGGAGAATCGTTCTTAATCGCGCGTGTTTATGATCCAGATTTTTTTAATTAAGAACAGGCACCGCCGCCTCGAAAATCACGAGTCGCCCGTGACTCACTATTTAGACAAAGAAGCATGACGATCTAACATCGCTGCCAACGTGCTCAGTTTCGATTTAGGAAGGAAACGCTCGTACATATTTTTAGTAGCAGCAGGCTCCTCTACGCCTCGATAGTTAACTCGAAAACGATAACACCGGCGCGCGCGCGCGCACTTGGTACATTTGCGTAACGAACGTTGCGCGTCGATGAATGCCCGATAACATTGTGGACTCGTTCCGTACAGACGGGTTTGGATCTTACGTAGGTGGCGATTAATATCTCGTTCCGGAGCCGACAGAAATTCACCATTGTTCATTCCACTCATTGACGTACGTTCCTTCCCCTTAGATACTTCCTTGCCTCGATAAGGAATCAGTGGACAGGTCAGTGTTCCTAAGTTTCTCCTTTTTTTCTTCCAATTCTATCGATCTTAACCTTGCTCTTACGAAAGCATGCCTTTTCACCGATGCAAACAGCTCCAAACGATGAACTATTTTTCAAGCATTCGCGTTATCTATCGATAACGCGCACAGCAATTCTACCTAGAGGAAATCGTTCAGAACTTGTGCCATCGCATGCGCTTACGTGTCCATATCGTGCAAGACTCCAATGGTAGTCGATTTCAGACACGTTGGGGAAAAATCATACTGTTTTTAGCAATAGCAGCTTCTTTCGAGGAGAACTGACAGATGGAGGGACGGATGTACGTACGTACGTACGTCGCGCGATCCGATCAATGAATATGTAAAGTTCTTCGCGCTTTTAAATATGTATGGATACGGATATGGAAATCGACGAGCCTTCTTTGAGATTCCAGGAGCGATTTACAATAGCGTAGAAACAAAGAGGGCGAGCGAGGGTGAGAAAAATAGAGGTCGGAGGGCGTAGACCGAATTGCAGAGGGAAAAGGACGGGGGAGGGTCAAGGTGGAAGGAGATAAAGCGCGTTTGGTATGTGTTCGCCAAGGCGATACGAGCCGTCGCGTATTAACGTTTGCATTATGTGGTGTAATCCGAGTAACAATGGCGTCGTTATCGGGATTATTAAAATCCACGAGGCAGCGTTTAGTAATACGTACCTACGCGTCGATCGCGTTTAAATCGTTTCATCATTGATATTCAACATTATGGCGACGATAATTTAATTCGTTTGTTTCTTTGTTTTTTTACAAAATGGATTACGTCGAGTTTCGTGATCTGCTTTCGAAGCTCGAGACGTGCAGGTGGCGCTGCTGTAGAGTTTCGTAATGGACGACGGAGCGTCGAAAATGAAACTTTGAATCGCAAGAGACAATTCGAAAGTAGAAGTTAGAACAAGTCGATCGCGTTTAAATCGTTGGATCATTGATATTCAACATTATGACGACGATAATTTAATTCTTCTGTTTTCTTGTTTTTTACAAAATGGATTACGTCGAATTTCGTGATTTACTTTTAAAGCTCGAGACGGGCAGGTGGCGCTGCTGTAGAGTTTCGTAGTGGACGACGGAGCGTCGCGAATGAAACTTCGAATGGCAAGAGGCGACGAAATGAAAAGATTGAAACGAATAACGAGAACAAGTCGATCGACGAGAAACTAGAAATCCAAGCCGACGCTTTTTTTTCTCGCGGTGTCCCGACGAAGAAGCGCGGTGTCGCGCACCGCACGCCGTACAATTTGAGGTTAAGTTAACTTTCCGGCCGTTCTTCGCACTTCGAAGATTCGCTCGTTGATTTATCCTTGCTCATCCCCTCTTTCTCCCTTTTCCCCGATTGGAATAGTTTCGAGAAGATTGATCGATTCGGAAGGGCCGTCGTTAAGAGGCCAGAGAAAGGCGATTGTCGTCGAAATCTCACGAAAACGACGGAAAGTCTAGGACGATAAAGGCCATAATGGATTTTCCAAGGTCCCCCGCTTTCGGTTCATTCGCCTCCGATCGAGTCGCGCAGTCGGTTAAACTCGAGTTATTCTCGAGCGAATTCCTGACTAATCGCCGCGAGAGTTATTAACTCGTTCGCAACTTGAGATTGATCGCAACCGGTCGTTCGCTGCTTTCCACCTGTCGCGATAAACAGTCGCGTATAATTTCAAAATCGCGTCGCGCGATTTTAATTGTCGTTCCGATGGGCGTATCCAGGCAAATTACTTTATTTGTGAAAAGGATTCATCGTGTAACCCTAGATACGCTTTTAACGCTAAATCTATCGATGACGTAAATGTTAATATCTGTGCGAGGACGCGCCCCTCGCGCCATCTTTAAATCGTAAGAATGCCTACCAGACCGTCGAAGTCGCTATGAATTGGGTAGTTTAGCGGCTCACTTTTTTTTAAGTATTTCGAACAAAAGTTGTAATCCTACATATATTTAATGTTACCACGAAACCTACCAACGACCATTTTCAAACCTTGTCTGCATTTCCTACGTAGGATTACTTTATTTTTTCATTTTTAAAATGCGAATGAAAAAAAAATACATTCGCGTCGACGATTTGTGAGTATCGTTTCGTTTCTTGTTTAATTCAATAACGAATTGAAAAGAATGTATGATAAATTTGTAGAGACAGGTCTTTATACCAGTCGTGATAAGAATAGGTATGCGAGAAACGTCGATAGATTTGAAGTTAAGCTTGTTTTTCAATTTCGGCATTGTTCGGGATTTTAAAAGAGACGCCGCGTATCGGCGCGTATTTTTATCTCGACTTTATACCAAGTTATCGATCGACGAAATAAAAGCAAATCCCTCGATTCCCCATGAGCGAACGACTTCGATCGGCGATACCGGGGATCTTTTTATTAAATTCCCTACGCGGGTGGAATTTAAATTTGTCACGGAGTATCGCGTTAACTCGGAGATATTAGAATTCTTCGCGCCACGAATATTTTCGTATTTTTCGAAAACCGTTCGATTGAAAATTGTCATCGATATTAACTTCATACCAAGAACCTAGGATTTCCGATGAATTAGTTCGATTAGGTATTTACAAACTTCGAGTGAAAACAAAGCGGTAAAAATACGAGAAATTTATCGAGCGTTCTTCGATATTATCGTAATTCTACAATATTTAATAACGCACAAGTCTGGAAGTTAATTTAAAATTCATTTAACGCGACCGACGTAAATTTCGAGCAGCGCCACAGAGTCTAGGACTAGTATTTCTTATCGTTGAAGTTAAATTGGCTTGCCAAAGTCAACGACAATTTTGTGAAGCGACGAGCTTTAAAATTTCACATCGACGCGAAAACACTCCGACTTGTTATCCAAAGAAGATGAATAAATCGACCAACGGCGGAATCAAAAGCGAAAACAAAATGGCGGAAAGTTAGCGCGACTTATTTCGCACCGTGAAATACGACTTGAAGACGCAAAACCAGTGCCATCGTTCAAATTACGTCACTCTTCGACCGGTCGGAGGTTAGCTCGAATCTTTTCCGCGTCTCGAGAAAAAAAACGCGTCCCTCTTTCTCGTCTTTGAGGTTATCGCGCGCAAGGTCGTTCCTTCGTCCAAATTCAGCGCGGGTCACGGAAGACGCTCGATACGCGCTCCCGATTCGTCGTCGTGTCGGCGTCACCGCGTGACGTAAGCCACGTCGCGTAACAATCTTACGTGCGTCCCGTCGGCCAATCAGGCCAAGCTCTTCGTTGGAAATAATCAACCGGTTTTCCGAAGCCGGTAACGTCATCGGTGCGCATCTTTGTTCTTCTCGCGGGAGTCGCCTTTCCGCTGTCCTTAGGATCGTCGCGATCCTATTAAAACGCGACAAAATTAGTAATAATAATGATAATAAATAATTGATAACAATTATATTTTGCATTTATCCGTGTTTTATCGTCTCGGCTGTTCTTTAGTTTCTGCGTTTTCAGAACAATGTATGAAACAACGAGAATAATCAAACTGCTCGGTTTTTCCCGCCATTTCCATGGAGATCGTATAATGCCTGTCGTTTCCGTACGTTGAATACTCGCCGTTCTATAATATTTATTACTTGACGATCTCGCAGAGCGAGGGAAGATATTTATACCCATTGAAATTTCGAACAATATCAAACGATCGATATGCAAATACGTATGTTTAAAATTTAAAAGTTTCCGCAACGCGTATTTTCCATAATTGTTTGGAAATCATCGGCTTTGTCTCTGTCGTGTTCGAAGGATTGGCGAGCACTCGATGCCGATCGATGCTATTGCCGTGCTTCCGAGAACAAGTTGAAATAACGTCGCGCGTTTCTCTCGCCAGTGAGTGCCGTTAAATTTTCGTAAAACGAAAGATTGCTGACTTGTCCTTCCCAGGAAAATTTTCATTATTCTCTCTACGCCCGATGGCGTACCAAGCTTCGAGCGCACGAAACGCTTGTCTCGCATTACGGCAACGACCGCGAGATTTCAAGCCAAATACCCCGAGAAAGGCAATCGTCCTTTAAAATATTTCCGTGGTTGGGGGAACGGCTTTTCTTCTTCATTTTTAAAAGGCTCTCTCTCTCTCTTTCTCTCTCTTTCTCGAGCAGACCCTGCCAGCAAGAAGTGAGATTCTGATGAAATTCTTCGTATTATCGCTTAAGGACTTCGAAAATTTAAGGATTTATCCTTTAAGGTCTCCGCGACGACCGTCTTTCTTCGAGGATCGTGACATAACCTAGTCGCGTGACGTAACCGCGCTAGGAGAAACGAAGCGCAATTTCGTGGTGCATCGTGCGTAGCTCGTCGATGCGCTTTATTAATCGCTATCGTCGAATCGACGAACGATCGATGCCAAATATTTGCTTGATTTATCTTATCGTCCGCCATGGTAGCGACATTTTTTTTCCAAAGATTTCGGAGTTCGAAAGAATCGAAAGATTCGATTTTTGAATTACGCGCTCAAAAGCCATCGAACGAAGGGAAGAGGCCAGTTGTTACGTCTTGCACGTTTCGTTATTGTGAATCGAGCCTAACCGTGCAGGATGCAAACAGAAGCGAAAGTATCGCTCTCGTTTCGAGCGCGTCAAGTGTTTCGTTATCGTCGTTTATCTCGTGCACGCACGCCGTGTCTACAACGCGCCCGTCGTTTACACGGGCGATATCTCCGCGATGGTAGCGCCTTTCACGGCTCTTCGTGAATAAAATTAGTCCGATGTTAAAAATGAAGCTCCTCCGACGATCCTCCGACTTTTGACACGAGTAAAAAGTGATTTCGCGTCAGAACGACGAATCTCGAAAAAATTTCGACGAAAGAAGCTAACAATATTTCAACAGTTTTCATTTCGACCATATATTTATCTAATTTGAATTAATTTTTAGTTAAGCCAACGAATTTGGAGGCACGAGCTGCGTGCAAACTTGCGACCGATATTTGGCTCATAATTAGTCACCTCAAAAGTTTGGTTTCTCGCGATATCTGTTATGGTAGTGTTTTTAATGGGTCTTCTCGAATAGAATTAGTTCGACGTTAAAGATGAAGTTTCTCCGAGGATCTTTTGACTCTTGGCCCGATTAAAAAGTGATTTCGCGCTAAAACAACGAATCTCGTTTATTTCCTCTCGAGCTGACCCTCGCGATAGCCTTTATTATTCGTCGCACTCGAGTAAACACGTGACTAACCTTTGTCGAACCAATCGCCTATCGAAGAAGTTTCGAACGGGCGAACGTTACGCCGCGTTTCATTGGAAATTTCGATTTTGGAGGAATATTCGATGCAAATATCCATTCAGGATATCGTTGAACCGATTAGACGAATTCTCGATGCGTGGAAACGCGATGCACGAAATACGAAACCAGAGAGGTTAGGTTCGTGTTCGGTCCAATATGGCTCCACGTTCGATATTACGCCATTTCCCCTCCGATTGATCTTGTTTCGCGTTTATCCGTTCCCAGCGATTTTATCGAAAGTACTACGTCGATTAAAACGGCACTCTTTACCCTCTCCTCTAATCGCTTAAATCGCTGATTCGCTTGGACACGAAAAGATAAAAACGATCGATTTAAAGATACGCGTTGGCACGATCTGTCGATCAGATCCAACGAGTTTCGAAATACTTTCTTCCGATCAGGCTTCTCTTTCCGTTTCCGATGGACATGTCCCAAAATAGAAAGACGATAAAAAGCTTGGAAACGCAAAATATCGAATTCGTATCAACGCAATGTCAATAGGAGACTCGAATTTTGAACGAACTTGTTTCCATATTTCCTGTTGTCAGGCAGGAACCTTCATCGAGTCTCTTGAATTCCGACAACATCGCAAATTGATCGACGTCCCCAGGTCCCCAAGAGTCGCCTGATGAGCGCATTAAAATTAATTACGATGCCACTGGGCCTGTTTCAGGATAGAAAGACGATTAAAACCTTGGAAACGTAAAATATCGAATTCGTATCAACGCAATGTCAAGAGAAGATTCGAATCTTGAACGAACTTGTTTCGATATTTCCCGCTGTCAGCCAGTAGGCTTCATCGGGTCTCGTGAATTCCGATAACATCGCAAACTGATCGACGTCCCCAGGTCCCCAAGAGTCGCCTGATGAAGACATCAAAGTTAAAAACGCCTGTACTTCGGCCAGCCGTGCTTCGGCCTCCGCTTTCCAAGCTGGACTCCATTTTCTAGACTTCCGGACTAACTTTTTTCTTTTTTTTTTT
>JAITYT010000759.1:1419760-1430088 GCA_025433975.1 Liostenogaster flavolineata
GCGACGCATGCTTCGGTGCGCTGAATTAAATTATGCGACTAATTAAATTATCGTTTGATGTTTGTCTCGCGATCTTCCTCGGCTAGCGCGAGACTCGATTAGTTAATTACGCGTCAATTCAGAAAATTACTAGGTTGAGTGCATCGGGGAAAAACGCGACGGGTCCAAAGGGAATTCCGGTTAGACGGACGAGACTCGACACGCGTAACGAGGAAGAAAGGAAGAAGAAATTAAATGAATAACGAAGGAAGCGTGCGCTCAAATCGCCTTGACATTTCACACTTTTGACGAATCGCGCACGATCGAATCGATGCCACGACGTTGATGGGACTCGATTAATTCCCTCGTACCGGGCGATCGTTTGACAGAGCGTCGTGATCGATGGAGCTTTAACACTGAACGTACTTTTAAAATTTAGTTTAATCGTTTATATCCCTTATAAAAATGGAAATGTATTAGGTATACCGGAAAGTAATCAAAATTTCTCTTGTAATCAAAAAACTTTTTATTATTTTATTTCTTAAAATTTACGCTACTCTACGCTGGAAAAAAGTGTTAGAAAATGATGGAAATTATTTCGTTGATTAGTATTTACGATTTCTTTAATAAATTAATGTTTTTCGCCATTTTGACTATTTTATTGGTATACCTTGTGCATTATTTCACACAAATTCTGGTATCTTTCTTCCTATTTTCAATGATTCCTGTTCCTTTTTTCTTGGAGAAATTTTAACAAACTCACGATATCTTATCTGATCATTGAGGCGATCTTGAGTATTTTTCTTCCGTTTTCAAATGGTTCCTGTTCATTTTTTCTTCCTTCTTGGGAAGAATTTAACAAATTTTAACAAATTTTAGAAAATTCAACGCGATATGTTGTCTCGCCCTCGAGGCGAGATGCCGATGGTAAGCAAACGCACGCACGCATAAATGATTTACACGCAACGTAATCAATCTCTGTTGTCTGTTGCACGGAGCCAAAGCAGGAATTTGGAACAGATACCGAAGTCCGTGGTTCTTCCTTCCGAAGCTTATCTTGGTCCGATAAGAAACTCGTGCCCCCTCGAATTATCTCGTTAAACAAGCCAAGCATCTTTCTTACAATCTTCCAACAGGAAATTTTAACAAGGAACGCCCAACATCTACGCACTACGTTTTGATAAAACTTAACAATTCCTTTAGGGGAAAAAAAAACAAAATTTTATTCTGCGCTCTTCACAAGGACAATTTATTTATTCTTTTCTATTAACCGTGGAAGAAGAAACCTTCAAAAAATTCTCTCTCTTCGAGCTGTCCGTAATTAGCGCCCCCTATCGTCGCCAATTCTGAAACAGAGGAGCCCGCGCGTAATTAAACTACTCGTACTTTAATTCCTGCACTTTTTAACATACTGATACGCGAATAAGCGAGATTCTGTTTCGTATTCATGACCCACGTGCGACATTGCCTGGAGAATCGACCAGACGTGATTTTTTACGGTGGAACACCAGACGTCGCGACTGCAAAGCAGTTCCTAACCTAACAAATTGAACTTCTCGCTCTCATTGAACATTTAAGCGAGTAACTTCGCGCGAGTATTCGGAAAGTAAAGTCTAATAATCGCTCCGTCGAAAAAGAAGGAAGTGCAAGAACGATGAAGCGCCTTTCAAGGCGATCGAACTGTCTCGTGCGTCTTCGAGGCATCCGTAGATCCAGTCGACTACGCGCAATTCGGGTTAAATCGAGCTGTTACGGTCGAGCAACCGAACCGAGTTGAATTTCTAGTCGAGCGACTTCTTGTTCGCGCTGTCTCGACGTAAGCCAAGCCGCGAGACCGTCTTGAACGAACTCGTTAACACGTACACGTCCGAATTATAGATACATTCAGAGACGCATTTCTCTCGACACAAACGACGCACGAATTATCGGATTTTTTCGCTCTTTTTACCGAAGGATTTTGAATGTTTCGCAAGATCGACATGTTTAACACTTTGCCGGGCGCACATTCATCGTATCGCCGCTAGGTGGCGCCGGCGAGTGTCGCGCAGGTTCTACTGATTTTAGTTGAATTTTATTATCAACGTAAGATTATAACAAAAGACGAAGTGGAAAATTGGGAAAGGAGAACGGCGGAAGCATTCGTTCCTCTACAAATTCCGTACGTCTACAAAAACTTTGTAACGATAACATTGATTTTATCCGCTTTTCGCCGCTGACGAAAGAAAGTCACGCGTACGTGCCAGCGGCTGGGAAAGTGTGAAAAACGTTTTTACGTGCGTGAGAATCTCAGGCAGCCACTTAGTCTGCCTACGCGCGCGCCGCCAATAAAGGGACATATCGCGCGTAATGGAACGCGTTTTGCAAACGTTCCGATGTCTTTCGAAGCGGAACGCGCACCACGTGGGCGAAACTTGGAAGCGCGTCGGACGCGCGCCATGAGAATTCGTAAGGCAACACGTTTCATTTCGCCGCACTCTCGCGAGTCACTCGGACAAATTCTGAGAATTTCGCGGCTTTTCGTTTTTACTCCAGTTTCGTTTTCGCATTTTAATCGGCAGTCGAAAAAGTATCGAGCCCTCTCCTCGCTAGAATCCACGCGAAAGGGCTCGATACTTTTTCGACTACCCAATATTTCCCCAATTTTCAAAAAAAAGAAAAATTCAATCGCGTTCATCGTATCGGATATCTCCTCTTTCACAGCCGAAAGACTGAAGAAGCCTCTAATGCGCTACGAAGCGCGACAAATGACCTTGCTGAATCTTGACCTTGAAAGTGGAACGACCACCATGGAAATAAAAATCGCGAGGTCGGACCGCGTCGATCGAATCAATTCGTTCGATTCAGTTGGAAGAAAGAAAGAAACAAACAAAATTGCCCGTAACGCGATCGAGGAAAAAAAATGGCGTCGTCCTGCGGAGCAACGGCCGGCAGGGCGTCGACTTATCGCGTTGACAAGATCGCGAACTCGGCCAGATTCGCAGAGCTTCGTGGTTATCGCGTCGACGGCCCTCGTTAATTCAGTGCCCCGCGTTCGAGAGTCGAGAGACGGAGCCAGGATGTTAATTAGGCTAATAAGGCTTTTACATCGATCGCCATGGCGGCTCGTTTCCCTTTAAATCTCGCCGATCGAACGAATCGTTCCCTTAAATGGCGCTCGCGCTCTCCTTTTCTCTCTTTCGATGCAAATTCGCGGCATTCGCGTCGTTGCCGCGCCAAAGTCGCCTCCTCGTTCTTCTTTTCTTCTTACCGCCTTTCTCCTCCTCCACTTCTTCGTGTATCCTTCGAGCCACAACACCGCCAATTAAAACGATCCTTTTCGAGCTACTGGATCCCTCGAGATTAGCCGCATCGTTCTGGATAATGGCGACCGATCGGTGAAAATCCCTCCTCCAGCGCTCGAATAATATCTCTTCGTCCTCGATTTATCGCGATACTCGCGTCGTCGTAAATTCGATGGCCGTCGTGAGCTTTCAGAGACCGGTGTGCAATCGTGGTGGCGCTGGCGTCGACGAAAACGCGGGAATTTCGACCTTCGAAGACCCGGAAGAATCGATTTATCATGGAATCCAGAAAGAATCTCTTCCTTTCCTTTTTATTTTATCCTTAAATTATGCCGGAAGCGATCTTATAACGCGGGAAATTCGATCTCCGAGGACCCGGAGGAGGAAATACAAAATTTATCCCGAAGTCGAGGCAAAATTTGTAATATTTCCAACTGAAAAATTTCGTCTACCAGGATTCCGAGGAAACGTGGAATTCGCCTTAAAATTCCTACGACGTTCTACGATCGAACGGGTGACGACGGGAGAGTCACGTGACGAGCGACATCTTCCTCCTTCGCGAGAGTTAACGAGGCGCGATGAGGTCTTCCGACGACACTCGCTAACGTCGTGCGAGTACGAGATAATTTCGCGTCTCCTTCCATCTTCCCTCTCCCTTTTCTTGGCCTCCTGGCTGCGCCTCCTTTCCAGAGCACATCGTCACGACGTTTAATCGAATAACGCGGCACGCCTGGCCGCCGTTGCGCGCGAACGCAAGTCTTTCTTCCGCCTACTCGAGACTTCATAAATAATTTCGCTGAATAATTCAGAACGGTGAAGCGGCCGGCTAGCCGACCAGCCAGGTAAGCGAGGTGGGGTGGAGGGGAGGGGGGCAGGGAAAGAAGAAGTCCGATGGGAGCCAAGGCACGCGCACGTGGGCGCGTCCCACGGGAAGGGCCCACGGATTTCGTAGCGTCGCCCCGCGGCATGCGGTAGCCGTGGGTGAGTCCCCGGGACCGCCTTGACGATTTATCTCGCCAGCGAGGGCGTTTAGCTCGCCTCGATCCGCTTTCCATCGTGTCGAGCGATTTGGAGAAATTTCGTTGGCATCGTGGCGCTTTCCCCGTTTTTTCTTTACCTCTGGAGTCGCTCTCGGACGATTCCGCTCGATTGCATCGTGCTCTTGCGAGAAATCTTCCTTGTATACCTTTCGGGGGATAGAGAAGAGGGCGAAGAAGAGTGGGAGAGTGAAAAAATCGAGTTGCTTTCGGGAAACACGAGCACTACAAAGAAAAGCTTTGGTACGGAGCAGTGCCAATCTTGAGCCTGGATCGAATTTACGAGCCTAGGATCGATCGGTCGTAGAAATTGGCTCGTGATCGACGCTTGGAAGGAGAAGGATAACTGGAATTACTGGTACGAAGTCTGGAATGATCGATAAATAAGGAGAGTCGGTAACAGGAGGCAGGCGATGTTGAAATCGGTCGTTTTGCGCGCGCGCGTTCTTGTTGGATCATTAGAATTGTTTCGCAGACGTAGAGACGCGTGCTCGTGTTGACGCGCGTGTTTCTGCGATCGTGGGACTCTGGTGTTTATTGAAATCCCTCTATTGTCGTCGGTGAACGAACGAACTAGGTCCGCATCGGTGCTTCATTGTTCCCCCATCGGCGCGCTTGAGATCATCTTTGGTGCGTCGATTCGTCTTTTTTAAATTGTTGATAAAAACGGAATATTCATCCGATAATACGGAACAACTTTGTCCGACGATTTGAGTCAGTCGACTCCACTGACCTTGACGATCTCTTTATTGTCGTCGATGAGTTGGTTAAATCCATGCAAAAAGTGAATTCAATTACGTCTTCTTGTCAGAGTAGCGATAACCAAAGCGAAACTAGGTCCGCATCGTGACTTCATTGTTCGTTTATCAGCGCGCTTACGACTTACGGCTCTTCTTTGGCACATTTATTACTCGCATTCTCTCTTTTCAGCGTCAACAACTGAATACACAGCCGACGTTACGGACAGTTTTGTTGCAAATTTAGACGATTCCGCCTTTATCGCCTCTTTACGATGGCTTCTTCCTTCGGTCGGACGCAGCACATTTTCAATAAAATCCTTACCTTTTACGATCCAGTCTATACGCGTCGTTCGTTAACTTTCTATCGTCGTCGCGTAACCTTGCCATGTCAAATAGAAACCAGAAGAAACGAACTCGGCCTTCGTCCGTTACGAAGGTTACGTACGAAGACGCGTAGCGAGGTCCATGCGCCTCTTTAAATCGCTTCTCCTTTCATTTTAGCATGTTTACCTATTCCAAGTTGGTCTGTGGACTTTGTCATCGTCCTATTCACCGTTGCCTTGGTCGACCGAGTGACGTAGGCTTTTCGATCAAAATGAGAATTCAAAAACTAACCTCAAAGTCGCTCGAAATTAAGGGAAACGTAGAGTTTGAATAATGACATTTTACCTCTTTCTTATCGATATTACTCTCGCTATACTGTTCGAGCGTTCTTCGGTAAAAGGAAGCTCAAAACCTAACCTCAAAATCGATCGAAATTAAAGAACACGTGGAGTTTGAATAGTAGCATTAATCCTCTCGATTTTACAATCTCTTTCTCATCGATGTCACTGCCACAACATTGCCCAACGTTTTTCACTGAAAATAAATTCAAAACCTAACCTCAAAATGGATGGAAATTAAAAACCTCGTTCCGGAGTCCAGAGCGTGGCATCGGTGCTCTCGCTTGCGTAATCTCTTTCTCATCGATGTTACTATCGCTGCTGTTGCTGCGTCCTAATAGATACGACGACATAAATCCGGATGTCGAGCGCATGTGCGTCTCCACCGAGCCACCAGAAGCAGCCTCTTTGTCTTCGACGCGCGATATCTCGACCCGTCGACGGCGCATTAATCAGCGGAGGCTGCACGCAGCCGGGAAACGCGAGCTTCCCATCTCCGTCCTTGCATCTGCGTTCGCGGGTGCGTTTGCTACGCGTTAAATGCGTCCATTCCATTTCTTTCTCGCCCTCGTTCGAGTCGTTTTCGTCGTCGCGCCATCCGAGTTTCGCCAAGTCGCCGTAAGAACTGATCTCGACGTCAGAAACTGGGCGTTCCATCCGTTAGCCTAGTTCTGCGTTTCGTGAGCTCGTATTTGCCTCGCGATCGACCTCCAATCGTTCAAGAATTATTTTCGAGGATTACGAAGGGTCGAACGCACGGGACCCCCATTTCCTTCAAATACGGATAAGAGCGATGGAATGAAGGGACGATCGAGTCCCAAGGTCGTAGGCACTCCTAGGCGTCTCGTTTCCTATTGGCCTGGCAAGAAAATAATTTCGCTTTTAATTTCTGTCAACGTTAAGATTACGAATCACGAAATAGACGAAAATATGGCAAATGGTCGTCGAGTAAAGTGGAAAATGTAGAATCGATCGAAGTTTATTCTTTCCGTAGAAAATTGAGTTTTATTTCGCTCTAGAACATTCAAATGATTCTCTTGTCAGCCCAATATTCAACGCGGTCAGGAGGAAAGAAATGGAGGGACGATTTTAGGGTCGTCTTTATCGTCGACGAGTTTATTGGACGTTTCGGTTCGAGTTCGTTTTTACTCCTCGATCTATCATTCCGATTGGAAAATATTCTTAGAATTTTTATTCGAATTTATTTATATCCGCGGTCGGAATTATCGTCGGTGTCGCTTCGTTCTTTCTCGAATTTGCTCTTCGACCTTTTATTATTCCCTCGTTTTTCCCTGGAATTTAATTCCCCGAGGCTGGCAAATTTGCTTTATTACTTTTCACTTTGTTTTCTATTTCACGGAGAAAGGTAAAGAATCCACTTCGTTCGAATTAAAGTACGGACGAATGAAATCCAATTAATAAGCTTACGAAGATACGGACTATTGCGTTCTTCGTTCGGCGGCGAATTACATACGTCCTTCGTCGCTTATCTTACGTACGTGCAGTCGCTCGCAAGCTTTATAAAAGCAAGCGTGTCGTTCAAATTTCTACGTCACGATTTTCTTCGAAACGATTCGTCGCTCCTACTGAACTTTCCCGACACCCGTTTAAAAATCACTTTATCAGGGGGACCGGAAGTAACGTCGTGTTCGCCCGTATCAACGTTCGTTCGATCTCGATCAGTCGATAGCGATAGAACGAGTGCGAATCATGCGATAACGAGGGTGATCGCATTATTGATTAAAAAAAAAGAGAAATGTATTACAAAATTATTATATTGTAGCGCTTTACTATTCGCTTTGCGAGAGATCTCTATCTCAAAAACATAGAAAAATTAGCGTCACTGTTTTATTCTCTATTTTGTCCTTGATGCACTGCTTTTTGAATTACGTAAATATTGCTTTTCGTTTGGTTTTTACCAGCCTTTTTCCAAATCCTAGTAAAATCGTAAAATTCCGGCCAGTTATCTTCGCATAAGCACCTCTTTCTCGCTCGGCACTAAAAGGGCTAGACGATCAAACGTCGCCGGAGGTGAGCAATATTTTTGAAGAATTAATTCGAAAAAACTTTACGTGTAAATTCACGAAATAATTCAAAGCGTGCGAACATACACGTAAAAGAAACAAAATTCAAGAACAACAGTAACAACACGCTTGATATACACGCAACAATAACAACAAATTTAAGCACGCGTGTTGTGCTAGCGGCCATTAAAGTGTTAAACGCGGAGTTAGGTTAGGTGCTGTAGGTCGGCATTAAAAAAAATCGCGTTTTGCTCTTGTCGCGTGGGCAGCGCCTTCCTGCATTTCTCGACACTCCCTTCGTTCCAGCTAAAATTCACCACGCTTTCACGACCAATCAGGATCGCCCACCACGAGCCACGGACTCCGCGATCGCGAAAGGCGGAAAACGAACTCGTGGCGTAAGTGAGCATGCTATCATCGGGTCCGACAGACCCAACAGGCCCACCAGACCCTTCAGACCTTCGTTCCGACCTTTGAACAAAGCCAGCCTACCTGTCGGATCGAGTTCTTCCATTTGGTCTGGGTCCCTACGCCTCTGGGGGTCCTTCCAGGGGGCGCCACTCACGCCCTCGTCGATCCCTTCGTCGAAGATTCTTTCGTGATCGCGCGCACGAAAGAAAATCGTTCGATTCGACGAGGAGTAGCGGGAAGAGGAGGGGAAGAAGGGAAGCAAAAGGGTCGAGAAGCGTGAAAAGAAGCGAGAAAAAAAATCTCACGCTCCCTCGACGAGTCGATCGCCATTCGAAACCGCGCTCATACCTGTTTTCTCATCCCCAGACCAGAGATTTCCTCGAAGGACCGTCGAATTTTACGTGCCTCCAATGAATCGTCTCGGATCCATTGAATCGCGCTCTTACTTCAAAGCGGATGACCTCGAGAAAAAAGCCGAGGCGATACGGTTCTCAACAGGTATCTCCAAGGTGAAAAATCTGCCGGAAGACTTTTGGAAAGCGTCGAAGGAACGAATTCGAATTTAAGAATTTTTTCTCATTTTTCCCGTCGTTCTTCGCGGGCTGGTCTCGACGATGTTCGTCGATTTTTTCCGTATCGTTCTTTCGAGATTGATTTTTTTAGGTTAAATGGCTCTTGGCTCGCTTGTTAACGCGGTCTTGGAGGTTAACCGAGGATCGAAGAAAGTAATACGTCGTACTTAACGATTATTCGTATGCAATTCGATATTTTTTCGTAGCTTTAGGTGCATCGATTGTAACTACGTTGTCTCTTTTTGATAATTTTTGAGTCTAGTGGACATTCGTGAGACGTGCAATTTGTGGAAGGTTACATCGATTCTCGCTTTTTAAATTTGACTTCTTATTCGTCATCAGGCTCGAAATTTTTACCTAATAACCGTCGCGTCGAAAAGTAAGATCGATCGATCGATTTATTAAATTTTGGATTTTTAGAAATATAAGTAAAGATAAGAAAAATAACGAAAGGGAGGCAATTTTTAGATTTTTAAGAAAAAAGGGGGAAAAAAGGAGAACGTTCGATCGAAACAAGTCGTCCGCGCGGAATTATCGCGTTACGAGGCACGAAAATATCGAAAAAGCGCGCCATCGCGTGTCGTTCCTCGCCATTGGCTCGAGGAAGAAAGAACGTCGCTTTGGATCGCGTCCCAAAGCGCTCGTGGACGTTTCCTTCTCGTCTATACCAACGGGATTCACCTGTTACGCCCCCTAAATCAGCCAGGAATTTCCACCGACTGAATCTGCGCGCTTGCTCCAAGTTATTGCGTCTTCATCGTACAGCAATTCTTCTTTCTCGACTTGCCCCGATATTTCGAGGTTATATCGTATTACGTCACGTTCCTTCAAGACGCCCGGATCGTCGTGTAAAACTTGCCCTTGAACGGTCGTGAATTATTTTTATTATTTTAGTTAGGTGTAAAATGTTCTTATACGTGTTTAATCGTAAATGTTTTATCGTGCTTCGAGTTTCAAGCTAATTATTAAATTGTAGGTTTAACGAGTTCGATAGCGAAGTTAATGACGATCTGCGACTAATCGAAACGAGGCCACTTTGTTGCGGTTTGATTTTATTCGTTAGGTGCAGAATCGACCAGCAATGCGATTATTTGGTCACAATTTTTTTGAATTATGTAATTACAATTTTGATGGCAAAAAAACGCGGGACAAAGAGTCTCGCACCTCGAAAATAGAGGCAGTTTGTCGAGATCGTTCCTTGCTCGTACCTTGTACCAACGAAATGG
This sequence comes from Liostenogaster flavolineata, assembly GCA_025433975.1. NCBI lineage: Eukaryota > Metazoa > Arthropoda > Insecta > Hymenoptera > Vespidae > Liostenogaster > Liostenogaster flavolineata. The sequence continues at coordinate 1,429,693 of JAITYT010000759.1, forward strand.
GAAAAACACAATCGATTCGCTCGGTTGTAATGCTTCGCGCATTCCATCCGATCCCAGGATCCTTTTCTTATTTCTAGCCGTCCCTAGAAGGGTATTCATCCGACGTAAATTACAAATTTATCGACTAAAATAGCAAACTAAAGACGAGGAAAAGCGATTACCTTGCGAAAAACAAAATATTTGCTTCTCAACCGAACGATTACCTGGAAAATAGAGTCAGTTCGTCGAGATCGTTCCTAACTCCGACGAAGAGAAGAGAAGGGGAAAAAGTAATCGTCTCGCTTCGTTGTCGTCCTCCGCACATTCCACCCTATCGTAGAATACTTTCTTGTTTCTAGCCTTCCCTAGAAGGGTATTCCCCCGAATTAAATTAAAATTTAACGATTGAAATAGCAA
>JAITYT010000759.1:1434098-1444838 GCA_025433975.1 Liostenogaster flavolineata
TTTTTTAACGTTATTTTATATTATTTAAAGTCACATGATATGTCATTAGTAAATATTAAATAATAAAGAAAATTTACTCCCGAGGCTCTCGAGCGACGAAAGTATCTCACGAAGACGCGAACCTGTCCTAAACGTTGCCTTCATTAGCCTGTCCTCGTATGTTAAATTCTAATTAGTCGTTTGCTCGAATTACTCGTTTGTTTTTCTCTCTCGCTCTCTCTCTCATTCTGCGTGCGAGTTTATTTCTGTCTCGCTTTCCGCGAATTTCTCTCTCTCTCTCTCTTTTGCCCGTAGCAACGCGTAATCCCGTTACACAACTACGGAAGAGAAACAAGAAAAAGAAGAGAAGGAAGAAGAGGAGCAAGAGGCTGGAACTCGATAGATCAAGCGTCGAGTTTCGCAATCGTCAAAAATATTCGCGCTCGTTCCTCCTCGTCATCGCGGGGCAGAAATAACACGACGAACCGCGAAGGAACATTCGTTTCGAAGGATGTTTTCGGGTTACGATTTTACGAGGACGAGCCGTCCGCGGAAGCTCGAGGGACGCGTAATTGGCGAAGTATGAGAAAAAGGGAAAGAAAAATAAGGGGAAAAATCAACAACGAATCGTTAATGCGCCGTTTCTTATTTTTACTTTGCTCTACCGGGAGCAAAGACGAGAGAAGCGAAAGAATAATAAGAAGAAAAGGAAAGAGAAGTCATGGGGAAAAAAAGGAGAAAAATAGAAACGACTCGTTTCTCTTCTCCAGTTCGAGAGGAGTCGAGTTCGTGTAATCGAGATCCAAGGAGCGAAAGACGAAAGAATGAAAACGTCGGGATGTCTTCCGCTTTTTCCTTTCCGCCATTTTGTCGTCGACGTCCGTCCTTACGTCCGGTCGACGAAGAGACGCTTTTTCTAACCTCTAATTACGAGTAACAAGGCGACGTACCGCCATGCGATAACGAGCGACCGAAGAGAATCTATCGTTGGTTTCGCGTTAATCGAGAAGCCAGAGGAGCTTCCTGTCCATTAGCACGCGCCATTTTTCGCGACAGCTGCGCTATAATCTCGAATCGATTCATCGATCATCCGCCATTTTTTCCGTGGCGCTCGACAACGATCGGGATAAACGTCGCGATTAAATCGAATTTAACTCGATCGATGTTTGTCCTTTTTTTTTGGCGATGACACCGTGCATTCGTCTTTGCCAATATGGACGCGAGCTTGGCAAATTTTTCGAATTCTTCGCGAAGAGATGGTAATTTTTCTACGCAAAACTGTACGAGCCAGATCGATCGTTATTAATTTTGTTAACACTTAAACGCCCTAAGTTTCAAATTTGATACCAGACTTTTAAATCGAATTGCACACTTGCGATTGATTTGTTTTTAATATTTATAATGCCTAAAGTATCAAAATTGATACCTGCTTTTTTTCAAAATAAATATATAAAATGTGTATCGTGATTTTTTAAATTATATTTCTCTTTATCTAGCTACTGCAATAAATACGTTGATATACGGACATGGATGATTTGAAAAATCAGGCTTCTAAGGGTTAAAAAGGGAAACGCGATTCTTGAGACTTCATCTTTATAATTGGATGAGAGGCTCTCCAAAACTTTGATCTTGTTTCTGAGCAGATCGTAAATGTAAATTATTCTTTGTGCAGAGATGTATAAGCCAGATCGATTGTTATTAATTTCTCAAAAAGCAAAACGCGATTTTTGAGACTCCATCTTTATAAATAGGCAAGACAGCTCGTCAAAACTTGGAATAATTTTCCGAGTAGATTGCAAGTAGGTTAGACTCTAAAAACACGCGATGGACTTCCTGTTCAGACCAATAAAATCTGGCGTAGATTTTAAAAATCGCCCATTGCTCACTGCCAATAATCTACGATGTTACTCCAATACGAGGGATGTCCACAAGGATCCAAAAATAAATAAGTAAACAAAAAACTATTAAAATCGATTTAAACCCCGACCGACCGTCCGCGACGGACCGTCTCGACCGTAGCTTCGATCGAGGCAGCCAAAGCTTCCCTCGACTCTCGTAACTCATCTCTCCAGGACGCTTCCGAACGTCGTTCGAGAGACTACAACGCGCTACTTACCAGAGCGATTCGTCGTGGTAGGACGACAGTAACGCATGAATTGGAAGCACGAGGAATATTTCATTCGCGGACATTTAAACTTTACGCGGCCATTATGCTTCCTAAGGAGACGGACTTCGAGCCTGATAAAACCTGGTTTACGAGTCTTGGGCCTCCCTCGTACTTTGTCGGCGAGAAGAACCGGCTTTACGATCGAGAAGGATAAAGAGACGCGATGATCTTACTTTGGAACCGGTACGTTACGATACCATGGAGGTAACTTCGGTAATATTTTGAGTTCGACGAGAGTCCCGCGACAACGAATGGGAAAATGGTGGAGGTAGAAACGAAGAAAAATGGCGTCCGATCGTCGATTCTTATTCTTCTCGATCGTATTCTTACGGTTATGGTTACGACGTGTCCTGACATCTGAAAACTTGACGTGGCACGACAGAAAAAATGACGCCATCTTTTTTTAGAATTCAAGAAAATTTCTTGAGAACGTTAACAAATTTTGGTTCCAAAAGAGTTCGGCTATGATTTTCTCTTGGAAATGAAATTTTTCTATTCGGTAAGAAGGGAAAGATCTTTAAAGGACGAAAACCAAATTGGTGGGTAGTGGCAGATTTTACCGACTAAATCCTCTCCTACATCTTGAGCGTGCCCCTCTTGTCCTCTGGGAGGAGGGAGGAGAAGGAAGAATGAAGAAGGAGCCGGTAAAGCGACTCAGCTCCTCGGAGAAGTTGGTGTAGCTCAGTTGCAGGCACTCGAGCTAGGCTACGAGTCCGACACATCCCTGGGCTTCGCGCGGATCTCTCACGGATCTCGACCCTTCCTCTTGGCCAGTTTCGCTACCGCTGCCTCGGAGTTTCCTATGTTGGGCCAAGCGGAGCGCTCAGGACTCGAGGGATCGTGTATTTCTAAACCTCGATGCAGCCACGGAGCTTTGCCGTTGCGATCTCGACAAGTTCAAACTTTCAACCGAATTCTCGGATTTTCTATTTCTAGGTTAGAATTCTAATTGCTTTTATTTTTTCGATGATTATTCGATGCTTTAATCAGTGCTTGGAATTTCATTGCTGTTCTTCAGGAAAGTACAACGTGCTCCGATCTTCCAGAACGTTCTTGGAACTTCAAGCTGTCGGTGTCGGATTAATATTCGAGCGTCTCGGTTACTCGTAGGCGAGGCTATCAACTTTTTCAGTGCAGCGTGGACAACAGGGAAGAGAAAGGAGAGAGGGAGGGAGAGAGAGAGAGAGAGAGAGAGAGGAGGAGGAGGAAAAAGAACGATTCGAAAGGGACGACGAGATATCGAGGATAGACGTACACGATATTTGAGGTTATGTCACGGTTCACGTCGTGACTCACGACGTATTATTAGTCACCGTTCGTTCTCGTGACTCCCAACGACGAGTAGAAAACGACTGACTTCCAATTGGCTTTCTTCGTTGTCGTCGTGATCGTCTTTGTCTTTCTTCCTCTTGTCTTAGGTACGGAAGGAAAGTAATGGTGACGTTCTAGGAGTGGAGTACCGTTCGTCTATCCTCCATCGAGGAACGTCAGGACGAGGCGACCTTTCAACATCGTGATCCGCTCGATTTCTATGATTAGATCGCAACGACGATTAGTTTTAGATCGGCAGCGACTCCATTAGAATCTGAAAGACGTCAAACATGGTTCATCGGTCACTGTTCGCTTCTATTCGTCGATTATTCGTCGAATTTTCAAATGTCAAAACTTCTCGATATCGTCATCCGATTCTATTTCCACGGTTAGGTCACAACGATCAGTTCGAGATCGACAGCGACTCCGTTAGAATCTGGAAGACGTCGAGCATGATTATCGATGACTGTTCATTTTTATTCGTTGATTATCGACAAATTATTATCATTATGTTAACGGACATTGATGACGTCGTTAATTTCTCTCGCACTGTTCAACTTGGACTCCCTGTCTTCCACCCACAACTCTGCTAAATTCCTTAGGCTGATCCTTCACCTCTACCATCCAGATTTTTTAGAGGTCGCCATCCAATCCTATTTTTTTCATATTTATTTGTCACTTTTGAAAATCTACTCATCCACCCAGCTCGAAATCTCTCGTTCGATTCCGTACAGATAGTTACTTTGGCATCGGCAGCAAAACCACGCGTCCCTCTGGGATTATCAGGAATTATGCAAAGGAATGAAATCATAATCGCGCGCGTCTGGCAACGTGATCAGCTTTTCTTCGTCGACGAGCGAGTAATAAGAGACGCAGTCTCCTCGCAGTGAGATATTAATTAATTTAGTCCAGACGAGATATTGGCCGATGTTGGCTTAACGGTTCATCGAAGTACGGTCGAACGGAGTGGAAGTTTCTTTCGAGAGAAAGATAACAGCCTCGGGGTTATCGCGAAAAGCCCGTAGTTTCTATTGAACGTTACGCTTCAAACTCTCGAGATCTTATCGATTGCCTATCGATTGTCGTCCTACTTTATCTTCTTTGTCTATGGCTTTTCGAAGGAATAGAGCGATATAGATGCTTCAAATTTAGCAGTCTCACGATTAAATTGATTCATTGTCAAATTTGATCTGAACATTGACCGAATTCGCCGGTTCTGATATCGTGCGACTTAAAATGGTCGAAATTGGGAATTTGCCTAGAGACGTTCCAAATTGGATTGAAGTGAAATTAACGCGCTTGTCGATCGTCTCTGGGCTCGTGTCACTCGAATACGTCTGGGAACCGCATGGACAAGCAGAACCCACCTAGAATGGCTGCGCCTCGATAGATAAGACGATTGTCTGTAGTGCTACGATCGATACGATCTAGAATCAACATCGAATAGGCGCATCTGTCTATCGATTCTCGACTCGAATCGGTCGAATGGGAGCCAGAAATCATGTGCACAAGCGGAATCGCCGAATGTCCGTGGCTCGATAGATAAACTTTGTCTCCGGTCAAAATGGAATCGACGGATTCGTCGATCCTTGGAAGAAAGGAAGCCTTTGTGTGGGATTTCATAAAATTATAGAAATTTGATCATCTTAGCAATTCTATTTAGAGAAACCTACATAGTGTCTAATCTCTGTATTCCAACAGTCCGATAGTCCAATTTACAGTCAAAGTCAAACAGCACGTATGTAGACCATCTTGTTCATATTGGTAGGATCCAAGGTCATTAAAAAGAAGACTTTAGGTGGGATTTCATAAAATCACATCGATTCGTTCATCTTAACAAGTTTATCTAGAGGAACTTACATAGTGTCTACTTTTTTACTCCAATATTCCAATAGTCCAATTTATAGTCAGAGTCAAACAGCACGTCTGTAGACCGTCTCGTTCGTATTAATACGATCAAGGATTGTAGGAAGGATGACTTCAGGTGAAATTCCATCCGCTCTTCCTATCCACGTCCACCTAATCGTCCTCGATGCGGGCGGATGTTACGCACGTAGGATTGTCGCGCGAAACGTAATCCGTTCGTCCCACTTCTCAAACGATTCGTGGCCTCTGCTCTTATTTAATGAACGGGTCGTGAACGTTGACGACTCTCGAGACACAGTCGTCGTGCAAAGTGCCTTCATTAGTGCAATTGAATCGCCGTTGAAGCTTCTCGCGCTCGTTCGACGCGTAAACCAGCGATCTCTCTCTCTCTCTTCCTCTCTCTCTGCTGTGTATCACTGCACGCACTCACTCACTGATGGAAATCAATTCAACGAGTCTGGGTACCTCCGATTCCACGATAATCCCTAACACCGATATTTATCAGCTGTGTAATATCATTAACTGAAAATCACATCGATCTTTCGATCGAATTTTGTCAATAAATTGCAAAAACTCGATTCTCGCTAGCTTCTTATTGTATTTATGGATATGGATCCTAAATTATTTACAGATATGTAATTGAATTCTGAAAAATTCGGGACGACTACGAATTTCGTAGCTTCGTGGTGTTACAATTGCAAGATTCTTGATGAATCTAAAAAAAGTCTACTTTCGTTACCTCTCTTCCTCTGCAGCCTCCATCCTGTCAGAAGTTTCGATTACTTGCATCGATTACTTATACTTGATTGAATTTTAAAAAATTTGAATCTTTATCGTTTGCAATTGCAAGACCTTCTACAAATCGCTGATCTTTTTTCGTTTTTCGCCCCGCGTCCCCACCTTCGGCCTCCATCCTGCCGCCAGGAGTCTCGATCGTTCACGAATACGCAATTTCCATCTAAAAACATGGCAGCTATTTCCAATTTCCTCGCCTAAAGTAGACCGAGAACGTTCGTCTCCCCCTCAGCCTTCGTCTCTGGTAATCTTGACATCTAGGCATGCCCAATAACGACTCCTGCCTACAGGTTAACCCACGATAACTCGCAAGGCGTAGCTCCAGCGCCAGTGGACTCGCCCGAGCTCCCGATGTCGCTTGTGAAACCTCCAGTGACCTCTGGCTCCATTAAATAAACCGTTCCCAATGAACGGTGCCGCGCTACGCTCGGTAAAGTAACACCGATTAGCGTAATCGACTTAAGTAACGCTTTCGTTTATTCGTTGGCAAGTCGCGCGACTCGTAAATCCGCCGCACGGTTACCAATCAAAGTCGGATTGCGAAATCGTCAGTGCCGTGGGATTGCCACCGGACGCCTCAGATTTCGAGGTGGAACTCTAGCGTAGGATCGACTCGATCGCGAGAAGAAATCGCCAAGAATTACGAAGAAATACGAACCAACGCGTAAACGTGATTGCTCCCGTCTTATTGGCCAATTTGGATCTTCCTTATTGGTATTCAGATTTTCGTCGATACGTTAAAAAAACTCGTTCCTACTGTGCGCATCGATGCTTCCCTTGGTATCTGTGGCAACGTGGCACGGTGCGCAGCTGCGTTCGATGTCCAATATTCGTCCTGCGTTTCGTAATCCCAGCAACGATTACTGACTCCGTTGCGGTAATGTTCCTTTTTTTTCGGATCGCACGGATAAATTGATTTATTCGAGTCGTGCGAAATATCCGCATTTCGATGGGTTGCGTGCACTCGATGGTTATCAATTTAAAAATAATCGGTTCTAACCACTCGTCCCGATTTGATTATCACAGTTGAATTCCTGTTAGCCTGTGATCAAGCGTACGAGTAAATCACTCGATCTTGACTGTTTTGAAACCTGTCGAAACGGACTACCAGTTATTATCTTGATGAAAGTCACTCTTTCGGTAGAACGGCGTGGATGAACACAACCGATAGCTGTTGTTAGTTTTTTTATTTAACAAAGGTAGGAATCACGGAGGCGGATAAAACTTTCAAACGCGCTGTCTTAAAATCTTTCGAAACGGATTACAAGTTATTATCTCGATAGAAGTCATTCTTTCAACACAATGACACGAATGAACAGAACCAATAGTTGTCCAACCGTAAAAGGATTTCGGGATTTTGGGAATTTCTTTCTGGAAATTCGACTTCGACCATCCTTCTTTATTATCTAAAAGAAAATAGGAATCGTGGGAATGGATGAAAAATTGAAACGCAAGGAAGACAATCGAACGACGGTCGTCCAAGAGCAAAAGGAGCGCGGAATGAAAAGGAGCAGCGCTCGGTAGCTTCGGGGTGAATATCCTTCGGACGCAGAGGTGTCCCGGGCCTTCCTTAATAGAACGTCTCGTTCTAGTTGATGTTTAACCGGCCGGACGGTGGCTATCAGCTATGTAAATGGATTGCACACGAACGACGTTACTTAGACCTAGCCAGCAACCTGCCTGCCAACCGAGGAGCGACTAACCAACCTACTTACAGTCCCTTCTTTGAAATTATCCCGCTCGGAGGTACGTAAAGCAGGTAGACGTCCGGAACGATGAGTCAGTGAAAATAACAGGAAGCGGTCAACCCGTCCTTCTCCTCGCGTCGTATCGAGCTTTGCGAGATGGTAACGAGTTCTTCTCTCTTTGGTCTTCGTCTCTGGCCAGTTCGAACCAGTCCAGGAAGAACGTTTGCTTTGGACTGTTAAGTAGTCAATTTTTAACCGGTCGACTGCTTAATTTCTTCAAAGAAAAAAAAAAAGAGAGGTAAATTAACAAACAGCAAAAAAAGTTCAGGAGATAAATTGGAGGTCGCCTAGGAAAAAATTGTAGTAGGGAATTTTGATGGAACTTTCAGAGTTGTGTTTTCCATAAAATTCGAACTTTTGCTTTGGACTGTTAAGTAGTCAACTTTTAATCGGTCGACTGCTTAATTTTTTCAAAATAAGAAAGAGAGAGAGGTAAATTAACAAACAGCAAAAAAAGTTCAGGAGATAAATTGGAGGTCGCCTGGGAAAAAATTGTAGTAGGGAATTTTGATGGAACTTTCAGAGTTGTTTCCGATAAAATTCTTATCGATGCAACGCTTTGCCCTGCGACTAGATAATATAGTGACGTAATGAACTACCAGGCAATAACGCGCGACCAAATGGATGTTCAATATTGCATCGTGTTGTGCGGAAATCCCGGATGACGGTGGATATTGCAAGGGATACATCTAAATCTGCCACAGGATGCTGCACCGACTTGTAATACGTGTCAGCCGCGGGAACGTTAAAAGGAGGGATTTTATTCCACGCGTTTCAGCTCGAACTTCGATTTTAATTTACAAATTTATTAATAATACACGCGGGTATTAGAGCAACATTTATCAAATTTTTCATTTTAATTATTTAAGGTCGAATCGCGACCATTACCGACTCGCGTTCCTTTCACGCGTTCCAACTCCAACTCCGATTTTAACCGATTAAATTTATTAATATTACGCACAGATATTAAAGCGACGTTTATCAATTTTTTCATTTTATTTATTTAAGATCGTGACCGTTATCTACTCGAGGTATTTTTCGCGCTTTTTAGCTCGAATTTTATTTTTTATTTACAAATTTATGAATAATTAACGCGGCCGTTGAAGCAACGTCCGACGAATTTGTCATTTTAATTATTTAAAGTCGGATCTCATCGATTCTTTCTCCGGTACTCCTACAATTCCGTCTATCCTTTCATCCCTCATAAATTTTCTTTTTGCCGACTATTTCGTGCCGCGACATTTTCCTGCCCAACGCGAGGAATATCCACTAGAAAATTCTACGAACGCGGGACAGAATGCAACCTCGTCGCCCAGAAATTAACTCGCAATTAACGCCTTAATCAACGATGAATTCCAGTCGTGGATTTACCTGGAGATTCTCGTCACTACGCTCGTACGTGCAAGCAGGACACGTGTATCGTGCACGTGCTTACACGCGTGAACGCGTGCGACACGAATCTCTAATTTAAAAGCACGGATGCGAGCATCTTGGACCGAACGAATAAACACTTGGACCGAAGCAATTAACGGAGGAACGCGTAGTTTTCTACGTACGGTGGGTCGAGAGACCCCACACTGGCACAGCTGGTGCCAAGAACTCGAGCGATTACCACTGAAGATTGCCTCGTTCGATTCTTCTTCTACGAAAACACTTCTATTAGATCGTGCAATATGAATCGTTGGATTTCTCATCATTCACGAATCGTTTGCCGAAGTGGTCAGACGTACGTTCAAGAGTTTAAACATTCTAAAGTCAGCTTTTCTTCTTCTTTGGATAATTCGACTTTTCGCGACCCGATACTGTTCCAAAGTCGTGGAAATATTTGGGGATCCTAGAAGTGTCGAACCGTTTTAAATCAAAATCTAAGGAGAAAAGGACTCGACTTCTTCGACTACCCAATACTTAGAGTTAGGTGTCTGTTCGTCATTCTCGTTTTTTAAGTAATGGAATTTGGCGGAAATCGCACGAAGATGCTAGTTCTTTGAGGAATGTGAGTGGATGAATCCTTAAACCTAAAGGTGTCAAAAGTAGCAGCTACCGAGAAAAAATGTCGATAATTGCAGAATGGGAACGCGCTGGACTCTCCTTACGTTCTCGTGGAGTTCATTCGTACTTGTTAAATTTTTTTTTATTAACTTTCTTCCCCTTTGGTTTCTTCTCCCACTAGTAACGTTTATATAATTTATATATACATTATTAACTACAAATTTCATCCTTGACTAATATATACTTTATTATTTATATTAATAAAAAATATATATATGTGTGTAATAAATAGTAACATCGTATTTGCGCGTACGAACGTTTGCTCGATATTTTTGCAAGTCGACCCAATCGTTGACTCGAAATAAAAATACAGAATAAAGCGATTTGCTTTAATTCGACGTGAAAATACGACGTTGCCTTCCGGTGTCTCTGTTAAAATATTATTCGTCGTAATCGATTGGCGCGCCTTTTGCTTTTCCGTGATTGTTTCGAGGATGACGGTGTGACCGAAACGATCTCTCACGCGAAGAAATAATTTGCAGCTCCCACTCGAGAAACTGAATTTATCCCGGGCGGATCTTTACGACTGAGCCCGCTTCATTCCTTGATATATCGCGCGGTAATATAGTGAGCGGACATCTGCTCGAGACGAAATTTCATATATCGTAGGAGTGAAGCGAGGACGATGGAAAAGTGAAGTTTCCCGCACGTAATCGTAATTCTTTGGAACTCGCGAGGGAACAGCTCGGTTTTCTTCGCGCAGACGCACGGTTGACTCGTAAACCATGGTTTGATTCGAGCGAAAAATTGTGGAAAACGAAAAAAATGTGTTGAGACAATTGATATAAATTTAATTGAAAGCAATCGTTCGTGTTCCAGAAAAAT
>JAITYT010000759.1:1457984-1480979 GCA_025433975.1 Liostenogaster flavolineata
TATGGACGTCCAGCAACGATCAATAAACGATTATCATCACAATTTCGAGCGATGCACCGATAAACAAATTTCTTATCCGATACAATTCAATGTTATAATCACCCAAAAGAAATTATTAGGTTTCTAAAGTCAAATTTGACTTTGTGTGTTTTTTTTTCTTCCCTTCCGTTGGAACTGCTATTGAACTCCTCTTATTAATTCGTTGATCTCTCAACGTTTTGGAGTGATTCTTTATTTATTGTTTAACCATGCATATCAAGGATCCCCAAAGAAATCATTTTATCACAATTTCGAGCGATGCATCGATAAACAAATTTCTTATCCGATGCAATTTAATGTTGCGACTATCTGAAATGAATCTTCAGGTTTGTAAAACCAATTGTCCTTCGTTGAAAGCACCGTTGAAACGCTCTTGTCAACTCGACGATCTCGTGTCTCTTGGAAAGATCCAAGAGACTCTTACTATTTGGCATGTTAACTATGTAACTTGGCCGTTGACGAGGCAATTTTCCCCCTCTTCTCCCTCTCCGCTTCCCTTCCGGCCGATTATACCCCCTTCTCGTTTCTTCGCTTTAACTAGCGTCGATCGGGCCGAATAGAACCCGAGTCAAAGTTCGCTTTATCTTTCGCAATCCGAAAAGTTTGCAAGGGCCTCGGGAGCAGGACCGGGCAAGCAGGATTCGTCGATCGAAATTTAATTTCCGCTCCTGTATAACTTTTATCCGTTCCGACTCGGAATTGACGGCCGGACGTTCACGGCTCGTCGCCTTAGTCGTCGTTACTTCTCTCCTCGATATCCTCGAGACGCCATAAATCTCCAGAAACTAATTCGAATTTTTTTCTTTTATTTTTTTTCGTTTAAATTAAAAAAAATTGTCCCTATCAAAATTCTTCTTCGATTTTTCTCCTTTCATCGCGAGGAACGACCATCGAAGTTTCTTCCTTTTTTTTAGTCCCCCTTTCGATTAATCACGGGTCGTAAAATTACGCAGGATTTAATTCGAAGCAAAGCATATTAATTATTTAACACTCGCAGCTTTCATCGAGCGCTTCGGGCGCTTCTCGCCCGTGAGAAAATTGTAGCCACGAGCGATTTACGAGTAACGACGTTATTTACGAGGACGATGTTTTAATGTGTGTACGCGAACTCTCCCGCGTAACATTATCGATACGATTCTCGAAAAAGATCACCTTAATGCCAAAATTGGTCGAAATTGTGCGAGACGCTTTCGCAAGTTGAATCGAATATTTGAGTCGACTGGAGGTAAAAATATTTGATAAAATTAATCCTTCGAATTGGACGAAAAAATCCCACGTTACTTTCCAGTCCTTCTAATCAATTTTGTCGCATCGGTCGAGTTAATCTGTCGACATCAAGGGAATTAGTTTCAATTTCACGAAAAAATACCGTCGTATTTTTCAATAATATTTTTCAGTAATATCGTGAGAGGGGAACGAAAGGTTCGAGACGTCGTAACTTCTTTGGAAAAAGCGTCGCGTAGAATTCGTAAGCTTAAACTTTTATTAAACCCATTTTTAGAAGTTTTAGAATTTTTAGAACATCGCCGCTTTAAAGCACGGCCTATTTATACGAGAAAGTTCGTCGCACCAACTCGAAGAACTTTTCATCGAGCACTTTTCATTCGTAACGCGTCACGACCTTCGAGTTTCCTCCTTACGTCGAGTCACCATCTCGTTCCTTCGATTCGCGTCCATTCCGAATTAATTTCACGCTCAACGATCGTTCGTACGAAAATTCCTCGATGCGTGATTGACGCACGAAGATTATTTCAAATTTGCATAATTCTCGAATCTTTGGTAAGCTTCGCGAAAATCGATGTTCATTTCGAAGAAATATCGTAAATATGGAAAATATTGAAAATCGTCAGAAGGAAAAATTCATTCGGTTATTATCGACGGTTGAAATTTTGCAGGTGTTTCTGCAGCGTCATTTTATCGAGCATCGAGAGATTAACGACACTCGTAAGTCACGAAACGATATTCGACGTTTGGTTAGTCGTGGCATTACGACCGTTCGTTCGCTCGTAACGCCTTTATTTTTTCATCTCTTCTCGTCTCGTCTCGTTTCGAACAATACAATTTATTTGTCATAGATTTTATCGCCTAACCGGTATACGATAACGACACGGAACGCAGAAAAAAGCGCCGACGTCTCTTGGAAAAATTCCATTTCGAACGCATTCGTTCCTCTCTTCCATGGAGGAAAATCGTTGAAAAAGGCTCGTGACCGAAATACGAATTTTTCGAAGTACCACCTCGAAACGTTAATCCTTTCGTTGGTCTACTCGTGATACCTCCAACGAAATCGATTTGATCGCTCGGAAAAAGAATTCAAAGGGACAAATCCCTTTGAGTGCCATGCAGAAATTCCTAATTTCGTATCTTCTTTATTTAACAGCCTTTATTTAGGAAATTAAGCAAAAACATCGTTATGGTAAAATTATTTTATTATAACAATTTTTATTTGTTATATATTCGGCACTTTGACAACAATTTTTCAACGTCGCTCACAGTGACGTTGGCATTTAAAGGGTTAACGCCCGCTTCTTCAAAGTTGTCCGAAGTTGGAAGTCTCGTTTTGTAATGAAAGAAAAGAAGAAGTTCGGATGCGATCGGCGTTATTTAATCGGAAATTTCCGCGCGAATAATTAATTCAAAGATTATCGTGGAAAGAAAAGGAGAAGAAGGAAGGAAAGAAAGAAAGGAAATAGCTCGAACGAGGAACCGCTGTAAATGACGGACAGGTCCAACGTCGAAACTCGAAAACAAAAAGATTTGCTTCTCGACAGCCTTTGTAATTAGCTGCGCAGGAAAGAGTAATTTTCTCCATCGTGGAAAAAAGAAAGGAGTGAAACGAGCGGACAGAAAAGGGTAGCGTCTTGTACGTTTCTTTTCTTCTGGAACAATGAGGAGCCAGCGAGTATCGCCGGGACGATAGCACCTTGCCAAAACTTCGTCGTTTTGATCGGAATAAAGCCGAGGAACTCGCCGAGAGACGCGAAAGTTTCCGTCGAAAAAGACCGATCAATTTCTTTCATGCGTTTTCTAAACGATAAATTCGACCATTTTCTTCTTTCTTCATTCCTTTTCTTATACTTTTCATAACAAGGGCAGCAATTGTTTTCTGAACGACGACTTCTTGTCAGGAATCGCGTTATGATCGAGTTAAATTCAGAAGACTTGCAGACAATTTCTTTTATACGTTTTTTTAGGTTCGACCATTTTCTTCTTTTCTTCTTTCTTCATCGCTCTTTTTACACGTTTGCCTAGCAAGAACAGCAATCGTTTCCTGGACGATGATACCTTGCCAGGAATCAGGTTATGATGGAGTTAAGTTCAGAAGACTTGCAGAGAATTTCTTTTATACGTTTTTTTTAGGTTCGACCATTTTCTTTTCTTCTTTCTTCATTTCTTTTCTTACACATTTACCTAGCAAGTATTTCCTGAACGATTGCACTATGTCAGGAATTACAATGAATTTCTTTCTTTTTCATTATTTTTTTTAATTCATTTTTTTTCTTTTTAATTTCTATCTCGAGAGATACGCGCGAATTAAACGCAGAAAAGCGCACATTTTGCTGTTTTTAGAGATACAGACACCATTCCAATCTTGTCCGATAAAAGGCCACGTTAAATTTGATCGCGATCTATCGTAAAGCATCCTTCATACCGAATTTTACGATCGTTTTACGCCCATTTTTTCCCTCTGCTTTCATCAACATTAATCCGAGCTCCTAAAACACGGATGACGTACCGTAAAACGAAAGATTAAAACGACGAAGTTCCACGTTCACGATGAATTCGATCTTTTGCATTTTTACCATCTCTTTGTCCTCGCCGTCTCTCGCGGCCGCTTTCCAACGCGACGAGCGTTCTCCTATCTTCTTTCGCGGTCTTTAATCGCGGATCTTTTAAGTCTGCCCTTCGTTATGAAGAGCCGTTAATCAGTCCGCCGTAGACGCCACTCGAAGAGCAGACGTCTTTGCCAACGCGTAGCCGTCGACGCTTTTCCTTCCGCGCGACGACGTTCAGACACGAGGTACGAAAGTATTTGGCATTCGGTGCTAATTTACGAAATTAATCTCTCCGATGTAAATTTCATTCGTCTTTTCATCCGAAATTGAAGAAATACCCATCTTTGGGGAAATTCCGCACCGAATTTGGAGAAGCAATATAAATTTGCTCGATAGACTTCATAACAAACGACTCATTTTTTTTGGATTAAACTTCAAACATGACTTCCACTTCTTTTCTGTTAAGCTTCGGACACGATTTTCACTTCTCTTTGGTTAAACTTCAGACACGACTTTCACTTCTCTTTGGTTAAACTTCAGACAGGACTTTCACTTCTCTTCGGTTAAACTTCAGACACGATTTTTATTTTTCTTGAATTGAACTTCAGACACGACTTTCATTTCTCTTCGGTTAAACTTCAGACACGATTTTCATATTTCTTGAATTGAACTTCAGACACGACTTTCATATTTCTTGGATTAAACTTCAGACACGACTTTCATTTTTCGTGAATTGAACTTCAGACGCTACTTATATTTCTCTTCGGTTAAACTTCAAACACGACTTTCACTTTTCTTCGACTATACTTCAGACTCGTAATCCAAGAAAGATACGTACCACGTCCTCCTCCTCCCTATTTCACTTCGCATCCGTTACGACTATATGAAAACAGCCTCCGGCGTGTATTACGCTTCCCCCTTTCGTTTGCATTTAGCGGCCGACACGGAATTATCGCAAACACTCCGCGGATGGCGAAAGAGTAGTGGAGAGAGGGAGATGAACGAACCAACGAACGAACGGATGGATGGATAGATGGATGAATCCATGTATGAATCCATGTATGCATGCATCTCTACCAACATGCATACGTGCATACACGGACGTACGAACGGATGGTAGAGCAAGTGTCAGGAACTGAAAGGAAAACTGAGATACCCTCGAGACGCCAGAGGCTAGGTTACCTTCATCGTCCCTTCCTTTTTACCCTCGATGTTTCTATCTTCCCTTTCAAATAATTATCCATGAAAAAGTTCCTCGCATCTTCTCTCTTTCTCTCTCTTCTCGTCCTCCATCTTCTCGTCTGGATCTCCGTCTTCGTTCGAGAATGATAATTTTAACTCTCCGGATGCCTATTTCCAAGAGCTGAAAATCGCCAGATTCCTCACGTCATCTCTTTCATTTAATTTTACTTTTACATAGCAAAGAGAGAAATGGAACCATTTTATTTCCTCCCTTAAAATATCCAAATTTTACGAAGTCGACTTTGCTTAGATCTTCGAACTATGAACATTTAAAAATGGCGCGTCGCGAGCGATCAACAGGCTTCGAGTTCTAGGCTCGATCTAAAAAAAAATCGTTCCTTTTTTTTTAACGTAAATTGACGATTTTTCGAATCGACCGACTGACTCACGGAATTTCGAGATCGAAGTAAAAACGATCGGTGCTTCGGACGAATTTTCGAAACGCTCGAGCTTTTATTCGAACTATTTTATAAATAATTCCACTTCCATCGGGAACGCGTCGATCTCGAGGTCTCTTTGGGCTTCGATTATTCGATGTCCTTCTGTTTGCGAGCGCAGTCGATAGTCGAGATCAGAGTGCTGATGCGAGATAACGCTATAAAGTATGAAAAACCAAAGGGAATACCGCATGCGCATTTTCACGCAAGAACTGAATCCTTTCAGGGAATTTTTCAGTGCGCACAGTGGTATTCGCGCTGCTTTTCTCCGAAAAGTGACTCCAGTTCGAACTATTTTTAATGTTTTCTTCCGATGCACTCTCGTCTCTTTACGCCTTTATCCTGCTTTTCAACGCGCGCGCGCCCTTTTTCCATACCTACGCCCTTTTAGGCGTCTACATTTTTCATGTTTAGAGGAAATCCCATCAGCAATTTCTCGCTCCGGATACCAATGAGAATTTTATCGAAACACCGAAGGGATAAGAAGACAGACAGACAGGCGGACAGGTGGACAGGCGGATCGAATGCATTTGCACGAATTTGTTGAATCGATGGTGGAAGGTAAATCTTGTAATTAGGCGATCGACACCGACACGTCGAAACGACGCGATGTAATAGAGAACCGGAGTTTACTTTCAGTGGCGTCCGTTTCGCGAAACTTTACTTTTCGTTGGATCGACGAATGCGGACGAATTAATTGCTGGCTCCGCGCGTTCGAAAGTTGGGAATGTCTGATAGACGCTACGAAAGCTAGAAATTTCGTTCGCCCGGAATAATAATTTAATGTTGCCAGTGTTGATAGCGGAAAGGGAAGTTCGATGTATTCTTAACCTCTTTGATGAAATAATTTAATGTTGCCAATGTTGATAGTGAGAAAGGAAGTTCGATGTATTCTTAACCCCTTTGATGAAATAATTTAATGTTGCCAATGTTGATAGTGAGAAAAGAAGTTCGATGTATTCTTAACCTCTTTGATGTAATTATTTAATATTGCCAATACTGATAATGAGAAAGAAAGTTCGATATATTCTTAACCTCTTCGATCTAATGATTGAACGTTGCCAGTTTGGAGGATAGTGGGAGTAGTAAGTTCCCCTTTGATAAAATAACTCAATCCACATTAATATCCAGTTACAAAACATAAAATACAAACAGAAGAAACATCGATGAGCCCATACCATAACAACACCAGTAAAAAGGAAAAGAATAGACAGGAACGGAGATTTTCAAATTCCAATCTTTCCAAGCGCTTCAACATCTTTGGGGAGTGGTTTCCATCTCGAATATCGAATTGCTACTTCGCAAACTCGGCATTCGTCTCTTTGAACCCTCATCACGTCTCCGCGTCTATTGTAGTGCTTAAACAATAATAAGCCAACATCTAGCAGCCCAAGAGAGAGAAAGAGAGGGAGAGAGAGAGAGAGAAGATGCGACCAAGAAAGTATCGAAGCGTTTACGAGCGGTCGTGAGTTCCTGCATCGCTTGCACAATGTGTGAGAGACAGAGAGAGTGAGAAAGGGTAGCGTGGGGACGCAGGAGAGGGCGATGGAGGCGCGAAAGGCGCCGTGTTGCACCACAGCACACAATGTGCAACTTGGCGTACAAGGCGCCTCTCTGTGTAACCGCATCGATGCGTGTCAAAGCGACGATGTTTGGTGCGTTTCATGCCACGAGCATCACGAGGCAAAGCGTGTTACGCAAGTATCGCGCCACTCTAACGCATCAACCTGATCTCCACCTTTCAACCTGACGTTCTCCGGAACCAGGATAATATCGGCGTTCCTTCTCGATCGACAGGACGCCAAGGCGTTTTTCGAATCTTCTCCGAAGTTCCCGAAGCTCCCCTAGGGAATGGAAACCACCTGGGGTCTATCGTAAGACTTTTTAGAAAGGTGTCAATATCGTCTCTCGGTTCTTTTGGTCTGAGTATTTTCTTTCTTTTTTTTTTCTTTCTTCACGACCCTCCTTGCGGTCTTGTCTTTTGATCGAGGAAAGGCAAAATTACGTATAAAAATGGACGTACGAATCGGAAAATTCGATCGATCGTCTAGAGTATTTTTGTTTGTTTGTTTGTTTGTTTGGTTGTTAGAAAATCGATTCCGGCGTCGAATTGATTCCGATTCGCGATGAAATTAAACGATTAATTAGTTATCGCATCGACATTAACCAAGCCGTATCGTCGAAGCCGGAGATATTATTAATCGTTTAAAAATCAACATCCGTGGAACAATCGACGGGATGGAATATCAACGAAATTGGATTGATGGATTTCTAAATATTTGCCCTGCTACCGTCGATTGCAAATATCGATGATGTTTACATGCGTATAAATATTCATCGATTATAGTCGATATTAGTCCATCGTGTGATGGAAGCACGAGGGTGGTACACGACGAAGCAGCGTTTTACGGTGATCGTCAGCTTGTACCAAACAGTGAACCGAGTTTGTTGTAAACCATTTAAAAAAATCCATGTACTCGTGGCATCTCCAAATCGACGCGAAAGTTGGGAAGGCTTTTCGCTTCACTTTGTCATTTCAACATTCGAAACATTTTAAAATTCGATCGATTCGGCTTTTGTTTTATTTCGAAGTTTGAATCACGTGAAATCGTGAGGATTTTTACAACGATCGACTTCGGAGCACGAAGAACGATTAAACTCGCAAGGGGAAGTTTCCAGTTCGGCTCTCTTAGATACGTCGTCTACATTGTTTGGCCAAAGGCGAAGTCATTGTAGAGTACGACCACTTCGCAAACTTTCGCTCCCTCCGCTTGCCCCGCGACGCTTCCCTTCTCCACTTCTGCCATCTTTTTCTCCTTCTCGAGACAAATTGCCGTTCCGCGTTCACCGCTCGTCCCTCTTTTCCCAGTAAATTCCTGGGCTGCGAGCGGCATTGCCCTTGTGTCCTTATCTCCGCTCTCTATCCGAACTTCACCGGAAGACTCGCGATTTTACTTCTGTCCTCGACCTTCGACCCTACTACCGTCGAGTCTGAGCCATTGAAGCCGCGAGGAAGCGCCAATGTCGATTTGAATCCTTTTAAATGTGCTGCGAAGTCAACCATTGGCTTCTGCTTGTTGGTTTAGACCTTTGGGCAATTGTGCGATGAAAGAGTGAACCTTTGATGGTCTGCGATCTTTGATCACTTGCCACCATGCCAAACCAGATTCGGTTAGGTCTCCGATTCAACAAGGATCCAAAGAATAGCTGAAATCGCAAGTTCACTCGGCGCCTTGCCACTTAACACGTTGATGACTGGGTGTTAAATTCTAATCTCTTGACTTAGGGCGGATGTTCAACAGACTCTCGACTGTTAAGTATTCTACCAATTTGTTGACGAGTCTTGTCAAGCGTCATAAAATGCAGGAGACGGCTAGAGACGTGTCATTTTTCTCGAAAAGATCGACTCCATCGCAACCTGAATTTACCAATTTTAACCACCATGTCAAACCAGTCTCCCAGATTTAAGAAAGACCAAAGGAACGTTGACGGCGCTGCTTTCTGGCTCCGCGAATTTCCTCGAGCAGGTTTAATCCGCCGTTTGACTCGTCGTTCTCGTCGTGGCGCCTTTTGTCCGAACACGAGGTCGCTTAGATCGAACGTGGCTGGCAAGTTGCCCGTGGACTTTGACTCCTCAACGATGACGATCCACTTTCCCACGGAATCGCTCTTCCTTGTTGGTCGCGATTAAATCTTCCGAACTCCTGACGTGCGAAATGAATGAATCTGCGTCTCGAGCCGATTTTTAAAATAAATAAAATAAGATGACCCATTTTGTGTGTCTTGTGTTTCTCACGAGTATGGATTCGTTTTTGAAACTATTTCGACTTTAAAAGAACGTCGATGAAACGCACTCGCTTTAAATCTTGCTTGCTTTTAATGGAAATCGCTTTTAATCTTGCGTAAATCGTCGCGATCTTTTAAAACATGTCAAAATCAGGATCCTTTACAAAAAGGAAACCTATTAAAGTTACTTTCAAAGTGGCGTTAACGCGCTCGAGCATAAGACGATGCCATTTATAAAGAGGAGGACAATAACGAAGGCAAGTCGTTCATTTCGACGAGCAGAGAATTTCATAGAGACGATTTTCCGTAGAGACCGTAAAACTTTCGAAAATTGTCAAACTATCGACGAAACTTGCACTCGAAATAATATGATATACTTCGGTTAACCTATCCAAAGTTCGACGAGGGAATTCTCCTCTAATTTGAACCCTCGATTTTCTCGATATTGTATGATACATCCAGATCGAACGAGCGCAATATCGAGGAGTATTCGTGAAATTCACGAAGGCACCGGCTGGGATAAAACGACGAATGCCGGCTAGTGTCCTTTTTCTTGCCCCTCATTTCGGAAAAGGTCGACCGAAACACAACCTAAAATCTCTTTGTCACGATATTCGGTGCTATTCCTATGCATTTACATCGGTTTCTACAGAGAATTGCGATTCGTTGAATCCTTTTTCTATATTTTCGTGTGAAAGAGTCGATGTAAGCGAGAGCCACTATAGTGGCTCGTCCTTGAGCGCGAGAGCCACTATAGTGGCTGCCCTTGAGCGCGAGAGCCACTATAGTGGCTTTGCTAACCAAAAGGCCGAAATCCTCTTGGATTGGCGATGGACTTCGTCGTGGCACTCCGCGAAGCTTCCATATCGCAATTACGAAGCTCATCGGAAGACTCGACTCGATTCGATCGATCACGGCGCGCGCTTGAAGGAAAGCTAACGA
This sequence comes from Liostenogaster flavolineata, assembly GCA_025433975.1. Lineage (NCBI taxonomy): Eukaryota > Metazoa > Arthropoda > Insecta > Hymenoptera > Vespidae > Liostenogaster > Liostenogaster flavolineata. Next base: position 1,468,207 of record JAITYT010000759.1, read on the forward strand.
GCGTCGTTAGAGGCGTTTCTCGTGCGGCGAAAGGGCAGACGCGACTCGTCCGCCGGAGGGACGTTGACAAATTTTATATCCGACGATTAATTACGTAGCTACTCGGACGCGACTCGTAATTAAAGGAGCGTCACGTGGGTCCACGAAGGGACGGTTGAATCTCGATCTCGCGTCGCTCCGTGAAATCGGACGAAGTGTCCGGGAGGGAAAAGATCGATCGATCGTCCATCAGCCTCCTACCGCGGTTAGGTAAGGAAATTACGATGCCAAGTCGCCTTAACGCGTTCAGGCGTCGCCGTGCACGAGCTAAACCAGGGACTGTCAGTCTTCGGTAACTGACACCTCCTAGATGGAAACTTCACTGTCAGTCTCCAGGAACTGACACGTCCTAGGCGGACACTACACTGTCAGTCTTCGGTAACTGACACCTCCTAGACGGAAACTTCACTGTCAGTCTCCAGGAACTGACACGTCCTAGGCGGAAACTTCACTGTCAGTCACCGTCTAAACGGAATGTTCGCCGTCAGTCATTAGAAGCTGACACTTCCTCTACGGAAATTTTGCTGTCAGTCACCATTGACTGACATCGTCTAAACGGAAAGTTCACCATCAATCACCCATGGACTGATGTCCTTTAAATCGAAACCGCATCGTCAATCCCCAGAAACCGACGCCTCCTAAACAAAAAGTTCTCCATCAGTCCCCGGAAACTAACTTCCGGTTCATCATCATCATCATCATCATTTAATCTTCACCATTCAATATAGTCTATCTCCAGTATATTCTGTAGCCTAATAAAATAATTATCATCGGCTGATATGGACTGACACCTCCTATACGAAAACGTCACTGTCAGTCACCGATGACTGACGCTGACCTGGCCACGCTTAACGCGTTAACATCACTTGAAAGATGCCAGTGCACACGAATGAACGAGTTCACGCGAACGAGCGAAGTAAACACGTAAATTTTCGCTTGCAAACTGTGCGAAACTTCGAAAAGCAGTTCGAAGATCGCGTCGGCCTGGAAAACAGCCTCGAGACCGAGAACGCTCGTTAATTCGCATTCCGTTGGCGCGAAGACCGAATAGCACCGCGATTTTCCAACCCTTTTCGTCGCTTTCTTCCCTCCTCGATCCTCCCCCATTCCTCTCGGAAAACTTTCCGCGTCTTTCGCTCGCCTCTAGACCTTTTCTCGCCTTTTATCACGACTCAAGACCGTTCGGACGCAGTTCCGTGCTTTTTTCGCGTGAAATCGTGCGACTGCCAGTTGCAATTGCGATGCATCCCGCGATGGGTTCTGAGAGATAGACGACACTCGTTGCTGGATAAAAGAGTGGCGGGAGGATTTGGAGAAACGTCGTACGACCCTAGGGGAAAAAGCACCCGTCGAAAGCTCGTTTGGATCCTCGAGCGTCGGTGCGAAGGGTCGAAAGTGGCCATCGAGGTGTCGCTCGTTTCCGCGTGCCGCGATTTCGTCTTCGACGCGTCGTTCGAGACGAGGGTCCAACGACGAGGAATTTTTTCATCGTCTTCGCGATATCTTCTTTTTTTATTCGTTCATGAATTCGGCTCGTGCTATCGAACGACAATTCGACGATCCGATAAAACGATAGTGAAATCGTTTTTAATTTTTCCACGATTGAACGAATTTGATCTAATCGAATCGAGTGAGCCTTTATTCGTCGTAAAAAACTTATCGGTTTGTTGGCTTCGTACGATTCGAATTTATTTTATTGTAATACAGATAACGGTGATATTATGTTCGATGCATTTTCTTTAGATTTCCGTCATGAAGAAATTATTATTTTATTAATTTGATACGATTCGAATTTATTTTTTCGTAATACAGATAACAGTAATATTTTGTTCGATGTATTTTTTGTATACCTTCGTCTTGGACGAATTCGTATTTAACGATGGGATTTAATGTTGTTAAATACGATTCGAATTTGTTTTATTACGATCGTTCTAGTGTATCGGTAGCGTTTCGTAACTAAGTTCGCAACTTCGGTGCAGCAAGAAGGAAAAGTCGCATCGTGCCTCGCGGAGTGTTTATTGTACTTTGTTCGAGCTAAAAATATCCAGGTATTCTCCTCTCGCGAGAGAAGAAACGCACTCGTTGCGTATCGTTTATCCGTGAGCTTCCCTCCTACGAATGAATCATCCGCGCGGAATTTTGCGGTTGCGGCAATTCCGATTCGATGAGGTTTCACGTAGGTGAAGCATCAAGGAAGACAACGAACGAAGAACGCGTCTACGATATTACAAAAGCGTCAGCAGAAAAAAAGCGTATTTCCTTCGAATAATCGGGACAAATGTAAGAATAAATGCGGAAGAAACGCAAATTCCTATCTTGTGAATCGAATGATTGTCAAAATAAATACGAAGGCCTTTAAACGGAGATCGAAATTCTTTAACATCGAATTAAACTTTGATCTCGAAATTCTCTTCGTATTGTCGTCGAAGGATCTTCTAATATTTTCAAAACGTTCGTCGGGACGCGTAGCTTCCAATGAAAATCATATTTTAATTCGATCGAAGCTTTAGAGATTTTTAAAAAATCCGGATTCGTTGACATCGAAATAAACTTTGATCTCGAAATTTTCTTCGTGAGACCTTACAGATTTCAAAAACGTCTGAAAGATACGTAATATCCTTCGTATTTTGACGCGCGGATACATTCGATACGGTCGTCGAGGAATAAAGAGTCTTTTCTTCCCTCGAATTTAGCTGTTTGCACGAACACGAGGAAACAGTCGAATTCGTTTGCGGCGTCGAAGCAACGTGATACGCTCGAACTAGGACCGTACGATTTACATAGTTCGTGACGTGTTCTGGATTTTACAGTCTCCCACCTTCCTTTCGTGATCGATCGAATTTTTGACATCGTGAAATACTTTTCCGATAGCCGCCTGCGGATATTGGCTCTCAGCCTGTATCCATCGATCGGTTTGTACTCGAAGAACGCGTGTTTTTTATATTTTTTGTACGGAATTCTCTCTTGGATCGTCGAGTACGACGGAGATCGACTTGATCGTTGATTCATCTTTGGAGCATCGTGGATATTTGAACGTGGTAGTGGTTATTCGTATGAGAAAGCGATTTTTTAGCAACTTCCATCTAACGCGAAAGTGTGGACTGGCCTTCAAAATCAAAGGAAGGATCGTGCCATTAGGAACTTTGTTGAATTAATTTTTAAATGCCGAATGATTCGATTTTTTTGATAGTCTTTGGTCCATCTTTGATAGTCTTTGACAGCGCTGGGTCGATGTAGATGATGCGAGTGTGATTTATCTCGAACGATACGATAATTTCTATGAAAAGGATGATTCGATCCTGTCGGACCAGAGAGAAGAGCCCTTTTTCGATTCTACGTGGCGGTGGAAGCGCCTGGAGCAAACCCGGCAACCGAATCCGTGAAAACACGAGTTCAACGCGTCCAATCGTTTCAAACTCTGCTGGAGAAAGAGACGAGATCGATTTATCTCGAACGATGCTCCGGCTCGATCGTTGGTTCGTTCGTTGGTTCGTTCGTTCCATCCTTCTCCTCTTGATGCTCGTCTTTTTCCTGTTTTTCCTTCTGGCCGCCTTGGTGCATTCCGACGACTCATCTGTCACTGGCAACGCGAGATTCGTCGTTTTTCTCGTGCCCACGAGTAGAACAAATTGTACCTGACAGGAGGACAGAGGCCCTGAGTAATGGCTTTTTGGGTAGGTGGTTCGACCTGTTATACGTTGAAAGTCAGTGCTGGATCACTGCCGCGGCGTTTATACGCCCGGCACGCCCCTTGAATACGTAACAGGCGTCGTCGCGCTGCTTATCGTCGCTCCTGCCACGAGGAAGGGGCTAAACAGGATCGCATCCTTCGCCAATTCAATCGATTTTAGCGCTTCGTCGCCACGAAATCGTAATTTTTCAATCTTCTCGTACTTCTCTTCGAAGAGATCTTCGCGATGATTCTCGTTCTTACCGAACGACCGACTGATTTATTCAAAATGGCCGACTTCCAGCCGCCACGATGATTCTCGTTGTTCCAACTTGATTTACCGATTTATTCAAAATGGCGGGCTTTCAGTTTCACGATGATTCTTGTTGTTACCGAACGACCGACTGATTTACTCAAAATGGCCGACTTCCAGCCGTCACCATGACTCTCGTTGTTCTAACTTGATTTACTAATTTATTTAAAATGGCGAACTTTCAACTGTCACGATGACTCTCGTTGTTTTAACTCGATCTACTGACTTACTCAAAATGGCGGACTTGCAATGGTCAGGATGATTCTCGTTGTTTCGGGCTGATCTACTGATTTATTCAAAATGGCGGACTTGCAGACGTCGCGAAACTTTTGGATTCGAACGTTTCGACGCGTCTTTGGGCGTCGAAGACGGAACGAACCGATTCTCATGCCGTAAACTCCGTTTACAATTGGACCATTGACTCGATATTCGTTGACGAAATTTCCCGACGCTGCTACGATTCCACGAGTAAATTTCAGAGGCGTTCATCCTCCCCGAATTTAATTTCTACTACGAGTCGACGAAGGGAGAAACGTATGCAAACTGCGTCGTATCCTCGCGATCCCTGCCCGTTTAAACCAATGAGATTCTCGTCGACTTAGACATTCGAGAGTAATTATTTTAATGAATTACGAGCGGAGAATTTGGCAAATATTCGTAACGTGTCTCGTGGAGTCTGTAGGAAATTCGGGGCTGCGGAAATTCAACCGCGTCGTGCCTAAAGGAAGTAGAACAGGCTGACAATTCGTCGGTGTCGCTAAAGCTTTGACGATGTGGACAATCCTAAGCGAAATTTCGAGACCAGGACGGATAAAACGAGAAAATCACAAAACAGTGAAAAAACGGCGTCTTGTATTCGTACGACTTGGATTTAAAGATTTAAAAATACGGATAATGACGCTTCAACACACACACACGCGCGCGCGCGCGCGCGCGAAGAGAAAGTCGATTAGATTAGAACAATTTCATCGTTCTAGCTGCATAGAAAGTATTGATGGAAAAGTTTCGATTCTTTCAAAAATTAGTTGAAAGGTAAAAACGGTTCGGAAAGTAATTTCTTTTTTTTTAAATGAAAAAACGTTGTCTTTTAATCTTTTAATTCTTTTTATGTTGCTTTTATGTGATTTTGAAAAACTGTTGGAGAAAGAACGAAATTATTTTTCGAACAAACCCACGATATTTCTTCTAGAAATAAATTTTGAAAATATAAATTTATTAAATACGTATTTTACAGTCGGAGAGAGGAAAAAAGCGTGACTTCGTTTCTGGACACGAGAAATAGACGCATTTTGTTTTTGATCGCGATCATCGACGCATCGGACATCGAGCAATTTACTTCTACGTGATCGAGTCGAACGAAACTGACAAATTGGAAATTGTAGTCGACGCGTCGCTTCGTTTGCAAAGCTTAAAGTCGATGACTGCGCGTTGTTCTTATCCCGGAAGATCCCTTTTTCGAGGTTAACGAAGTAAGGTCGGCCGACCGCGCTCGTGTCTCATTATTAAGCCGCTTTTAGCTTAATAACGTCGTTTCTTTACCTTTATACCTGGCTCGAGACGACGCGCGCCAAGAACAAACTCCGCTAATAACGTCGATAAAGGCGACGCACGAACGACGCGTGTACTGTTACGAAGAGTTACGACACCGGGCTTCCCTCGCGACGCCATGTTCTCACGAAAGATTTGTCATCTATGGACGAATTTAATTTCGAGGTCGAACGTGTCTCGATTGAATTTTTCAGAAATCGTGACGACGTCGTCGCATCGAAAGAAATTCGGTACTTCGATCGAACGGATTAAACGAAGTCCGGCAAGAGATCCAAAAGCAGCCAAGATGTAAAACACAGCTTTCGAATTTATTGACAAATTTAATTTCGACGTTCGGCAAATTTCGATTGAATTTTTGAGAAATCGTGACAACGTCGACGCTCGAAAGAAATTCGGTACTTCGATCGACCGGACTAAACGAAGTCCGGCAAGAGATCCAAAAGCAGCCAAGATGTAAAACACAGCTTCCGAATCTATTGACAAATTTAATTTCGACGTTCGGCAAATTTCGATTGAATTTTTGAAAAATCGTGACAACGTCGACGCTCGAAAGAAATTCGGTATTTCGATCGACCGGACTAAACGAAGTACAGCAAAAGATCCAAAAGCAGCCAAGATGTAAAACACAGCTTTTGAATTTATTGACAAATTTAATTTGGAGGTCGAGCGAGCTTCGATCGAATTTTTGAGAAATCGTGACGACGTCGTCAAAAATATTTCGTCGAATATCGTTTAAATCGATAAATATTTGTTGTCATTTCGAAGTAGAAACATTTAACCGTGAAATCTCGGTTATCAGATGTCATTTTTTGTTCGTATAAGTGGGTTTTAATAACAAAAGTAAAATGAAGCGAGATGAGTTTTCATAAGAGTTTTTATAATCGATTTACTATCAAAATGACAACAATAACAATTCGTCGAACTACGACGCTTTCCTTTTTTTCTATTTCGTTCGATCAAGGTGTCTTACAGAGACCCTAAGCAGCGTCAGTTCGTAACCGATCGCCGACGCGTGAACATCGGTGAAATAATATTCGGAATTCCGACGCGTGTTTTGCGTCGTGTCGCGTCGCGTCGCGTAGTGCAGTGCGATAAAGTGAAGTGCAGCGAAGCGAAGTGCAAGTGGATACGAGTGAAGTGCAATCGTGGACGGAACTTCGAAGCGCTGGAACATCGAAGACCTGCTGACCAGTTGTCGCCTCTCCTACCTCTTCGGTACATCAGGTAACTATTCACGAACTATATATAATTATATATATTATATATTATACATATTATAATTATGTATTTTATAATTATATATATTAATTATATTATATATAATTATATATAAACCGTAATATAATGTTGTGCGATGTATTTTAAAACAAAGCACGGCGTATTGATCGACGTGGCAATTTCCGCATTGATATCGTGTTCGTGTCGTATTTATCGTATCGTTAAATTGGGTTCCTCGACGATAGCATTCCTTTAACTAGATCGTCATTCATAGGCCACTTCCTCAATTATAACAAAATATAGAGAAGAAACTATTCATTTATCGATTATAACTTTTTTTTGATCATTGAAATAATAAATTAATTTGTTACCAAACGATAGTCTTCATCGAAACACGTAACGTTTGTTAAAAATCATGTTCTCTGTACGGTACAGTTTGCGAATAATCTTACGACGTCGAAAAGTATGCAAATTCGACTGCGTTCGTATAAACAATGCAGAATTTTTCTTTTCGGGATATTTAGAAATTGTTTGGACCGTTGCAAACGTTACGTTTGTTGTTTGTTGTTTTTTATTATCGCTACTTTTCTGAGAATCGCAGGGATCTTTGATGTATTTATACAAGTATATCGTAGAGGTTAGGCGAGATGATAAATACGAACAAGAAATTCTTGATTTTTCGTTTACAACTTTCCTTAATCGTTTAAGCGATAACTGAATCTTTCCGCGTAAAAAAGAGCCAAATCACAACAGCCATAAAACACAACGGCTTCCGTATCCCACCTAGTACATGTTTTGTTTTCTTACTCTAAACAACCATTTTCCAATTAACGAAATCGATCTCTACGCATTGCTTCCGATAGAATACGTAATTCACGAGTTTTTAATAACGGTCGAAAGTCCCAGCTGCACTTTTATACGCGACTTTGTTTTTATTATGCTTCCAATGCGTCTATGCATTAAAAGTGTTAAACGAAGTCCAGAAAAAGATCCAAAAGCACTCAAGTTTACACAAAAATGATTGGTCGAATCACGGTCTTTTAATTTTCAAAAAATCCAAGGGTCATCAAACAAGTAGAACAAAGTCCAGCGAAGACAAAAAAACGACCCTGATGTAGAACACAACTTTGGAAAAAAAAAAGAAGTACCCTTTTCTTTCTCTTTCTCTTTCTCATTACCCCTATGGACTTTGAGTTTCGCTTGCGCAAAGGTTATCGTCTCGTTAAAGCGGAAGCAGGTTTCGGAAGGTGATACAAAAGAAGCTTTCTTTTCAATGGAGACGAAACCTTCCTCCTTTATTCTTCTTTCTTCTTCCTCCTTTCTTATTTCTTTTTTTTCTTTTTTCCTCTTCCTCCTCCTCCTCCTCCTCCTCCTGTTCTTTTTCTCACGGCAGTCGGCGCTTCTTACGAAGTCTTTGGTCAAATCGGCGCGCTTTTCTACAACCTACGACGCTTGAAATGTCTTCCTTTTTCCTCTCGTTCTCCTCCAGAGGCTCGAGAAAGACGGAGCGCAAAATTAGCGCCTGCTCTTTCGGTGTTCCCTCCCTGGAACGACTTCGTTAGCGCGACACCGTCCTTCTCGTCGATGTGCCACGACTTTTCTCGCGTCGATCGTGAATCTTTTCCTTCCTTTCTTCCTTCCTTCTTTTAACCAAGCCAATTTTCTCGTACGATTCATCTCGACGCTTTTTGCCGTTTCATTTTCAGCCGTTGCTTCGCTCGTCGGTTCTTGGCACTCAGATTTTCCTTAAGAATACCGCCGTGCCGTTACGAGACTCGCGGATAAATTGAATAATCGCTCGCATCGTTGGAAATATTCTCGATGTAAACAAGGTTCTTCTCGGATTTTTCCCCGATTCTTCTCGGCAATGCGCTTCAACTTTTCCCCTCGGCTCTACGGATTTTATTTTAGCAATTTCTTTCCTCTCATATCTCTGCCTTCCTCTTTCCATTTAAATATTTCAAATTGAGCAACGACCCGCGATATCGTATTCCGTGCAGTCGAGTCGAAGGAAAATGTTTTTTTAAACGTCTTTTATCAATTTATTATTATAAAATATATTCGAAGACCGCGAGGTCAACCATTAATTTATGGCGTAATATCGAACTTTGTTAAAAGAGAAAAATCGTCGCTCGAAAATAGCGAAATATAATTTCACCGTGTCTTTTCATCCGTTTTGTAAATTATTCCTTACTCTTCGTACACTGGATAGATACAGGCCCGACTCGAACCAAAATAATGACGGAAATCCCGCTTCTCCCGATAATTATTCCGATCAATTCTTGAATCCAATTAATACACATTAATCGCATTGATATAAATATCGTATCGATATTCTTATCAATTATTCGATCGTATATATATCTTGTTGATATTGATATTAAATAATTTATATAATATTACGCTTACGTAGGAACGCAAGCGAGTTCGAGCGTCGTAGGAAAGATTTTCCCTCGTAATCTCGGTGGTCTCCCTTTGGAACTTTCTTCTTTAAAAACCGCAAACTTCGGCGCACCCACGTCCAAGCGGAAGAAAGCCGCAGAGGAGACGGTGGAACGATCGACGCGAGGCGTGGGTGATCGCGCGCGTGGATCGAAAGATGGATCCACGAGTCGACGGGATTTGACTCTTGCCTACTGTCGTTCAGCTCTGCCTTTCGTCTCTGTAGGAAATTTATCGGACTGGACCTTCGTAGTTTCGAACGATCGACCGTAGGAAATTAATACATTTATTTAGAAAATGTAATCTGGAGTATCGAAATTGCCATCTGGGGCTGTCAAAAGTTGCCTAGATTTTGGTCCGTGCATTTAGTCGATTATCTTTCGAAGGAAAAAAGGAAAAGAAAAAACTTTGGAGACTGCATACGCGGGCCTCAAAGCCACATAATTAAGCATAAATTGAAATTATTTCGATCGATGGAAAAGATCGAAAGATCGATGGAAGGATAGAACAAAACCATTGCTTTCTTGCGTTAGTTGATGTCGTTGAGTTCCAAAGCGAAATACCACCTAACTGAGTATTGACACTGACGAAACGAGTTCTAAAAGACAGAGAAGCCGAAGAAAATTTATTGGAATCGACCTTCGTAACTCCGTACGATCAACCGTAGGAAATTAATACATTTATTTAGAAAATGGAGTCTGCAGTATCGAAATTGCCATCTGAGGCTGTCAAAAGTTGCCTGGATTTTGGTCCGTGCATTTAGTCGATTATCTTTCGAAAGAAGCAAGAAAAAGAAAAAGTTCTCGAGATTACATGCGTGGGCCTAAAACACCCATAAATAAGCACGAAGACCAGACGAATACAAACGCAATCTTGCGTTAGTCCACGTCGTTAGGTCGAAGAGTTGTCGTATTTCGAGCATCTCATTCTCATCGACGCGCTTATTTCATCGCACGTTTGCCTCATTTCTGAGTAAAATATTTTATGCAAAATAATTTAACAAAATATATACCTAACCTGTACTGAACATCGACATTGTCTAATCGAATCTAAGAGGGCAAATTGGATCGTTGAAACGCGCCGGATAAGTTCGAAGTCACGTGGCTCCTCACGAAGAGACGAAAATGGAGATTTTCGCTCTCGTACAATTTTTATCGCGCGTTCCGTTTTAGACGGATTGGATGGTCCTGTCTTGCGAACGTGCGTTCTCTAGGCTTCCTCTCGACTCGAGGTAAGAATAGGCGTGCCTGGAATTCGATAGTATCGACGAGAAGAGTGATTGCTAGCTAAGTGGATGAAGAATCTTCGGATACGGGCGGACGACCTTCAAGAATTCGCTCTTCTCCGTTAAAAGATCGTTAGAATCGATGTATCCATTCGACTGAATTAATTAGGAAAGAAAAACGTCGAAACGTTCGGCGTAATTTTTTATTTTGTATCCTTTAATCTCGAATAACTCGACGATCTTCACGTTTATCGTCGAAGCGTGTTTTGAGAAATTTTTCTTTTCATCGTGCCTTCGCGATTTTCAACCACGCTTCGATTCTTTCAAGCAACAGTTTCCCACAAATTTCGTATAATTTTCGTCATTTTTAACAACGCCTTTTGAACGTATTCGGGGAAAGGTACGAGCCGAAAATGAAAATATTTCTTCCATTTCTTTTAAATCGAGCCAGTCGAGGTTTTTGGATTGAAAGTTCATCGCTTTTACGTAGACGTGAAAAAAGGAAAATTTGTAAGAATTATTTTCCTTCCTCCGATTATTAAAAAGGGATTGTTACGTTGGATTATTAAAACGTGTAAATTAAACGGAAATTTTCAGGGCGAGCATTCGCTCTCGGACAAGCATTAGCCCTTTGGAGATCGGCTTTACTTTCCGCCCTCCCATTCAAACTCGCGCTACTCGTTTTCGTTGCCTTTCGGACAGTCGCGTAAAATGAAAAGCTTCATTCATCTTATCGATGCCAGCGCGACGCGAGCCTTTAATCGGGCGCCGTCTATGTCCGTTCGATCTTTTATTAATCTTCCACGTTCCTTCGTTCGCCCGTTGACAGCTTCGTTTTGACGAGTCTTTACGCTTTTCACGTGGCGATTATCAAAGACTCATTCACTAATTCGACGCTCATGAAAGAACGTCACTCGATTCTTCGTTTTCCCATTTTCAAAATTCGTCATTCTTAAGTCGAAAAATGAGAGTCTGTATTTTGTTTCTTCGTTTGATTTTTTTTTTATATAAATCAGAGAATAAAATCGATTAGAATTAATAATTTGGAACGAGATGTTGAATCGTATGACTTTTTGATATATTTTTCATCTTTATAAATGAATTTTTTGATTTCCAAATTCTTCGTTCCTCTTATTTATTTGTCAAAATTTGTCTAGAAATCAAAGAATTTATTTGTGAATATGAAAAACGTATCAAAAAGTCATACGATTTCAACGTCTCCTTAATAAATTATCAATCCTAATCGATTTTCATTGTCGAACGATCGAAATATCACGGCGACGTGTTCATCGCGATCGTTCGACGATTCGTTATCTTCTCGATAATCCACTTACGAATTTAATTGCCGAAACTGCAGCCGAAAAATCCGCTGGCACGCGCTCTCGTAACGACCGTTTAAAAAATACATTTCAGATAAAATCCTCCTGATTACGTTCGAAGCCGAAGAAATATCGCAGGCAGGCGTTCGCTCGTTGATCGCCGCACCGCGAATTCGTAAATGCATCGCAAATACGTACTAAACGTTTCTAATGAATAATTTCAGTCCGAAAAGTAGGAATTAATTAAAACGCATTACATGGCGGCCACTCCACAAATATTAATTTATCGTATTGCAAATTGCACTTTTGAACATATAATCAAATGTAAATCATTTCCAATCTCATCAAAATATTATATAGCAGCAAAGCGCAAACGATTCTCATCGCTTTGAAATCGATTTCAAACGAATTTCGACGAAATGTCTGCGTCGGATCAACGCGCAGACCGAAATTCGTTTTCACCTCGTGCCAAGACGAAGGACGAAACTTAAAGACGAAGTTGAAATTTCGATCGAAACGTCATCGTCGTCTTCCTCCTTTCCTTCTTCCTTTTTTTCTTCTTCTTTTTTTTCCATTTTTTCCCTCTTCTTCTTCTTCTTCATCTTATTCTTCTTCTTTTTCAAAGCGACTCGACTTTGACAGGCGTCTAAGGTATTCGAAGTGCGAATTCTAATGGATTCGTCGAACTCTCGCGTCACTTTGGTAAATTCCCATTGACTGCTGCTCCTCTTTCTCGCTCCGACTCTATTTCGAAAGCCTCTTCGTACAAACACGCATCCAGGGAACGCGTCGAAGCGTCCCTCTTCCAAGCCGACGATTCCCTTGTTGACTTAAGCGTCTTTCTTCGTTGACGCGAATTCGTTGAATTATAACGCCTCGCAGATCGAGCGATTTCGCAGTTTCCGAATCGTAGTCCTTCGATTCGTCGTACGAATCGCGCGATAAAAACGTTCGGCATGTTTTTCTAATTTTTTTTTTTTTTTTCGTCCTTTCCAGGAC
>JAITYT010000759.1:1481063-1492074 GCA_025433975.1 Liostenogaster flavolineata
AAATTTTGGAAATTCGCGAATTCGACGACGAAAAACGTCGATCGAATTCTACGATCGTCTCGAAACAAGCAACAGATTTAAATCGGGAAAAATGGTATGGAACGAAGGAGAGGACGTTTCGACAATGAGAATAAGAGCGGACGCAAATGGAAAGTCTCGCGACAAGCGCGAAATTCCTTCTTTATCTCGTTACTCGCGTTCGACTCGATTCGAACGCTCGACTACTAATTAGCATCTTTCGTGAATTCATGGGAAACTTCGAATAAGTGCAAGACTGCAATTAACCAATTAACCGGATAAGCGTGGAATTTAGTTTTAAATACCCCGCACAGTGTGCGGAATTAAAATCAAGCAATGACTTATAGCGCTTATTTGTATTATTTTTTATTTATTTTTATTGTTATTATTTTTTTATATTTTTATTATTTGTTATTTGTTAAAAGCAAGAATTTTATATTTTTCGACGTGTATACATTTTAACACACTTAACTGGTTAAATACGAATCAATTCTCCCATTAAAAATTGGAGCATCGTGACGAGCTCAAACTGCGATAAAATTCGATATAGTTTTGCTCTTGTTGTTCTGAAATTTTTAATCCAGTTATCATCGAGCAAACGCGAAAAAAAAACGACGATGACGGTTCCACGATAACAAAGACATGGTTTCGGAAGTCCAATCGTACGAAATGCCCTCGAGGGACGACGATTCGGGCGTTCGCGACTCCAAAGAAACTTCTTCGCTACGAGAGAAATTTTAGCGGCGTTCCGCGCCACTTTTTACGCCATTTTTTACGTCGCTCTATTCGTCGAGCGATCAACAAAGGGCCACGAGGAATAGAACGAGCCGGAACGCGGCACCCATTTTGTATCGAGAGGTGGGAAACGCGATTAAAATGGACGAGAGCTCCAAGCGCCAAATTCGAGTCCACGGTCACCGTGAAATCGCGAAAAATCAGTGCGACGTGAAAGAATTCCTCCGACACGCCTTCGATTTGCATACGAATTCGCCGTGCGCCATTTTGGCGGAATGAAGCTTCGTTTTAAAATTTCTCTCGCGTGAAAATGGGTAAATCAAAAAGGTTCTTTCCTGTAGCGCGTAAAAATCGACTTTTACGAACACTGACTGACACAGTGGCGAATTGAATTTAATGTCTTATTGTTAAACACGGTGTTTAACGAATAAATAATAAATTTGACAATTCGATAATAAATAAACGAATTAATTATAGGGTGTACGAGTATCCTCGATATCAACAAAAAATTAATATCGACGATTTTCAGAGACGATTTAACGGACTGTAATAATAAAATAATAGCGGAGCAATAAAAGGATCATCGTCGATTCTCTTGCGAATGCGGAATGCGCATCGACGTGCTTTCCGCGTGCTTTCGCGTGCGAGAGGGCGCGTGAAACGTTCCAAATCACGGGGAAAACATCACGAACGTGGCACCGTGCCAGTAAATCGAGCGACTCTCGGTACGAGTACAAAGGTGGACCCAAAGCCGACGACGGAGAATCGCACGAAGAGGCGAATCGCGCGAATTTTGAGTCGAATCTTCTCATAATGGTATTCGTTACCGAACGAACGATTCAATTAAGCTCTCCCTCCACTACTTACGAGTGCCATTCGTGAAAATAAAAGTGACCAACGACGAGCTAAATTCGATTTTATACGATACCACGATGTTATTATCGCGCGTTATTACGAGCCACGTTCTATATCGCGTCCAATACACGTACTATACATATTTATATTATACAATAATGCAATATGCAATTTGAATTGTCGAAATTATCGTCGGTCGCGAATCGATTGTCGAAGCGAACTGCCAGACAGACGTTCGATAGATATACATTTTATGTGCGGATAAGGTTTCAAAATTTAGGAAGTTAAAAATCTTCTGAAAAGTTTCTCTTCTTCTTTCGTTTTAATAATAAATTGACTCGAAATAAATTTGAGCCTAATGTTGTATATGTTACGTGCTACGTACGTATTTTCGCATTCGCGAACGCGTTTGCTCGAGCGTCGAATCGCGTCTCTCTCTCTCCCTCTCTCGTTGAATAGAAGAATAAAAAGATCGAGAGGACCTCGAGAAGGATTCATGGAATCGTACGAACTTGCGTACGAATCTACAGGGTGACCAATGGCAATGTGTTAAAAGTAAATTGCTATAACTTGGTAAAAAATAGGCCAAATAAAACGAATTAAACGCCATGTTGTAGAGAAAACTTGTCAATTTTATTATCACGTATATGAAAGAGAAATATAATAATTTAACGATCGAAATACACGATATAAAAAAAAGGAAATTTTTGCTCGCGCGTATGAATTAGTGGTATATGTTTTCAAAGCGTTATCCATTGGGATTAACACAAAACTGCAATCGTTTGCAAAAACTTTGAAAAAAAGTGTAACATAGATGTAGGAATGCTGCGACTGCATTTTTTTAGTACTGTTTATCAGCTCTGCGATGTTTTGTAACTTTCAACGCATTCCCATTGGTCACCCTTTGGTACATACGAGATCGGCGCCTCGAATGACGCTGCGCGAGTATCCGTTTATCCGCGCTTGGTAATTCGTGGGAAGGAAGAAAAGACCGATCGTGAGCTCGAGAGGGAAGAGAGGGTTTGCAGGGACTTCTCGGCATTCGAAGGTGCGAGTAAGGCTTCCATATTTCGTTTCCACGGTGTTCGGCGGCTAGGTGCGCCTGTAACCGTATCTAAGAGTCGATGCTCTCTTCTTCCTCCTTTTCTTCTTCTTCTTCTTCTTTTTCTTCTTATACACGTTCGGCTTGCTGAATGACTCTTCTCTTCCAAGAGCGAGTGTTTTATTGCGCTTTCTGCGATGGAAGTCGCGTTGGTATTTCAATCCACCTGCCTCGATATTTGTCCTCTAGAATCGCGTTCATAACTAGCACGTCGTAACGTTTACGGCCATGAAATTTGAAAAATTAAATAATCCTGCTTTTATTCGGTCCTTGTGCTTCGATAATTGTCTTGTAGATTTCCGCATAGATTTTATTTTTCACGAGCATATTTTTTCATTAACACGATTATAACGTTTGGAAAATCAAGCGATTACGTTTTCGTTCGATTTAACTGCTTCGATAATTGTTTTTTGCGTTGATGTATAGATTTTATTTTACACGAATTCGATTAACACGATCATAAAATTAAATAGAACAATAATTTTATACATTTTTATTCCATTTTATTTCATTAATTTATTCGTATTATTTATTTTTATTTTGTCTTAGAAAGATTAAATAATTACGCTTTCATTCGATTTATTTACTTCGATAATTGTCTTTTAGATTCCGGCATAGATTTAATTTCCGCCGAAGATAATTTTTATTAACACGAATATAAAGTTCGAAAAATCAAGAAATTACGTTACCTACTTCGAGAATTGTTTTTACGTTCCTGTGTAGATTCTGCTTCGGTCGAACACGACGAGCACGACTGCGAAGTTAGAAAAATCGAAGACACGCGATTCGAAACGAAGGTCTCGCATAAAAGGGACGTAGACTGTTTGCGAACGTAGCTAAGAGACCCATTTGCGTTTTATAGAGGCAGCGCCCATAGAAGAACACTAGCGCTCATAGAAAGTACATCAGACGCGATATCGAGCTCTCGTTCATCCTCGATATTGCAGAAAGTCATTTTAAAGCCAGATGCCGATCGATTTATGCCAACCGATAAGTGATGGCCGATAAGCAATTCGAGAAAGTTACGTTCGATCGAATCGTAGTTACGATATCGTCTCGTAAGAATAAGTGCCTCGACGATCTCCAGTATCCTTCCATTATTACCGATCGATTATACGAGCCCTAAAGACAATAGCTCTCTTCGAATTCCATTCGCTTTACGTATATATCCTCCATGAATTATTCCGATCGAATTCTGTCTCTCCCCTTTAATCTTTCGGCAGTCCGATTGAAATTGCCAATTTCGTCCCTTTCGTTTCGAAAAATATCGAATTCGTCCTTACGATTGGATGCAAGAATTATTTTTAGAAACGTTCCTTTTGGATCGTACGGACGCTTAAATAGAACGTCGCGTGCGTACGAAACTCGAGGAAAAGAATGCTTGGAAAGTAAGTCTTCTTCGTGGTTCAATCGATGTCGTTTCTACTTCGAAGCTCTTTTTAGTCACGATGGAACAAAATGTCGAACGCAAGACAGCGCGTTTAATTTATAATCTAATTTTAAATGTTAAAGAAAATCGTAAGATCGTTTAAAAAATAAAACGAGTGCGTACGGATCGCAAGGGAAAAAAGCTTCAAGAAGAAGTCGTTTTCCAGGTTCAATCGAAGTCGTTTCAACCTCGAAGCTCTTTTTAGTCACGATGGAACAAAATGTCGAACGCACGACTTAATTTATACTCTTAATTTTGCTTATATATACTTCAATTTTGAATATTAATAAAAATCGTAAAAATATTAAAAAAAAAAACGTCGACATTGGCGGAAAATATTGAATCCACGACAGCTACGACATTTAACATGTACACTTAATTTTCTTTTTCCTACTTTAATTTTAGATGTCAAAGGGAATCGAACGAATGTTTCAATTTTATACGTTTGCGTTTCCCTCGATTCTCTTGAAATCACGAGAAATGGAAAGAGACATCGCAGAGAAATCCTCTTTGTTTATTCGTTCGGTCGGCGAACGCTACTGGCAAAAAAATTAGCATACAATTAACCCGTAGGATGGTGAATCGAATCGGTGTTTACAGTTAGATCGGAGCGCATCCGCGGCCGGTACGTACCTGACATCAGCATCAGTATGGACGGTCTATTCGAAGGACGTGTTCGTCGGTCACGATAAATATTTATACAGCGTGCCGATTCTCAAGCATCTCGTAGCCAACTAACTATCTTTTAAAGGGTCTATCGCACGTCGTCGTCGTCGTCATCGCGGGAAAAGAACGTGACTTACGCGATACGACACTCGTTTCACGCGTCTTACAAAGTGACACGCAAAAGAAGAAAGAATTTTTCTCTTCTCCGCGATTGCGATCGATTGCAAAATCGAGACAATCGTTTTTTAGATTCGAAAAGTATTGGGTTGTCCGGAAAGTTCGTGCCGATTTTCGGTTTTTTTTTATTATATATTTTATATATTTATATCATATATTTATTATATATTTTATTATATATATATATACATGAAATAAATAATTATATATATTATATAATCTTTTTTTTCTTCAAAAAAATAGAACTTTCCGGACAACCCAATACCTTAACACTAGATAAGACTAGATCAGACATGGCCAACTGTTTTTGACCCTGGGCCGGATTGGAAAATATTTTCACGAAATATTAAAATTAAAAATGTTAAGCAAGACACTTATTTCTTTAAGTAAACAAAATTTCAACTTGCATAGAAAATAGACTTCGGATAATAGATCAATTTTTCGCATTCAAACGATATATTATCGTAGTACCTGTAATTAGTATCTGTAGTAATTATTGTTTTTTCTACCCTTCTCTAAACAATGCGAATTCGGTCGTGAAAGAAATTTGTCAGATTCCATTCAAAAATTGTAATTATTTTTCGTAATGTTAATCGACGTGTTCGAAATGCTTCGAGTACCTTAAAATATGTCGAGTGCGAATTAATTTTCGCTCAAACAGCCCGGATCGTAACGCGTTAAGGAGAGATGGGAGACGTTCCTAACGGTACGTCGACCGAGCTAAATCGACCGGTCCTACTAGGATCGAATGCGCCCATGAGTCTAACGTTACTCCATTTCGCATCCGTTTTCCATAATTGGACGTACGACGATAAACGACGTCGTCGATTAAAAAATCGATTAGAAAATCCCCGAGTTTTCCGACGACAATTTTTAGATTAATTCGAAGTTTAACCAGTCGTTTTCCTTTTCTTTTTTTAGTCGTGACGCGCGACCGTCGAAGACGAGAACATCGCGTAAACTCGAATTTCAAGAGAAACTTCGCGAAGTAAATGCGATCGATACGGTGATAAAAACGCGAAAAAGGAAGAAAAAGAAGAAAATCGGGGAAAAAAGAGTGAAGGATTCGTCACGATCGATGTAAAATCGCGTAATTGGAAACGAAATGTTTGCGAGGAACGACGAGTGCGCGAGCTTTTGATCACAGCAAAGCCGAATGGAACCGCGTTTTGTGATTCTGGCGTCGAACGAGCTTGTTAACGGTGCGTCGGTAAACGCCGTGAAATTTCGGAATATCGTCGAAAAAGCATTGAATACGCGTGCGAAACGTCGAGAGAGAGAAAGAGAGAGAGAGAAGGCGTGACAGAACACGAACACGCGGTTACGCGGACAAAAATAAATGGTCCAATTACTGATAATTGCATTTGGAAGGAATACATTGAAAACGATCGCGCAATTCCGAACGGACAAGTGCTCACGTTCCAAGTAAGAGAAAACAATGGAGTCTTCGTATCGTTTAGCAAGCTTCTATCGAAAGGTCAAGTCGAAGCAGCGACTTGACACGACGTGGGTGGTTTCATTGATCGTTTCGATAATCATCGTGATTCTAATTAGGATTTAGCTTTACGTTCTGAAGGAATTTTCATGGAAAACTATCGTACAATTAGAGTCTAGCAGATGAGCATGTTTCGAGTATGAGCAACAATAGTCTTCGTATCGTTTAGCAAGCTTCTATCGAAAGGTCAGGTCGAAGCAGCAACTTGACTCGACGTGGGTGGTTTCATTGATCGTTTCGATAATCATCGTGATTTTAATTAGGATTTAGCTTTACGTTCTGAAGGAATTTTCATGGAAAACTATCGTACAATTAGAGTCCAGCAGATGAGCACGTTTCGAGTACGAGGAACAATGGAGTCTTCGTGACGTTTAGCAAACTCCTATCGAAAGGTCCAGTCGAAAGAGCAACTTGATCCTTTCAGCTGCTTTTTCCGAGGATTTTTTTCAATTAAAACCGATCGTTTGAATGGCGCCCATGCCCCCATCGATCGTATCAACTTTAATTAAAAATTAGCCTTTGGAGCTCGCTCGAACGTATAATCCTGGACCATTCTTCTCTTCTTTCATATAATCGACCTTATACCCGAACGTAAAATTTTACAGCTATAAGATCCTACGAAGCTAAACTCACGAACGAACGAACGATACGAAAGAAAATGGCGGTACCCTGCTAATTATCGCCATAATTCCAAATATATAACACACATATATTTCTATCTGTGTCCACGCGTACACAGGAACGATTCTTTACACAGCACACCGTGAAACGATGCAGGAGGTAGCGCTAATGGATCTCCACCGTTTCTGCAGAACGCTACCCACTATCCAATCTACCCATAATCGCGCCAAAGATAAGTGGTATCGTGTTTATTGTCTTGATAATCGTACTTTTTACGATTAGCTTCTGGCACCACTTCTATTGCGTTCCCACGTTCTCGCGAATCCTCGCCGGTCTATTTTCGATACGATTTCCAATACAATTGGAGAATAGTCGATGATACCCTCGTTATCGTCGACACCAACGTATAACATCGTCGAGAATTTTTCTCTTTCCGTGTTTTCTCCTAATCGTGCGAGCCTAAAACGACGGGAACAAAACAAGGGAAAGACATTCTCTGGACTCTGTCGTACCTGGAAGCGACGATTCCAATTTCGTTGCTGAGAAAGTAAGAACGAAATCGTTCCCAGAGCAGAGAGAAGGTTAATAATACGTTGATCGCGATGTCGAGGAACGATCGTGCGTTATTATGCGAAGTTCATTCGTCGTTAGAGGCTAACCAGACCGAGTCTCTGATCGTTCTCAACGAGGGCTCGTTCAGAACGCGGCTAAAGAGAGAATCGGTCTTCCATCGCAATTGTTATTCGTTCCTTTGGATGATCTTGGCTGTTTTCGTCGAAGACGACGAAAATCCCTTGCCCTGGGGTCGTCGAATCTCTCGAGCTAGCAGAAATCCCTCATCGAGATTTTTCAAAATCTTTCGCCGTTGAATTTTGCGACCAGCGATCTTCCAATTAATTATCGTAGAACTTGGGCGAACTCTAGGCCCCCGCAGACGTGTAAATTTAAATGCAATTATTTAACATCAGAGAGACTGGAAAGTAATTTCGTATTTTTTCGTCAAGCTGAAGCAAATAATTTCATAATATATTTTTATAATATTTTGAATCGATAGTGCAATTACCCTCGTTATCGCACGATTTTCACTCGTTATCTTGCACATCTTCGGTTAGTAACGCGCAGTCAACCGGTCGGTATTAAACAAATGTCGATATGCGCAAATAGGAAAATTTGTAATACTTATAATCTTTCATGAACATTCGGAAACCTTCTCGGACACGAACGAGTCCAGAAAGAAACCCTTGACACGCCGGCTTGGCGCGCCTTGCGGCCATCGTGGAAAATTGAATAATCCGTCGCCCAATGGACGCAGAAACGAGTTGTTCCGGCGCGTCTGGATTCTGTGAATCGTGTTCGTGGCACTTTACAAAATTGTCGACGAATTAATCAGCATCCGAGCGTCTCGTCGATGAATTTGTTCTAACCTCTCGATGATCGCGTGACTTTTAAGCGGAGACACTCTATCCAAATATGGCCACCATTACGTTGTTTCCGGTTTCACCGTTATTTCGTTTACGCCTCAATGTTTGCAGTTCGCGAGTCGATCGATGGAACGAGTAGCTCGTAAATTCGAGCGCCATTTTGAAAGTTCGGCCATCTTAACGACGTCGAATCGTTACAGCGTTTTCTGCATCGCGACAGCGACATTCCTAGCGAGCGAATTCGAAAATTCGTTCCGCAAATATTTTCATCCAACGCAGGAACCGGCCAATAAAAAGCATACCGGGGCCTCTGAATGGCCGGCAAGGTTAATAATGCGATTGGATGATTGGCTCGATTGGCAAATTGGCCGTCGACGCGCATAGGACATTGGGATAAATGAGGATATGTCTATGCTGGGAACACGGTGCCGCGGCAAATTGATGGGAAGGGATCGAACGACGCCGTTCACGCTCTCTCCCCGTCGCTTGCGCCATTACGAGCCACGATTTTCGATAGGAAGATACGAGCGTTCCTTCAATTTCCACGAATCGATGGATCGCAACGACTCGTCCGGACTCCCGCTATCGAATAAGAGAACGAGCCCCGGCAAACTATTAAATATTCTCCATTTTGAATATATCTTTTCATTCCTCCCAAGAACTAGATCGAAAGGACAGGAATTTTATCCTGTCTTTACGAGCAATGGAGAAACTCGTCGGTGACGTCGCATCGACTGTCGTCCAACTGAAGGACCAGAAGCTTCGAATGTCCGCCATTTTGATTGTCGCTTCGAGAGAGTCGTCGTCGATAAGCAGCAACGCTTAAGAAGCAATTCGTGACGCTGTCGAGCGACGGGGAAAGTGTAAAGCGACTTTTTTGCAGTTTTTACATTGGAACCAGCCATTACGCATTAGTAAGGTTAGGCTCAGGCGTTTACGAGGGTATAAATAATATGGCGGCCATCTGGCGTTAGATCATGGCACTTTATTTCTTTCCGAAGGCAAGAAGGTCGATGAAACGGCGAGTGCGCGCGTATCTACGTACGTACGTGCGAGCGGACGGTCGACAACGGAATTACGAGCGGCGTGAAGAAACGCTTCCACTCTTGCGCGCGTCTAAGTGCCGGATGATTTAACATCGATGATGAAAGGTCCGCGACGTCGCTTTTAAAACGATGTTCCCTCGTTTACTTCTACCACCGTGCGATTCGATGGACACTGAAAGTCGCATTTCGTCGCTTCAACGACATAACCTTAAAATCCAACGAAGTTTTCGAAGTTCTACAACGCGTCTCTTTCGTCATGCTCACGCATGCAGACGCCATCTTTGAGTAAAACATTTTACCTTTCACTTCGAAATTATAATCGTTCGATTTACTATCTTCTTTTAATCGTTTAGAGATTTTTGAAAACATTTTTTCGACTCCTCAAATATTGCGATTGACAATGTAACGCATGATCAGGCACGGCTGCTAAGCACCGACGAGTAATCCTTCGTTCGATCGGCTTCCATTCCTCGAAGCAAGTTCGTAAGAACTTCCAGCACGTGCATCGATCCTTGTCGCTTTTTCCTCGCCATTTTCCTTTTTTTTTCCTCGAGTCATAACGGTGTCGTTCTAGTAAAATCTCTCGCGATCGCTCTTCCTCTCCGTTTCTCCTCCTCCACCGTGGCGGATTATCGCTCGGCGAAAGGACGTTTGAGAAACGAAGAGCCCAGGAGGACGATGAGTAGGAGGAAGAGACGATAAATCGTGGCGCGCATCGACGCGTCTGCGCGACGTTGCGCCGCGACCACGTGGGCCGTTCCCGCGAGTGGGCGATTGATCGCGTCTCGAGGCACGTGGGCAGCCAATCCCCTCCTCTTCGTCGCACGCGTCGGCTGACGTTCAAAAAGACCCATTAGGTTCTTCGAAGAGTCATTTTTTTTAATGAAAAAACGTTCTTGTTTTTTTATTGTTCGATGTCGTTCCTACGAAAAATTACTTTTCGAACAACCTAATAGGAAACATTTCCGACTCGCTTCGTTTAGCAAGTCGATAATCGAGGAGATGGGAAAGGAGGCGATAAATTAACGCGTTAGGCAAAATGGCGCGCCGCGATCACGTGGGTTGGCGATTGATCGCGTCCCGAGGCACGTGGGCAGTCAATCCCCTCCCCTTCGGCATACGCGTCGGATGACGTTCAAAAAGACGTACTAAATATTCCCGCACGATCGACGTTCATCTCGAGGGATGCTTCGACTTGGTTCGACAGGACGATAAGAGAGGAGCGATAAATCGACGCTTTGGGCAAGATGGCGCGTCACAACCACGTAAGTCGGGCCCATGAGTGGGCGATTGATTGAGAGTCGGTCCCTCTTCTTGGTTGCCATGTACTTCGTACGTCATCGACGATGCAGCGTAAGGTTTAAAGCCCTTTGATAAAAAAAAGCCATCGAAGATATTCACGCTCGATCGAGATTCACCTCGAGAGGTGCTCCGATTTATCGTTGA
>JAITYT010000759.1:1505114-1517493 GCA_025433975.1 Liostenogaster flavolineata
ATTTAATTCTCGGCTATCCGAGAGAAGTCGATCGGTCTTTTCGCAAGGGGTGGAACTCGATCTGACGGTCGAGTCGTTTCCCCCTCGGGAGTAATTTACTCCATCCACGCGAACGATTTCTTCGATGACTTCCTTCGTAGAACTTTCCGTTTATTCGATTTATCATCTCTTACAGATCGCCTCCACGTCCTTCCCTGCGCTTGATAAATACGTTATAATAGCGTTACCTACCGAGCGAAATTAATTATTAACGTCGTTTAAAGCGTGAACGATTGTCGCAGCAAAAGCAACATTTGGTGTACCCACCTAGCCTCGTAGTCTTAAGAAAACAACTTTGGGAAACATCACTTAGAGACTCTAGCCTGGTAGCTAAAGATTTTGACGCATATTCCTTTGCATCGTCGCAACTGTATTCTCTACTCTACGATTTCTGATACGAGAAAAATATCGGTGCTTCCAACGTCGACCAACTCCCAATTCCCAACATCAAATACTCTCATCATCCGATACTACCTAAATTTAAATGATTAAATTTAAAAATTCATCCCATCTTCGAAAGACCGTCTTATTGCCGATACGCGAACAAATTCAGCCTCAGCGTCGAATATCTTTCGACGTTACACGAATATGCATTAAACTTTTAGCACCGTTAGGGTGGGGAGTCCAAAGGCGTCCTACCGGACCACTCGAACGTTTAACTCGATCGTGGATCGCCTCGCCTACCTTCGAGATCGATGTTAAGCGTCGTTTTCCAGGCCTCGAACGACGCGAAACTCGTTCGTATCGCGTCCGATACGCTCTCACCGGACATCCTTCGACGCGTTCAAGAGCGAGAGGTGGCCGTCGCGCCGCCTGGCCTCGTCGAAGCCGATCGGTCCGGACGTTGTAAATAAGGTGGCGGCTATCGTTCGCCAGAGATCGCTCGCGCTAATGGCTGTCGTCGTTCTACCTTCGAGCTTCTTCGTACGCGTTCGATTCGCCGTTTCGTCGCGAACGCGATAAAACGAGGCCAATTAATGCCTCGCGATATGCATCGCGGATCCGAGGGGTCAACGGGAACGTTCGCGGCTCTTAACAGGCCTCCAGGCTGATATCTAGCCGACTTTGAAGCTCTTTCGTGCTCCTTCTGCGTTCGATGGCCTTTCGGTCCAGGGGTTTTCAAACTGTGCTACGATCTAGCTAGGACCTAGACTTGCGGTGATCCGCTCGTGGTGAGTGATTCGCGTGATCTTGCGAATTCAAGGGTGATTTTAGGCATGGATCGAGTCGATAAGAATCAAGACAACAAGAAGTTTGGGTACTGTTTTGAACAATTTGGGTTTTGAACGATTTCTTGAAGATACTGGGTATTGTTCCTGGAGGAATAGCGTTTGGATCGGGGAATCGTGCTTTTGGGAATGGTGACACGAGTTTTACAGTGCCAACGCGTGAGATCGAGTTCGAGTCGAAAAAGCCAAGAGTTCTATCAATTTGGGAATTTCTTTAAACGATGTGAGACTGGAACGGTGTCCTATGGAAACTAGACGTTGTTCCTAAAGTGATTACATTCTTATTACGCTTCTTCGCGCTATATCTCGCACGAAAGAGTTTTTAATTCGCCTTTAGCCTTGCATAGAATTCAACTCTCGTCCTCATGCATCCAGGACATACCAAATAATCTCCTCGTTGTTTTAGAATTGTCGTGACATTTCCATAAATTTAACCACGTAATCTTTCCGGCAGAAATCTTTCTAGATCAAGGGCGATCTTTGTAAAGCGACAGACTCGGGTGATCGTCAAGAAGATCGCTTAAAAGTCGCTTCGGTGAGACAAGCGCGATTACAAGGCAAAGCCAGGAATATCGGACGTTCCAAAGGGATAGCGTCGAGATACGCTTTTTGTTATTCGGTGGTAAAACACCGTCCTCCGGAGGCTAAACTCTCGAGAAGGGAGACGGTGACGCGATAATTATAGGACCCCGCGTGATTTAACGACTGGCAGGCCGATCTCGGTCGACCATTGCGCGTTTTGCATGCTTCGATCGCACGCGAGACGATTCAACGGAAACGAAGATTGATTCGTCCTGTCGACGTTGAACGCGTTAGGTACTTGCTTCTTGAAAAGTCTTCTTTCGCGTGGGACGAATGTGTCGAACTTAACGTTGTCTTATTTCGCATCGCGCTGCCTGGAGCGCTTTGCTAATTGGCGTGCGCTCGGGTATTTAACAGCGCTCCTGCTGGTTCACCTCGCGATCCAAAGAGACAATCTGTGCTCTTCGAAGCAACCTCTAGGTTCCGGGTATAGGAAAATGTTAGCCCGATTCAACATTGTAACGTAGAAAGAGTTTTTTCGACGATTTTCAGAGAAAATCCATTGTACAATAACTCGTAATTCCAATCGAACGAAATTACTCTCAATGGCTACGATCGATCAATGGCAAATCATCGTGTATTCTTATGGGATAAGAACTTTATAGGATAGAGAATTTGTGTACTCGAGATTTCGTTGCGCGAGGCGAAAATAGCAAAACAGTCGTTCGCCTGGTCATCGACGAAAATCGCACAATTCGGACGCACTCCTAAAATTGGACGCGACCTGACATACTTTGCACGTCGGCATTCGCGTCTATGAAAATCGAGTGTGAGACGAGATTACGTAAAGGCGTCCAACGAGGTTTTACTTCGTGGCTCGCGGTTAGCTCTGCCTTTCTTCCGATGATGAAGGTGGAAGCGTCCGAGGCGACACGTTCGAACGCTTCCACCGACGCGTGGGCCGTCTCGAATGGGTAAAAATATCGATGAGGAGAAATACGATGCTGCGAACGAAAGGAGCACGAAAACTATCGATCGCAGTCGATTTTGATCGTCGATGGATCCAAAAGCTTCGATCAACTTTTGCGAGAGAAAAACGACTAATAATTGATATCGATTTGTAAAAGTATCAAAAACAATATTTCGTTCTATTGAAATGTGCAACAACGGCTGAAAGAAATACAAAATCGCTTCGGATCCAAATTGTTAATTATTTTTTTGCCTTTTTGCGAATTTTTTCCGTTTCCACGTTCCTATTTATGGGAACGTCGAAGATCAAAGAGTCGTTTTGCGTCTCTCGTACAGCGTCGTTCGATTCAAACGATTTTGTCTTTAAAAAAAAAATATGCGTTTGTCGAAAGCTCGGTTTTGCCATTTGTAATTATTCGTAATTTTCTCTTTTATAAAAGAAATCGAAGGAGAATTGGAATTCAATGAACATCACGTATTCCGCATTCAGTGCATTCGCGCTAGAAATTAATTCAATACAATATCATATAATAAGTAGAAATATTTCGAAAAAAAGTGACTCGAATCCAATACGTATATAAATGAAATCGAATCCATACCACGAATGGACGAGGGAATGTTCAATAATTCCGCGAATTTTTCTCCTGATTCCGTGGAACCGAATGGAGCTTCGTTGCAAATGGCACCGCGATGACAACTCGTTTTACGAGATCGGACTATAAACTCCGCGTGAAAACGAGCAACCGTCCGTGCAACGCGTGAAACGCACGACAAAATGTCGGCGCAATTAAAACGAAATGGCGGAGTAACGCGCTGATGACGTCATGCGCATCGACGTACACCGAAGAACGACCAAAGAAAGGAAGAAACGAAGGAAAAAAGGGAGAAACGATCTATCGAAGCGATAAAAAGTCAAAGATTACGGTTGTCATCCACAGATTCGAGAATGGCGCTTCGATTTCGAACGAATGCGATATTAAGCACAAAAAAAATACTCTCTAGGTCACTCGACTCGATAATGAGTTCGACCTTCTGCCAATTCAGTATACCGTGAGGGAAATCTTCCGTTCTATCGTGTGATAGGAGAAAAATTGCAGATAGCGCGTCACGATCTCAACTTCGAAGGATCGAGAACTCATTTTCCTACGCGAGAACCGTTTCGAGATCTCGAATTTCGCACGACCGAACTTCTTACTCGATTCGTGATCGTAATTGCGACGGAAGTCGTTCGAAAAAAATCATACGTTAATAACAAAAAAAAAGAAACCGAAATTACTTTCTTGCCCGGTCGTTATCTGAACATCGTCATTTTCGTAGCGATTAAGATTTTTTAAACAGAGATCGTATTACGATACGATCCTCTCCAGTATTCGAAAGAAAAACGAGAGAGACCTACGAGACGACAGAAAAGGATCGAAAGCGTTGCTCCACGAAGCCGATCGGTTAATAAGCTTCGAACACGATTTCCCTTTAGAAAGGGCCGAACGTTTATCGTCGATGCAAATTCGCTTTCCTGGTCGATTCGTTAGATAGCACCACATCGAACAGTTTAACGGGTTTAATTTCGCTTTTGTCGAGCAGATCCGGCAGCGTTTTCGCGTTATCTCGTGGGCAAACCGTTGGAGGTAAATTGTAGCCGGAAGGAAGACGCGCCCCTGGCCGTTATCAATATTGTCGAGGAATTTAGAATTCGAGGAATTCTCGGGCGAATCGACTCGTACCGCTGAACGTTCTTCAGAATTCCATTGTGAGAAATACGATATTGAAAGACGAAAAACAGATAGTTTCGAACGCTACAAATACAAATTCGTGAGTAGCCATCGAAGAGTCTAGTTGACCGTTGTACTGTCTGATTGATTATTGTAGGTGACTGATCGATTGATTGTTGCAGTTTTTCCAAGTTTAATTCGAGTAAATCCAATACCATCCATCAATTGTTTTCATGGGTTAGAAATTCGACGTCAAACAAGGGCAATTTTTCTTGGAATTGTTATATGTAATATTAATTTTGTCACAGGGAGTCTTCCGATTAAGGGAGTCGTATGGAGCCTCAAAAAGGCTAGAAAAGATCTTAGAAATGGTCTTAGAGACGATGAACGCGCCGCACCTCGAAATAGACGCATCTTTAGCAAAAACAGGCTAAGCTGAAATTATTGGCCTCGTTGTGTCTGGCAACGAGCACGCTTCTCCCTGGAGATCTTTCACACTCGTGCTGACATTTTGCTCGACCAAGTAGACAGTCGTCTCGCGTTCAAATATCACAAGCCGGAGAACTTAGAAGAAACAGGAGAGAGGTGAAACGAGTTGATTCAAAAAACCCTCACAGCTAGAGGCAGGAACAACAAACTCGCGAATTTTAAAGTGCCGTGATGCTTTTATCAGACAAACGACGATATAATTTTCCATCGATTCCTTCTTCGTAGCACCTCCTATCGCACGAAAGGAGTTCGCGAAGCATTGATTCCCAGCCTCTCGAAGCTCCCAGTGGCAATCGAGCCGCCTTCGATGCCGATTCAGAGAAATCCCATAGCAATACGTAACGTTTCATCGATAATTAAATTGCGGCTGGTTAGCGCACAGTGAGCGACGTTTCCCGCAAAGCTCGATGTACCTTCGCGTTACCCGCGACGCTCTCCGATATTATGGGATTAATTAAAGGCTCGTCATCGGCGCACGCCTCTGCAAATAGAAGGAAAATTGTTTTACCGATGGCATCGGTATATCGATCGCTCTTCAACCTGTAAATTACGAGGCGTCTCGTCTCGTCTCGTCTCGTCTCGTCTCGACTCGACTCGACTCGACTCGACTCGACTTTATTCCTGGTCGAAATAAATTCAACATCGATCGATTGAGATATCGATGTAGCATCAATGGAGTATCGAGACACTGCCGATCGCCATGAAATTTCTATTGTCGCGTGCATCGTCTTTGATATCGTCTCGACATCGATAAACGTAATTTCGTGGTGGTTAACGGATCGATACGCAACGATACGATCTGGAACTATCCGGTGTGGGTGGCAGGAATACGCACGGAAATTGCTCTGGGCTAAAGTTCGATCTGACCACGGGCGACGGACTGTCTTAGGAATCGAGCATTGCTAACGGCTTTGAATTGAAATCTGAGATTTGGATTTTTCGTCGAATTAAATTTACGTCTTCCTCGCTTCCGTTACTCTCAATGCCAGTAAGGAGAAACAGCTTCTAGTAGAAAACAAGATTCGACTCAACGATGAAGCTACGAGCACAATTAAAAAACTACGAGCGCCTCGAAAAAGCTACGAGCACAATGAGAAAGCTACGAACAGAATGAGGAACTTACGAGCAGAATGAGAAAGCTACGAGCAGAATAAAGAAGCTACAAGTATGATAAGAAAGCTAAAAGCACGACGAGGAAGCTACAGACACGATAAGGAAGCTACGAGCACGACGAAGAAGAATTCATCGACGATCGTCAAAATTTCTCTGCCTTCGAAAGACTTTACTTGGATTTGGAGCAGCTCGAGCTCCTCTCGTCCCATCAGGAGACACGTATTCCATGCAACTGGCGGGGGCGGACAGCTGTGAGAGAGAGGGGAAGAGAAAGAAAGAGCGAAGTAGTGGGAGGAAGAGTGAGAAACGCCCATGAAAATTCCAGAAAACTCGTTCGAGCGAGATTTTCAGGTTTTTTCGACGCGAAGCGCGTCTCCCAGCGTGAAGGACGCGGTCGATCATCT
Organism: Liostenogaster flavolineata; assembly: GCA_025433975.1. Lineage (NCBI taxonomy): Eukaryota > Metazoa > Arthropoda > Insecta > Hymenoptera > Vespidae > Liostenogaster > Liostenogaster flavolineata. Next base: position 1,511,589 of record JAITYT010000759.1, read on the forward strand.
CGTGTCGTCTATTGGTCAATGTATGACGCATCTTTGCGTTCTCACGATCGAAATTCGTCTCTGAATTTGGAAACGCGCGTGATTATTACGTATTCGTAGAAATGCAGGAATTCTTGAGGTCCGAAGAACTGCTACCTAACGGGTTTCACGCGGTATTCGATTAAACACGTTCCATTAGTGAGTCGTAGGTTTGAATTTTAGCGGCATTCGTACCCGGAAATCCGATAATGGGCGTCGGGACGAGATAATTCTCGCGCACGAGAGCATCTCGAATTTTTCCGACTGGTAATTAAAAGTTCGAGCGACGTGATTTCAGGTTCCTCTGCTTTACCTTTGAAAGAAGAAAGAAGATCGTGGAAAAACGATATGGAAAGACGAGCTGACGTCTCAATTATTACATTAGGGAGAGCGAAAAGTAATCAAAATGGCGAAAAACATCTATTTATTGAGGAGATCTTAAATACTAATCGACAAAAGAATTTCCATCATTTTCCAACACTTTCTGCCAGTGTAAAGGCAGTTGTTCGATTCGCTTTTCAAAAAATCTTTAAAATATAATAAAACAATTTTTTTTTAAATCGAAGAAATTTTGATTACTTTCCGGTAGACCTAATGTTAAATTTACCAAGGAAGAAGAAAAGGCCAAGGAGAAGAAAGGCTTATATCAAAACAAAATAAATATCAGGCTATCGAAAAGTAATATCTCATTTTTTCGTCAAATTAAAAATCAAATAATTTTAGAATATATATTGTTATTTCGAGTCAATGATTTAATCACCCTCGTTATCATTTTCACTTGCAAATGATTCTTGCGCAACTTCGGTGTACGCAATCGATTGATTGTTATTAAATAAGCGTTGACTTGCGCGAATACAAAATTATTTTTCGATATTCTGATAGAAAGAAAAATATTTATATTTTCCAGAAGTCGGGTGTGTATCTCCATCGTGTGTAAAAACAAAGGACACGCTTCGAAAACGAATCGTAAAGATTAATTTGAATCGCCACTCGTGACGTTCTTCCAGTCGTCGTTTAATTATCGTTAATCGCTTAGCATCGTCGAGTACTCGACGTCGAGTGCCACCAGCTCGATCAAACGCATCGACGTCGCGCTCATAACGACCGAGAAATCCTAGGACGTCGTTCTTATTCGCCTCGCGGCGCAATCGTTCGGTTTATTCGCGATTCGAGGGGCACCGAGGCTCGCGACAAAGATTTAATTGCTCGATGCTACTCGAAGAGTCGCTAGGTGGAAGTGCCGCCTGTTAACGATAGAGTGGAGAAGAGCGACGAGGCTAGAAAAGAAAAAGCAAGGAAGGAAGTCCCTTTAATTTGCTGGAGAAACTTTTTTGCATTTCGTGTCGTTGGGATCAACGACGATTCCTCGAGGTGGGGGCGCCACGTGTCTTCTTTCTTGTCTTCGGTCGAGATTGCAAGGATGCTGGACGAAGAAAAAGAAAAGCGAAGAAGAAAATTCCTTTAATTTATCAGAGGAACCGTTCCGAATCTCGTGTCGTTGAGATCAACGACGATACCTCGAGGTGAGGGCGCCACTTGTCCTCTTCTGTTTTCGTTCAAGGTTACAAAAATTTGAACGAAGAAAAGGAAAAGCAAAGTGAAAATTGAAAAACCTTTTCGCATTTCGTATCGTTAAGATTAACGACGATTCTTCGCGGTGGGGGCACCACTTGTTCTCTTTCTTATATTCGTTCGAGATTGTAACAGCGTAGAAGGACAAGGAAGAGAAAACAGAGGATCAGAATGGAGAGGAGGAAAAGTCATCGATAGAAAAGTGACAAAGGACTCGTCCATTGTCAGGAGAAAACTCGTTTATCACGATGCAGCGACTCGTCCGTCGTCCTAATTAGCTCCATCTCCTTGTTTCCCCCCGCTTAGAGGTTAGGTCCGTTCGTAAAGCGCGCGAACTAGAGGAGAAAGTCGAATTACCTCAGCTCTCGGCGCGTAATCGGAGCCTAAAGCACAATTTTTCCTTTTCTAGGTAAAATTAAGCCGAATTTTTATAGTTCATCTTGTTCCTCTTGGTACCCTACGCATCGATGTGATATATCTCTTATAGTATTAATCGTTCAGTCGACTTATTCCATTAATTTCATTAACTAATTAGAAAATTAACTAAGAAGAAATAGCTACGATTATATCCGTTTGTACCACCGGTGGTACACGTTGTAGTGAACGCGTTAATCGAAATTCCGCTCCACGAGGAGCTCCAGAAACCACCGATTCGAAGCACGGATATTGCTTCGATACCGCTGTTTTCCAGCTCGTTCGCACGACTGTTTCGCTCGTCAAAGTTTACCGATCCATTCAGGCGAATTAGCATGACATCGCCGAAGTGGAGACGCGCCGTTAAGCTGGCGCTGATCGCGCTGGAGTAGCGCGTGACACGTTCGATACACCGAATACGCGAAGTGCCGCGACTGACTGAATTCGGATGAGCGATGTCCGCTAGCTACAGCTCTTGGCAAGTTGGAACTATTTACTTTTAACACGTTCCCATTGGTCACCCTGTATAAAACGTCGTTGCGATAAGTAGCTAGTGGAATCAGGCGGCTCGAAGCGCTCGACGACAAGTCTATAAGACTCTCGAAAGGTTTTTCCTGCTCGCGAGTCGCGCGACCACGATGAAAACCTTAAGGGATTCCCCGGGGAGAGCTCTAAGCCCGTATCTCCGAGATTTCGCGTCTGAGATTCAACTGGAAGCTGTTTACTCGGTAAATACGCGCCCTCCGATCCACGAGGCTATAAATTTTCATTTCTTCAGCGGCCGAGCGGATTTAAATCTTCGAGACTAATCCCGGCCATTTTGAGCTCGAGACGATTTACCAAAAAATGTCCGGCACGATAAAGAACGTCCGGTTAATAATTGGCCTATGGAAGAGAGAAGGAAGAAGGAAAAGGTCGAGTATACGCGTGAAAAAAGGTGCCAAGCTAAAGTTCGATGATAAAATCACGAGGTAAAAACGTTCGGTGCTTTGAAAAAAATTCCTTTTTAGGATCGTTAGCTCTGTTTGGTGTTTGCAAGTAATCAAGAAGCTTCTGTTATCCGACGTTCGAATATCGACGAATCGCGAATGCCAATCGATCGTTGGGAAGCATCGAAAAGTTCCTTTGAAACCGAGGAGAGGTATTTCATTTGGAACTCGTTCCTTGTCGATTTCCGAGAGACTCGAGAATTTTTAGAGCGGATTAGAGTCGAAAAGTGATACGCGCGTTCGAGTGTTCCAATTATGAGTTCGAGAGTGGATCGAGTAGCGAGTTAACCTTTGATTCCTTATTGATATACATACGTGTACTTGTTACGGGATTTCTACGAGCGGAGATTTACCAACGAAGTGCTTTCGACGGAGCTTCAGAAGCGATCCGCCTTCTACATTTTGCAAGCTTCGCGACCGACTCGAGAAACGTAGACTCTTCAAGATCTTCTTCGTCTCGCAAAAGGATCCGCTAAGGATTACGAACGTTGCGAAGCAACTGTCGACTCGACGTTGCAAGATGTAAAAGAAAAACTTGAAGTCTCATTTTTGGGACTGTGTTGAACGATCGACAGACCACTGTGAGTGGGAGGACACGAAGTTACCATTGGAATTATTTTATCGCAATTTTACATTGCAGGAAATGTTTTAAATCGAGAGATTATTTTAGAGACATCGAGAAATCTTCCCGTCTCTTTTTACCAAATCGTTCAAATTTTTATTCCCAGGACTCTGTTGAACAATCGACAGATCACTGCAAGTGGGAGGACACGAATTTAACGTAGAAATTATTTTATCATAATTTTACATCACAGAAAATGTTTTAAATCGACTTCTATGCACTCACCTTTAGAGACATCGAAAAATCTTCTTATCTCTTCTTCCCAAATCGTTCAAAATCCTATTCAATCTTATTAAAGCCGACTTATCAACCTGGAGAGATCATTGGAAGCATCGAAACCCGATCGTTTCGTTGTCCCTTTGTTCTTTTTATCGCGAGTTCGCGTCGTCAGCTTTCCACCCTCCTAACGTATAAGTCGTTAAAAATCGCCGACGACAAGTTTCGATCGTTTCCACTTCGCGCGACGCTCGGTAAGAGGCGGAAACGGCATCGAGATCGATGGCGGCGTCTCGATGCCCGAAGAAATTCAAGGAGTTGCTTAGCAGTTGCTCGTTACGAGCACGAAAGTTCCTGGGAGACTGACAACTTCCTGCGCGCCAACATTCTCCAGATTTCATCCTGAGTTCGGTCTGAGTTTGGTGAATTAGTCGCGTAAGTCAGTCGCTCGAACGCGATTTAAAAGCTCGCGAGGAAAAGTTGCGAATATTTAGCCAAGTGATTCGACTTTAACGAGTAACGACATTTTTTTTACGATTTCACAAAATAGTACGTACGTATTAGGTTGCTCGAAAGGTAATTTCGTTTTTTTCCCAACCGAGGACTTAATTAATTTATCGAATTCGACCGTTCGTGATCATTTGAAACGCCATTTTTATAAAGAAAAAGAAAACGAAATTACTTTCCGAACAATCTAATAGATTTAACGAAAACAGCACGAAAAGAGAGACGACAAACAGAAGACAATAGAAACCTAATCGAAATTAGACAAGAGAATCGATCGGAGGGAACCAACCTCGTTATTTCGAGCCACCTCGTTACATCGACATTGTCCTTCGCGAGGATTGGCGCGCGCGTAAACGTCGTTGTCCTGTACCATAAATATCGCACGTCGGAGCGATATTTACGTCGGGCCAGCTCGTATATTCCAGCAAGGTCGGCTTGTCGTTGTCGTGGCCATCGTCGTTGCTGACGATAGCGCTTGGAGATCAGAAGAAGGAGTGCAATCTGGAAAAGGAGGTCCAAGAAATCCAAGAGATACAAAGAAGATCCGAAATAGATCCAAGGAGAAACCAAAAGAGGTGTTTAAAGAAGATTGAAGAAATCGATCGGAAATAAAAGTAAGAAGGATGAAAAAAATGAACTCAAACCAACTCAAAACATTCAAACCACCAATTTGTTGAACATTGACTCGTCGAAAATCAGTTCGAAACGGTCAATCGGATTCGAGTTTAATCGCAGGATTCCCTTTATTACGCGCCAGTAACACCCTAGAAAACGACGTTCCTCGTCTAGTCGTCGCATCCTAGGTGAACGAGGAGGACATCCGTTGGAATTATTTGCTCGGTTTTCTCGTGCTTTTATGACACGGCCGATATATTAAGAGAAAATACGAGGAAACTTTCCGACGTAGCTAATAATTCCATTTCGTCGAGGTACCGAGCTTCGTCCGTTCGTGTTCTCCTTGTTACTCGCTCGTTCCCTGATGTCGTGCTCTCCTCTTCCACCTCTAACCCTCGCTCCATACTTCTCGACGTTCCTGGACTAATATTTGTAGGTTAGTCGTTAGGTCGGTTTGCTCTCGGACCCGAGGCGTTGTTCGACGCCAGCGTTTTTCGAGCTAACTCCCGTCCGAATTGCCGTCTGCTGTTTCGAATTTGAAACCGCCTTTGAAAAGTTTCGAATAGCAGCTGGTATCGGTAGCACGTCGTTGCGATCGTTTTCTAACCTCTAAACGCGTCGTTGTTCGCGAGGTAATCGCTAACGAATCGTATTGCCTAAAGATTAAATTGGTCTGATCCTAAACCTATCTTTTGCTCGTTGTTCTTTGGAAAGAGAGTTTTTGGTAGAGCTATTGGACCCCACCAACGACCACGATGCAAATAGAAAGGGTCGGAGAGCCAAGTAGGCCTCGCGCAACGAACAATCTTCGAAATACCGAATTCCCATCTCGCCTCCGACAGTCTCTCGATTTTATTCGACTCGTAATAATCGCAATGCTCGTAAATAAGCTAGCTACCGGCTTCAACCTTCGGGCTCTCTAACTCTTTCTTCTTCTTCTTCTTCTTCTTCT
>JAITYT010000759.1:1536228-1548339 GCA_025433975.1 Liostenogaster flavolineata
ATACTATAAGATATTATAAAATTTCTAGATCACAATGTCGAATTTCGGGATGACTTTTCTGTAAAAAAAGAAAGAACAAATATACGATATATTCAACCTAATAATTATGCTTAAGATTATGAAACCATTGCGCAAAATATTAATTACCTTTAACTTCAATTCTATTCTATCTATCTCACCACCAAGCATATCAACAATATTTTCTCCGTGTTTCAAAAGAAACGCTTCCAACTCATCGATATTTTGCATAGTGTTAACCTCCTACGACAAAGCAACGACACGATACAAAACGAACTCGTTAAAAATGAATTAATTAAAATTTGAGACACGAATCGTCTCGACGTTACCTTTAACATCGCGATGAGATCTTGCTTATCGAGATACGACCTTGAAAGTTCCCGCCCGTCAAAGTCAAGCTCAGCTTTGTATCTAACTAAATTATTACCCATGTCGATACCTTTAACGTCATGAATGGCTCGAACCTAAAAAGAACGAAGTTGATTAGCAATTGATAAACTGACATCGAACTAGGGAAAGTTCTGTCATCGTTTTTCCTACCATAATATCGGCTTCCAATTCGGCGTTAATATTATCAAGATTCTCTTGAGATATGCTCCTTCCAACAAGAGCAGCTACGTTCGTATAAATTAAAAAAGACGCTACTGCGCCAAGAAGACCCCCGACCAAAAGGGATCCAATGGCATCGAATATAGGATTATTTAAATAAGACGTCAAACCCATGCAAGATGCGGCGCAAACCAATCCCAAGACCTAATAAAATATATCAAACAATTATTAACGATAAAACATGATCTTCCACCGGGTGTACCCTAAATATTTAAATATAACGAAGGCTATTCACAGCTGCTAGATCCTCCATGAGGACGACGTTTACGGATGGATCTTGTCCTTCGAGTACGTATTCCTTGAATTTCTTCTTCTTCTCTTCCGCACCTTTTTTAATGGAATGTATCGCCACTAATAACGTTGCTCCTTCGGACACCATCGATCCGAATAAAAGAAAATACGCCCAATAAAACGACTCCACGGGCATGGGGAACAGAACCCCGTGAATCCCATGATAAAAAGATAGACCAGTACCGACGCAGAAAATACCTACACCCGATATTAAAGAAGAGACGTACTTCATGTTCGTATAACCGTACGGATGATCAGGATTGGGTGTCTGAAATATTTTTAGAAAACGCAAGATATTACAAATTCTATTTCATTTCATACGAAATATTTCGCTACGTTCGTCCTCCAACTATTTTATTTTTACTTTAACTCACCTGAACTGACTTATGAATGCCATAGGCTAAAATCAATTGGTTAAATGTATCTGCTGCCGAATGTATACATTCGGAGAACATACTATGAGAACCAGTGACTATCCAAGCGTATAACTTGAAAAGAAAGTTGCAAGCATTTCTAGAATGGAATTAATCCGTGATTAGGTAAGGCAGATTATCGCTCTACGAAGAATACGATTGTAAAAGTATATATTAATAGTTACATAATAATTGCAGTTAAAACGACAGTACCGGATCTACCGAAGAGACCTTCTTGCTCAATGGTTTCGGTGTTCTTGGTGTCCATTTCACGTCTGTAATCTTTTAATCTTCGTTTGACAGTAAAAACGTCTGTAAAATGGTGTAAAATTTAAGAAAAGAAAAAATCATTAAACGTTACGTCGTTATTCTCTATGTTACTGATCTTATCAATTAATTACCTTCAACTTGAAAGTACTTGTCAAAACTTAACGAACACGATCATTAAGACTAAAGTCGAAATGTAATTAATTTTTTACATTTAACTCTACGTAAACAGGGAAAACGGACGAATTTGCTTACTCTGTTGATAAGTTTTCCGTTGGACTTCTTTCTTCAAGAGTTCTTTGAATAACGCTTCTCGCGATCCCCACACCTCCAATGCTCTAAAAGCATTAAAAGCTTACAGCATTTCATCAAAAATCATCGGTATTACTCGATCGATCACACGGCACTGTTCATCCGTGCGATCAATTTCCTTACTTGGCCTCGACATCCTTCCTCCAGTAAACGGTAATCGGTGGTTCGAACTCGTACGGAGATCTTCGCTTGGTTTTGGGTAAACTTTCCAAATCGGAAGGTTTCAGCAAGAAATCCGACATCGCTCTGATCGGCGTGATGAAGTTGCGCTCCAAAGAGGACGTAGGTCTGGTCGCTATCTTACCTATAAAACACAAACGACGTTAATAAGAATCCTAAGGATCGACGACGGAGGCTATACCTTTCTTCGAGAGATCTTCTATTACCGAATCTTTGGCATTTGCTTTCAGCGGTTCGTTTATCTGCGTTACCGTCTCTAGATTCTTCTGTTGCTTCGGATCGACGGGAACGGTCTTTACTTCCAAAGGTCTTTCCTTCAACTTCCCCAATTTCTCTTCGTTCAATTCCGTTATCCGACCAACACCTACCGCGGATTCTTTTTCCTTAACGCTTGGCTCTTTCTTTTTTATTTTGGAATCGTCCGATGCCGATCTCCATGTTGTTACGAAACCCAACCTTAGATCCTCGCTCTTTCGCAAGACTCTATTACTAAAAGCCTTTTGATAATTTGACGTTAGATGTACCTTGTATCGTATACCATATTTGGGTGCTAGCGCGCTAGCGTGTCGTCTCGCTAAAATGTACAACTGTTCGACACTATGACAACTGCCATTATGAATAAAATTAAAAAGACTGTACGACCTATGAAGCATCATTCCGATATCTCGATTCTTTTCTGTAACTTAAGCATATAATTCACGTCTAACCTACAAAAGAAAATAGCAGACAATAACGACAAATAACATCGACGATTATAATCATTATTGTACGACAGTAACAAGAGCAACGTTCAAGAGGATAACAATAGCTGATCCCGGTGCCACTCTCTTCAAAATTTATTCATTTTATTCATATTATTTGTCAATCTTCAATCTCTTCGTTTCTGACTCGAAAGAGACATAAATAAGTAAATAAATAAATGAATGAATGAATGAATTAATTAATTAATTAACGAACGAATAAATACGCTGCGTTCTTCCTTCGTACTTTTATTAAAGCTAATCGAATTAAAATCCTAAGCTACGATGCCCATTGTTACTCGACGATAAGTATTCAAGAAAAGATGTAAATAATACTAACTTGAACTGTGACTGCCAGAAGCCATTCTTGTATACGATTTGTTATACATACGCTCAATGATGGATCGTTTGCGAGCTTTAATAAATATGGCAACAAATATTTTAACCGAACGTCTCTGGCCTACGACTCGGTCCTTTGATTGGCCTAACGGTCGACCAAGAATTCGTTTACCGACCCGACTATGCTCTTGGGTCATTCAAGCAGAACTTACGCGAGAAGCAAATCATACTTCGAAATACACGAGTTACGTCGAAATTTCGATCGGCGTGTTACGTAAACTCGCGTTCGATAAATTTATAAACGAACGAGCCTTGAGAATTCATCAATTAATCATACTTCTTATAATCCTTTTTATTCGTACTTCGCATAATTACTTCACCGGGAATTCGACATAATAGTTGGCGAGAATTCCGTAAGAGGCGCTGATGCGAAAAGGGAAACTGGCTGAATTTAATTCCTAAAAAAAATGATGCGTCTGCATTTCCATTCTTCGAATAACAATTGCACCTAATCGCTAAAAAAAAAGTAGATACGCCTGAAGTTCCATTCTTCGAATAATAATCCCGTTCTTATCGTTACATCTGTATATATTGTCAAATTTATTACCGACACTCGTTTCCAACACTGATCGAACACCATGGTTAAAACAGATATCGGTTTAAGACCACGTAACCGAGTAATCTTCGACTGCGCGATATTATTGGAGAGTTTTCAACATCGAAGAATTCGTTCGATGTCGTAAAGAAGCAGAATTAGACGCAAGCTCTACTTTCTGTCGTTCGTTTGTTCAACGATAAGCCGAAGTTGCAAACATCGAATTCGATCGGGGGCTTATCTTCCTTGCGATATGTACGGATAAGAGAGTTGTCACAGGCAAGAGGTACGAAGGTAGAGTGAGTTTCCATCATGGACGCCGATCGCACAAAAAGTGATTCGCAGTTCATATCGTTTCAAGATTTCCCCCCGATAAATCAATCGAGTGGGTCTAGTCAAGCACAATTTCATTTGGATCCTCCCAATCACGATGCCTTTGGCAATATGTCAAATGACTCCACGGGGATTGGCATTATCGAGGATCTGCAGGACCTACCTGACAGAGATAAAGGTTAACCGATCTAACCATTGCAATTTCTACCTTCGGATTAGGTTTACATACTTTGCGCTTATCATTTTTTTTGTCCTGCCACTAACACGTATGTTCTACGAGTTTGTCATGCTAAACTGGACACGTGTCATTTGTCAACTGACAGAGATAAGGTTAGCCGACCTAGCAATTGCAATTTCTACCTCCGGATTGGGTTACCTACTTTGCGCTTATCATTTTTTTGTCCTGCCACTAACACGTATGTTCTACGAGTTTGTCATGCTAAATTGGACACGTGTCGTTTGACAACTGACAGAAATAAGGTTAGCCGACCTAGCAATTGCAATTTCTACCTTCGGATAAGGTTACGTACTTTGCATTTATTGTCTTTTTGTGCTTCCGCCAAGACGTATGTTCTATAAATTTGTTTCTCAAACCGAACACATGCCACTCTACAGGTACGCCACCTCGCAGTTTCTGGACGGTCGAATATTACCAAAAATACTTTAACGTCAACACGAGTGACGTAGTAGAGCGAATCAAATGGTCCATGATTCTACACAAGACCGACAACTATTTGGTAACGCATATAAGACCCAACCCAGACTTATATGGTCCATTCTGGATATGCGTTACCCTGATATTCTCGATAGCGATTAGTGGTAACATGGCAAACTACCTACAAACTGCCAACTCCACCAGCTACCACTGGAAATACGACTTCCATGTCGTCTCTTACGCAGCTACTTCTATATTTCTGTACGCATGGTTATTGCCACTAGTCCTATGGGGTGGATTGAAGTGGACCACCAACACGAGAAACACGGAGGAAGAGTTAATAGAGGTATTTGGTTTCTCATCGTTTCATCGATAATCGTTACAAGAGAACGCTCGTTTCAGTCGTACGCAACTCCGGGACTCCTAGAGGTGTTGTGCTTGTACGGTTACTCCTTGGCTATTTACGTGCCAGTGGCGTTTCTATGGACGATACAAATTAGTTGGCTACAATGGGCTTTGGTCGTAGTCGCTACGATATTATCCGGTGGAGTTATGTTGCGTTCGCTGTTTCCAGTTATAGCAGGTAAAACGCCGACCGCTTTTCACTCTTACTCGAGAGAAGGTGCGCCATCTTTTAATTTCTTTCTTTCTTTTTTTTTTAGGAAGACACAGAGTCATATACATCACTTTGATCCTTGGAATGCACCTTCTGTTCGGCGCTGGTTTCATGTTATGCTTTTTCCACGCCGGTTTCAGGACCGCCTCTCCGCATGCCAAAGAGATGATCAATATCGCTAGTACGCTTCAACTGCCTAAAATATCGTTGAACGAGACAGAGCACGCGGCTAAGATACGCTAAGATATTTATACGTTACACGAATCTTCTTCGGCGACGTATCGATAAGCGTCGTACTTGGATGCCAATTCCGTAATCGAATGGTGAGTCGCTGTTACAGCGAGAAGGCTGTAGATCGATCTTCGATTATTTACTCTTCGGAAAAAAGCGAAAGCACGCGCACCACGGTAAATTATACGAATAGCGTACACAGTCTTACAGCCTCATTTTGATACGAACGATCGCGTAGCGATGTAACATCCGCGGTCCAGTGTACGCGATCTTTATAAATAGGAAAATACATAAGACAGATTTGAAGTGTTTGGTTGATTTATTTCATAGCCCCACTTGCAACGTAGGGACACATTACACCAACGCAACACACATATCGTTCACGATCATAGGAATCTTCATGTTGCACGCAGTAGTCATTAGTATCCGTAATATAATAGATTATTTGTATATTGTACGTAATTAATATTTTATTCATTTCGATTAACCAATGTGACAAAAGGCAACATTCATTTTGTAGTAGTATCGTTACGTTGTTATTATCATTAATGTATTATTAATATATACCATGACAGTAGTAATTTGCTCATTGGTTTGTTGCTGATGAGTAGACGCGTTTTTTGTTTCCCTTTCGTTTTTCTTCCCACTTTTCGATTACTTCGACTTCGTTTCGTTCTAGCCTCGTAAGACGGGTTACAACCTCCGAAGGCGTCTTCGCCAGGAAGAATATATATATATATATATATATATATATACGCACGTAAAAGCGACTTTAGGAAAATCGATCGATACGATAGTCTATCGATAATACTATCTCGTAAACAATGCTAAGAATTTTTTATCGTAATATACTATTTCGAACGATGCTTCGTGAAAGTCAATAAAAGCGAATCATATAGGAAGTCACGATACTAATTGCAAATATTTCGACGTCCGGGAAGTCTTGCCGTTTTACGAGCCTCGTCGATGTGAGCGACGTTACGTATAAAATACGAAAATTCTACGGATAAGCCTAGGAGAGACCAATACGAGCGCCGAGCACCTCCTTAAAGCGCGTACTTCCTCCTTTCTATCGTAATCTATCGATCCCTTTGTCATCTTAATCGAATAATTAGAATGGGGCCTTCGTCGTATCGGATACGAAGTGCGGTAAGCGAAGACGATAGTCGCTTGGAAAACTTATTCTTTATAATAATTACATTACGATTCGATCGTTATTTATAATCGCGTCGCGTCGAAACTATTGTAGTATCACGAAAGCGCGTTTCAGTGCGACCGATCGTTTTCGATCTAATATTATTTCTGAATAACGGGTGCGTGTCTCGCCATGCCGAATTCAACTTAGAAATCTTTTCGAGTTACGTATCGTACAGTTGCCGCGCCCCGAATCGTCCGCTATGATTTTACGCGATAGATTGCAGTCATCGAACGAGTAAAAATGATTTTTAAAATATCCGCTAACTATTTTCTCGCTTTTCTTTTCTTTTTCTTTCTTTCGTCTTTTCTTTTTTTTTGATATTGGCAATGTTTAACAACGATCTCGATTAGCGTCACACACACGCACGCACGCAGTCGCACGCTCACACATACAACACGCTAATTCGCGGTTCTCCGTGGTGCTCGACAGCAAGAAACTGGTAAAGTATTCGAGTTTACAACTAGTGCTCACAACGACTTGGTCCGACGTGTTTTCTTCTTTTTTTTTATGAGATATTACAGTCAACGATTGCAAATAGGCAGGAGCATAATTAGTAATAAATCTACGGCAGTCTACAATTATGTTACTGCATTTTCTAATCCCGTCCAACATTACGAACTACGCTACTTTTTTATACCTTATAGCTTTTCAATACATTCGCATGACCGTTTTGTGGATCACGCGTTCGACGGTTAAAGCATAATTCACGAGTAATAATTAATATTATTAATATTATTATTGTTGTTGTTGTTGTTGTTGTTGTTATTATTATTTACAATAAGTCGTGCAATCGGGCATATCTGTTATTATAATATACATTTTTATCTGTCGTTATCGTAAGTGCCCGTACACTCCTCTAAATATACGGTATTACATACGTGCCTTTAAAAGCGCGGACGTTGGTTGTAACTATTACACATACATAATATTACCCTGGTTTTATCAATTATTACATTACAGTATAATATACGTATATAACATTATTCGTAAATGTCGTGCTTCTTTTTATACAATTGGAGGCGCTATATATTCTCTACTACTATATGCAATATTACAATAATGTCAGGTTGATTATTCAGTCGCTTGTTTAGTGAATTATATATAAATTATTTTCTTAATATATCCGCTGACACGTCGTTCGTTACGAACCCCCTTTGCGTACTATACATAATAAATCTATCGTATCGATAAGACAGCATATTCGTTACGAATCCACTTCGTTTCGTGTATATGTGTATTTAGAAATTTCTTCTCTCTCTTTTCTTTTTCTTTCTTTTTTTTGCCTTCTTTCACGAAACTAAAGAAGTTCGGTTCAAGGAGAAAACGAGTCGCCGCCCGCTTGAACGTTGAAATTAGAATTAACACAACGAAGAAACAGGGCGAGAAGATCTCGTCGTGCATCCAAGTCATCGACGTTACGGTGAATCGTCGTAAAAAGTATCGCGAACCACTTTCAGAAATCGGTCTATCGTCGTATTGTAAGATTTACGCGCCATATTGTTGTATTTTCTGAGCTTCCTGCACTTCTTATTTTCCCGTTGAAAATCTCCGAAAAAAATTACGAAAGTTTCGATTCGATGTTTACTCGGAATTTGTACAAACGCATATTCCAAATCGTTATGATTATTTGTAGGAACTCTGGTTCGGCAATAGACGATAATTATGAAACGATGAATCTTTATCAATTTTTCTTTTTTCTTTTTTCTTTTTTCTTCCCCGATTTGCGACCGACGCTTCCATCGAGACGATATCTACGTCGACGAAGATCTCGCGTCGCGAAAAATAGGGAAACTAAGGCTGCTCCGCGCTATCGAAAAATCACTTTTCATCGAGTCGAAGCGTTTCGATGAAAATATTCTCGTAGACGGGCGTAGAGCTTCGCGTACACCATCGCTATGTTCTTACAATTGAACGTATATATGCGAACTACTCTTTAGACATCTCGTTATAATTGGGAGAAATTACACGGAAAAAGTGACGAACTTTTCATCTCTTCAATTTTCAATTTTCTACCAAAGATTACTGCGGTCACCTTCGCGAATTTTGATATGTTCTTTTATATCGGGACGCCGAAATTTTCTATCCGATTTTTTTTCGATCGCCGTTAATTTTTGCGAGCGATCAAAGCGAATTTTGGTAGAAGATTGAAACGAAGTCGCCTCGAACAGAGTGCGTGAAATTAAAGCGATTAAGAAGAGTCACGTTGAATGCAAAAGGTATTCATAGATATTTATAGATAAGACGTGAATAGAATTGGTGCAAATTTAACGCAAAAATTCGTTATGATATTTCCACATATTTTCCACGAAAATTTCATTCTTATGAAACTTAACAAATTGCATTTCTTCGAATTAACGGAGAAATAAACTTGACAAAATTCATACGAAAAAAAAAATAAAGAAAAACATTTAATCAAACGCGGAATTTATTGATGGACACAGTGAACTGTATCGAAGTGGTTCGAGAAATTTCAATTTTTCGAGATGGTGCAACAAACATTCCACCATGCTGCATATTTAGATATCAAAAAGGTGAGATGTTTTTAGCTCTGTCGTGCTTGAAAGGGTTCAACAAACCAGCGAATTAAATCGCTAACGTTAAATCGCTAAAACATTTATTCTAGAATAAAAAGTTCTTTCTTTCACTTAATACCTAACGATGAAAAACTATCAAACTTACTGCGACTGACATCTTATATTCCTTGAATTTATATATATATATAATTTTTTTTTAAATATCCATATCGTCTTAAGGTAATCTAAGTGTCCTACGAATTACGTAAACTCTCGTCATTTTTGTTACGTCAATGCGTCAAGCGATTTACACGACTATCTCGATTATGCGTATCAATATGAGAAATCGATGAAGAACAGAGCAGGATGCAAACGGAAGAATACCGATCTTCTCTTTCATTCTCTAAGATTAACTCTATTTCGCGTATTATCCATAAAATTGATTAACTACGGTATAAAAAAATGATCTCAGTTTTACCGTTCTCACGAGCTTCTTCTCACTTGTAAGCATGAGGTGCTAACGAGGTCATCGACACTCTATTTTGATCGTTTCTTTTCTCTTTTTTTTTTCTTTTCTTTTTTGGTGAAAATATTTACTTTGATTGCAAGCTTAAGTAATAACAGGTACTTAATATTTCAGTTAACTCTTCGAAAGATTCGTCAAAATCTACGTGTTGGAATGATTACTACTTATATTGTCAAAACGGTTAACTCTATCTATCACTTTGATTATTACAATGAACAGTAAATCGCGAACGCGTCATTAGTTATCCTATAATATACATACATATCCAGAGGTTCGTTTCTATCTCGTACACGGTCGAGTCTCGATAAGTACCGATTGCTTCTTAGAACCAAAAGAGAAAAAAAAAAAGAAAGAAAATTTCGTTCAAACAAAAGCGACCAAAAACACGTTCACGACGGGTCCCTAAATCGTGCGTTTCTCCATCGGGCTTCGTTGATCACTTTTTTCCCCTTTGATCCGTTTGTACCACCGGTGGTACATCGGCCCGTAACGAACGCGTTAACGCAAGAGGAAAGAAACGGAAGGAAAAGAGTTCTCCTTCTTCTTCCATTTTTGCCAATTAAATTCGGATCTATCTAATCCTTCAGGAACTGCGCGATCGATTAAAATAAACAAAAAAATACGACAGATAGAGGGCGGGTTCCTCGTCGAACGAAACGAACGATACGCGCAAATTTATTAAAAACGACAGAAAATAAAGAATGCAGGAAGTATAAGGATTGTAATGACAAAAGAATTCCTCACTGGTCATCGACGTAATACGAGGATGATTCATCCGTTTCTTCGTGGACAGAAAATTTTCGTCGCATACAAAACGAAAGAAAGTCGCGACAAAGAGAACGCTATGCTATTTCGTCAATTAATTAATTAACCGATTTCATCCATATATCGAATTGTCATTTTTATTTTCTCTCTCTCTCTCTCTCTCCCACTCTATTTAATTCGAGATCTCGAAGCCAAGTGTGCGTTCTCACATCGTCCTGAAATATTCCTCTTTTAATATAAATTGTATAATTTGTCAAATACACTTACACGACTTCGAAGAGTACCGAAGCTTCGTGGATTTACCTTAAGCATTAGTCTTTAGTATTCGATTAATATACTACAATAATATACAGAAAAATCGTGATTGTTGCCTCGATCCGCCGCTCCAACGCCTTCCCTTTCATCCCCCTCCCCCAACCACCCAGAATCGAGAATCTATCATCGCGATTCTGTTTCGTCGATCGTTCTCCAAGTTTCGACGCTCTTGGAAGCGTTCGTTTGTCGAATCGATAAGCACAGAATCGATTAGTACCGATGGACGAGAGCGTATCGAGGTTATTAATTAATTGATTGATTGATTAATCAATATGCGTCAGTAGTTTTACAATACACTAAATATAATCGGCCTGTGTATATTAAAATATAAATATCAAATACACTTCTTATGCCCACAGGATATAGGCACCGATCGAGTGCCGACGCGCGACTTAAAGATTCAAAAATTTCGCCAAGTAAGTCGTCACTGATTGGTAAGACCCCTTTTTTTTCTTTCTCTCTTTTTTTCTTTACTCTCTTTTACATCGGAAGAACGCGAAGCTCGTAACTACCAAAAATCGTTGATAATAAACGCCTTTTTTTTCGATCGACGTCATCGAATTCGAACGGATTCGTCGTTCAATTTTTCTTCCCTTCTTCTTTAAGTAGTTACGAACCAAGTTAGGATAAGATTAGAATTTTTGGTAGCCTAGATAGTAGATTCGGTATACGTATTCTTTCGAGTACGAGCGAGTTCATCGACTAAGAGCGGCGTTTGATTATCTTTTGCATCGATTTGTTACGTAGGAGAGAAACGACGATACCGAGAGTCACTCCCTCGTTATTACTATTTCATTGCATTTTATTTCATCTCGATCTACTTCGTTCCCGCGTTACGCGGAAGAAATGTAAGAAAAATAATCGTCCATGCGTCCGATTCCAATAGAGTTTCTTTCCTTTGCTATTAGTCGATGGGATGTTATCGAGGTGCAGCAGTAACGACTCCTTCACGCGTTAAATGTAACTTTTTAAACTTATATATCCGATCGTTACTAAAGTCCGATACGATATAGACGCGAGCTGTGCGCGAACTATTCCCGAGGTCAAACTAAACCTACGCTTTGTACTCTGATCGACCTCTGAAATAACCCGGCGCACGCACAATTAACGTTATCGTTATTTCTTACGCAAAATGTATGTATGTATGTATGTATGTATGTATGTATGTACGTACGTATGCATATATATATATATA
>JAITYT010000759.1:1554859-1581471 GCA_025433975.1 Liostenogaster flavolineata
CTCGCGTACTCGTGTACGCGTATGCGTACGTACACGTACATACGCGCCTCTGTGTAAGTGCGCGTAGATGACGTTCGTACACACACGAGTGCACACGCGTGTGTACGTATATACCATGTTATACGCGTACAAACATATATATATATATATATTTTTTTTTTAATTAATTTACATCCCATCCCCTAGCTTCCGTAGCTGTAAAATATATCTAATTAAACTCTGGACGTGAATCACTCTAATTAACATACTGTAATTAATCCCATAATCCGAAGTGGCTGGTATACAACAACTATGTGGATAGAACAATTCGCAAAACAATGCCTAAGCGTCATTCTATTAAAAACCACGAAATACACACGTCAGTCTACACGCGACGCTCGTCGGAGCGGAAACCCCGAGGAACGATAATTGCAATGCGCACCTGCCGTCCCTGGTATCGCTTAGAACGAAAGAATCGAAATGAAGAGAACGAAAAGAGAGCCGTATTTTGGATCTACGCCTTCTCACACCTTTTATACTTGAGCGGCTCGTTAGAGAAATGGCTCGGGATGTGGTAATAGTGGTGGTGGTAGTGGTGGTGCGCGATGAGGAAGAACACGATTCGACGAACGAGGAAAAAGCTGTCAAAAATTCGCTTTCAACAGAACTATGTACAAATACAATCGACTGACGTTACGGTTATAAACAATAATATAATAATATAAGAGCGAAGAAGTGTGTGCAATGGTACAACGTGACGTATTGGACGAGCATCGTTGCATAATGCTTGGATAATAGATATTCATTGCTATTCTTTCGTTTCTATTCTTTTCTTTTCTTTTTTTTTGTTGTTGTTGATCATTCGTGGAAAGTCTTATCGCTTATTGTTGACCCCGTATCGTTTCGTATCGATAGAAAATAAGGTAGGAGGAAATCATAAAAGCGACTTCCATGAATATAATTCGATTTGTGTCTCACTGAATTGTGCAATGTACTCTTATACATTTTAAGGATGACGCGATCGCGTGGAAATGCGAGAAATTGGAGTTACGACGACGGGGGGGAAGCGTGACTTACGGACAAATGCAAGCATCACGAATGACAATGGATTACGCAAGGGCGACTATTACGACTCGACTTAGCGATTAACGAGTCTAGTTAATCGAACTTTCGATATTGGCGTGATTCGTGGAGTCGAATACCTAATAGTAAACACGAAAACGGTGGTAAACTGTCGCTTTGTTACGATAATATTAATGATGTAAATGTAATAAATAATGAGACTGTTAAAACGGCCGTGGATTCACTGTGCCGAATCGAATAACTCGATGAAAACTAAAGACGACGTTGAATCAAGGAAATATACACATTTTATACAAAGACGTATCCAACGAGTGCCTCTTGCATCTACATTTACAACCTGAATTACCCTAAACGATTAAAAAAAAAAAGAAAATCCAATAAAACTCATAATACACATCTGTTAGTTAGCTAACTTAAATTTACATCGGTGTGAAACGTTATACGCTGGATTAATTGGTTCTATCAACAATCGTACCCTATCCGGAACAAAATAATTAATCTCGTGGGTGATAATATGCGTCCATTGTGTATGTGTGTGTTTGAGAGTGAGTCGTGTGTGTTGTGTGTATATCGTACATATAATGGCGTAATATACACGTAAGATAATTAAAAGTTCAAAATATTACACCCAGGAGCAAAAATCTTACCAGAATCAAACTTTCATTCGTAAAACTAACTATCGGGAAACTAACTAAGCTAATATAATTTTGCTAACATAAAAACAACATTTACGATATGCGTGTACATATCTTAAAAAATGCAAACTTATTTCGTGATAATATACAATTGTCCTTACGAACATAGTTTGCTAACAGCTTCATACCGCAAGGGTGAAATTATCATCCGTTGTAAAAGACTTACGCCGTGACAAGGTTTTTGGTCTGTTAGAACCGTAGACGATAACGTAGCGTTAAATAGAATAAGTTCGATCGAAAAAAATTGGTCTGTAAATATTTAGACAAATTCTCCCACTTCTTACAGCGAAACTTATGCCTTCCTGGAAACTTACACGAATCGATAGCCTCATTTATCGATGTGACGCGCAAAACATCGTTCATAAATTTCACTGCTAATTTACCGCGATCGATCGCGGTATTCCAAATTCAACGATTATAAATAATAATTCACAATTCGCATCGTCGTTATCCTACTTCTTAACGATCGATAAAGTCAAGACAATTCGAAATGAGAAAGGACACTTCCAACTCGTGACGTACGTAATGTATCGTTACGAGAAACGAAAAGAGAGGAAAGTTCCACGCGTCACGATCCATTTATTTGACTTGCCTTGCGCCGATGCTGTCGCAATTCCTAACCGATAAGCAGGTAATAGAAACAGAGTCGACGATAATAGGACGGATTGTCAACTTTAATGCTCGGAGACCACCTGCTCTTTTTTTTTTGTCTATGTGCCGTTGCATTGAAACATTGTTTGGTTTTCGTAAAACGAGAAGAATGGTAACGTTAAGGAAATTCCTTTCGATGAGTTCACATTTAAGCGTAGAATTTGTGCAAAATCAATGTATCGTATAGGCGATGTCCCTTATCATTTCGTATTACTCGTTGAATCTTTAAGAAAAAAATAAAACAAAAAACAAAAGATAAAGAAAAGACAATATCGGGAAGCTGTAAATTTCTCAGGAAGGAAACGTCGATACTATTAATATCCTATTCGTTCTTCTTTCAACTTCGTACAGATAATTCACTCGGTAAACCACAAACCAGAAGGTTGGTATTGATGTTTAGCCGGCGAAAGGGGAGCTAATCCATAAACGGCTGTAGGCTGCATATGTGCAGGCAGTGGATGCGCTGCGTGACTTGCCAATAATGGCCTGGCTGAGCTGTGGTGAGCTGGAGGTGGCAACGCACGACTAGAATCATACAACGTTAATGGAGACGAGCTGTAAAAAACGGGATAACATACGTTAGAGAGTCTCTGTAAAGATTTAGAGAAAAAAAAACAAAAAAAAAAGAAAGAAAGAAATAATAAGGCAGATACGCTTCTCAACGATCGATTATCAATCTTGCGCATGCTCTAAATCTTTAAATCGACGCGTGAATACGTTTTACGTACAAGTACGTTCTAAAGATTGCGTCGAATAATTTGTATTCTTTTAAACGCTACGGTATGCGGACACGTGCCAGCAGTATTCCGTTGTCGAAATACCGCCACGTCGACGAGGTTGCTATCGAACAGATTTTTAACGTCGAATATGCGCGATAGAGTCTGCTAAGTTTTTACCTAGATGAAGGTAGGTCAAGGCAGTCAATTTGAACAAGAGAGGGAGGCCCGATGTGGCGTTCCATTAAGATGGAAGAAATAGTGCTCGCACATCGACTTTCCGCTTTCGCAAAGAAACGATCGAAATGGTATATATTAAACTATTACTAAAACGAAAATATAATAAATGGTACACACATGCATGCATCAACTAGGTGTCTAGGTACCCACCCGGGTGTGAATCCCTGATAGGTGGGCACTTGTTGTTGCTGAATAGCGGTAGGAGCCTGAGTAGGTGCGGCTGTCACGTAGACAGGAGGTGGTACAGCGTGCGCTCTCGAGCGAACGTGAGCGTATTCCTGATAAAGAGGCTGTCCCAAATGCTGAGTACTGCCTATCACGGCTCCACTGGTGGGACTTCTACCTCCGCCACCACCTCCTGGACTTAAATGGGCCGAATGACCGTGATGACTGTGAGTATGACTCGGATGTGTCGCCGAGGCTACCACTTGGCTTTGCCTACACGCACAAGGTACCACGTATTACAAATTCATATTTATATTTGTATGTATATACCACGTATAAATCGGGCAAAGTATTTACCTATACTGATGAACTGGATTAGCTACTGTCCATTTCTGATGGTCTCTCGAGTGAGCAGCTGGTGGTTGGACGTACTCGTGTTTATATTCCGCGCGTTTTCCAGGCCAAGAAACTCGTTTGTCTGTTCCGGTCGTGTAAACTATATGCTGTTCTTGGAGGTGAGGATGAGCGCTACTCGTAGTCACGTACTGCAAGAAGTAGTCATGCATGTCATAGGCGTCATCCTAGAAAAACATTTCCCCAAAGAAAAATTACTAAAGGAGGGTAATCGGAAGCGCGTCTGTGCCATTCGACGGACTGGTATCTGTAAAGATGCACCGCAGTTACCAGGAACGATCGCGCACGGGAGAAACGAAAGAAGAACGACTGACAGGATCTTTAATAGAAATTTCATTTAACCTGATATGTCGGTGGCTCCTTGCAAGCTGGCGCGTGACACGGATGCGGAGCTAGATATTCCACTCCTGGTTCTGGCTTCGTCGCGACGTTGACCATGTTGCATTCCGATTGAACTTTGGCCAATAATCTCTTCTTTTGCGACTGCGTGGAATAACCGGAACTGCTACTGCAAGTGCAATGTTGTCTCGTTGATAAGAGGGGAAGGTAAGAGGGGGAAGTAACGAAATCAAGCAAGACAATTACCTGGTAACGTGGTGTTGCTGTTGGGGCTCGTGCTTAATTAATTGAGCGTTAGTTTGCTGATGGTGAGGATGCGGCGGCAAATGATGATACAAGTGGGCGTGTACCCGGCCAGGACTAGCTTCTCCGTCGCTATCACCGACTGTCACACAGCTGATCACGTTTTTACGCTGAGCCCTCTGAGACGAACTTTGCGTCGTATTGTGACTGTTACTGTGAGATTGAGTGGTAGAATGAGACTGTTGCATTGTCTGTACAACTCGCGGTGTGGACTGCGTGCTGCAACGTGTAAAAAGAACATTCGATTCAAACGAGAGGATCACTCAAAATCGTCTTTTTCATATATTCCCTCGTGGCACGATTCTGTCATCAGTCGCAACTTAGAGTTTATTCGGAGACAAAATTGTACCATATGTAAATTATACGCTAACGGCACGAAGAAAGTTCTTGCTTTTAGTCGAACGATCATTCGAGACTGTGGTAGCAGCAGTCGATCGAATGTATTACGCGTTAGCAATGATTCAAGCTCGTCGATCTCTAAGATTAATTTATCGTTTGATATTGAGTTACGTGAACGTACCTTCGGATGACCTCCTCACGGACAGGACGTCCGTCGCCAGACAAGCGAGTTACCAAACTCTGACAGGCTCCGCACTGGCGATCTCCACAGCTGTCGATAATATCATGCATGATTCTACCACAAAACTAACTCGTAATAAATGTTACCTCTGAGCCGAACATTTAGACATTGCAGTAATTTTTCGAAATTTTACATGCGATAATAACTAAAGTAACTTTAATTCTCCTTGCTAAAACATTGGATAGAGTCTATACAAACATTCTAATTTAATGAAAGTCGCATATGTACAATAGACTAATCAAACAATATTCTTACAAAGAGATACTTAAAGGAAACGTAGCAGAGCCAAATTAAATATCATCTGCCTTTAAATCAAATAAACTTCTCTTCGATGCGCAATAAATCGAAAATGTTTCTATCCTTAAAGTGGCTTGTCTACCAGCTAACTAGTTACGAAAAAGAAGCACCTGGTCTGTCTCGTGACAAGTAGTCGACTTAAACGTACCATTTTCCAGGTGTTTCGTCCTCGCTGTCGCTGATGGTAATGACGGAAACAGCCGGGGAAGGAGTGTCGTGTATCGTGATCGTTTGCTGGCGGACGGATGCTACCTGTTGATGTTCTATGTTGTGACTACTGCTATGCTTGCTGCTATGATGATGCGATTGCATCGTCTGCTGTTGCCAATGGCCATTCGAAGGCGAATGCCGCCTCATACTGCTAGGTGGTGTACTCTCTTTCACCCTCTTCTTTACTGGACTCAACTGTTGAGTTTCCTTCTTGTGCTCGTGTCTGTGCTGCGATTGCTGGGGTACGGTTACGTGATGCTGATGATGTTTCGTCACGCTACGTTTGCCCCAGCTGTGCGAAGGGTGTTCCACGAGTGCGCTAGTGTTGTATACCTCCGTGACTGGAAATACCGGCCGCTGATCCTTCCCCAAAACAAGGGTAATTAGTTTAAAAAATCTGTATCGCAAGGCATCGCGAAAGATACGATGTCGTTGCATTTTGGAAATCGAATAACGTACGATCTGTACCTTCATCGTTATTACCTGTAGTATGGCGGAACTATCCACGATCAATGGCCTTCCCCAATCGCCTGCGTCACTGAGCAAAGGTTGTTGTATCGCGGCGTGCTGCGGAGGCAGTTGCTGCCAAGAAGGTACGATAGCAGCCATCTGACGACTTCCGCCAGGCCAAGACGTCTGTACGGCATTCTAAACGCGTAAACGTGAACACGTAATCAATTTCTGGACGCCCTTAGCCGCATACGTGAAACGAGCTAGTTTTATATAATAAATAATAATAGATTGTCAATTTTGACTAAATCTTCCAAGCAGAAAATATGTGGCGATTATCTAGGGCAAATAAAAGTGACAATTAAAAGTATAACGAATTATCATCGCGATAAAATCGCCCCCGAAAAGGTTAAACAAATCTTACGATTGACTTTCTCGTGAATTTCTTCGTTTTAATTTTCATTGATTTACCGTCAATAACATCTGTCGTCCTGTTTCCACCATAGACACAGGAACTGCCGCATATTGTTGCTGAGCAGCTGCCGCGGCAGCAGCAACAGCTTGCTGTGATATGATCGATGGCTGAATTTGCAACGGACCTTGCTGCGCTTGTGGTGGCTGCAAAAGTGTCGTTTAGCGTTATAAAATCATTATAAAGTATTTGTAACGAGTATGCAGGAACGTAAGGCGAAGTACTTACTTGAGCGACAACTACGTGCTTAGGTGGACTCGGCATTGTCTGATAACCAGGGGGAGGACACAATATTCCAGGTACCAATTGATGCGGAAAATCATGCACGGCACTTCGTCCACCGTTTGATCCACTGGATGAACTACTATATTGAGTGGCCCGACGACTGCTGTTGCTGTAGATTTGGTACTGAAAGTTAACATCGCATTGCTGTAAGTAAATGCTCTTCCAAAGACTAACTAATTAACTAACTAACTAACTAATATTTAAAGGAAACCTACATATTTCGCGTGGCTAATGAAAAAATGTCCAAAGAAACAAAGGTGCTATTGTTATCGAGGCATTTCTGAGATACTAGCGTACCAGATTGTCATATCCAGTAGGTGCTGTTCGATGCTCCCTGACCAATCGTTGTACTTGATTGGTTAGTTGGTTGTTAAATGTAAGCGTTACCGCACTACCATTTGTCGTCGGTACAAAATTCGCTACTAAAGATGTCGGCGGTGGCGGTTGTGGAGCTGGTGGAGCTTGATGGTGAGCGGGACTCGCGGTAAAATCGCCAGCTCGCCTGCAAACCTCCATCATTTGGACGGAAGCTTTGATGTTGTTACAGTGCGCATAATCAACTAAATGTGCCAATGTAACAAAGGCGTGGTTCAGAGCCTCTCCGGGTGCGATACGACGCTCCTGTACGAACATAAAGGAATCGCACGTTGTACATCTATCGTTTAGCGATAACGCATTGATAATAGATCGATCGTGTTGCTCTCTCATCGATAAGGCGAACGTGCGATTTAAATTAAATATTGCTACCTGGTCCATGGTGAGCATCCTCTTCAAAAGGTCAATAAATTCCCTTCTATCGGCCTTCTCTGCCAAGAGCTGACCCCCGTCTAAATCAGTTGGTACGTTAACTTGACCAATATCATCAAGACAATTAAAAATATACTTTCTGGCTTCCTTGGATTTGATACCAGTTTCCGCCTCGTGCTCCTCTGGTGTTTTCAATCGCCAAAAGGGATATGTACCTTTAAACGTAATTCAGACGATATTTAAGTAAAGAAAATACCGGATCGAAGGAGAAAATACTAGGCTTTCTTCAATACGAAAGTAATAAACATTGCTCTTGATACTTACTGTCCATATCCCGATAAAAAAATTTAGTTGTTTTGCTAGCATTATTCAACATATGTTCGGTAGGTAAACCCTGAGTCTGACTTATATACCGAATTTGATCGTACTCAGAACTACCAGGGTACAAAGGCCATCCCAAGAACAACTCCGCAACGACACATCCGAGCGACCACATATCTATCGCTTCACAATATGGAAGTCCAAGAATAATTTCAGGCGCACGATAGTATCGCGATTGCAAATACGTATTGCAAACTGCTTTCGATACATGCGATGCCGAACCAAAATCTATGACTTTTACGCGATACGGTTGACGCAATGGGTCCACTAACATAATATTTTCTGGTTTCAGGTCCGCGTGTATTAATCCCAATTGCTGGAAAGCGAAACAATTTTAAATGAGAGAAGTGTTAGGTAAGCGAATTTTAGAGTAAGATACGATTTATAGACTATCGAAAAACGGCATACCTTTAGCTTTAATAACGCAGTTAACACTTGTTGAAGAATCGGCCTGATATATTTAAGCGGAAGCGGTGAAAATTTGTTCTGTTTTAAGAAGTCATATAAATTTTGCTCCAACATTTCAAAGACCAAGCAGGTGTGTGACTTATGCTGGAAGCACTCGTAGGCGCGCACAAAGTTGAACTCGTCCGCATTTTCCTGACTGAGTCGCGACAGGATGGAGACCTGAAACACGAATGGCACGTTTTAATCGTCGTCCTGAAAGGAAAGGGAGTAGGAACGATGATATTCGACCATGGTTACCATCGATATTCTTGCACGAGAACCCTATTTATTTAATTACTTGTTTATCGATTTTTGAACATCGATGAGCCAGCAATCGTTTTAAATTTATCTAAAGCCTTTATCCCTCTCTGGTTATCACTTGGAACATCGCGATGCAACGACAGATACATTAGTTCGCGTCTTAATCGACCGAGAAAAGACAAGTTACCTCAATTTGTCCTTGGCGCGCATACGAAGGATGGTTCTTCAAAATTTTGATTGCTACAATTTCGTTGGTTCCCTTTTTCCAACATTTTACGACCTGCAATGGGAGAGAATTATTTACACTTCGACGTCATCTACGCATCGACGAATTAAGCGTCGATTAAATTTCGTCGAACCGATCCTACCTGTCCAAATGTACCTCTGCCTAAAAACTCAAGGACCTCGTACTGATTGGTCATGGAGTAAAGAACTTCGTGCTGCACCAAGTGATAATCCCCGTCCCCTTGCGGATTACTTCCTCCACCGCCACCCCCGTTGGCTGCGTTAGCAACCTGTTTGCTGTGCGCCGTCATTCCTGCCTGTTTGTTGTTGTGCTGTTGCTGTTGCTGCTGCTGTTGTTGTTGCTGCAGCTGTTGTTGCTGTTGGGTATGATGTTGCGACACTACAGTACTGCCGACTGTGTTCGTCGCATTGGCGGAATGGACTGCCAGAGCGTCACCATTACCCTCTCTCGACCACGTTTTTCTCTGTAGGAGTAATAGACCTTTGTACAAAAATTACTGAGCATTAAAGATCATCGATACCTTTTTCGCTAGCTTTATTAGACATTTACAGAACGACCAGAAAACACACAACATCGACGTGGACGTCCGATCGATCGCTAGGAGTTCCTCGAAATCCGAGAGCGAAGGCGCGCGTCACTTTGGGATTCCTCGTGGGCACCAACGATCGAGAATTCTTCAACTTTCGTATCGCGATGATCAACGTGGTAATTAACTCGAAGTCGCGAGAAGCCAAATTATTACACGACGATAAAAGCCGCTAGCGGAGTTGCAATTCTCGAGGAAACGTCGCGCTATCTCGTAAGATACATCCGAATGACGAGACTCCAACGAAGAACGTGCGACTGTGCAGGTAGCGCGTCATGAAAGATTCACCGGCTGTAGCGCAAGTATATCGCAAAGAACAACATGAAATATGAAATGAAAGCCTTGACGCCAATCGATAGTTAACTGCGTTGTACGAGTAACGTTATCTACGCCGCGCTGGTGCCTTTCGGTACGATGCGAGATGTACGAACGAGTCGCCATTCGATCGGGATCGAGATGAATTTATCATCTCTAATCGATCCAGGTGCGTACACGACATCGATTCTACCACTAGCTAAGAAGAAGCAAGTGGCGATGAAAATGAATAGGTTAGAATAGAATGTTCAGTGGCTAAAACAAAGTCGATGAGAATTCGTAGGTTCGAACGAGCAACCTACAAGTCCAGGTTATTTTCCGTTGGACGCGGGGCGTCCGGAATAGCGATAAATTTATCATTTCCAACTAATCCAGACGCGTTCGGTCTATCTTTAGACGCGACATCGATTCTACCGTTGCCTAAAACGAAGTAAATGAGAACTTGTAGAGTGTGTGTTTGAGATTCCGCTACTACCTAAGACAAAGTGGATGAGGATTCGTAGATTCCGGCGGAAGAATTACTCCGAGCGTGCTTTTGTCTCGAGATCAGTCGAAGCGAATTTATTTCAGTCCGGAAAACGCCGTCAAATGAGCAACCTTCGACGCCTGATTCACGTCCTACTCAGAAACTAGCTATACGTTTTCCTTTCGAATCGATCGAGTGGGAAAGTTTTACTACTTTCGAGCGCGTCGTTCGTGCGGTGTGGTAGGGTGGGGTGTCGCTGATGAGATAAGCCGTATTTCGCCGTACGAAAAACAAGACTCGAGTGCGGGAGTCTCGCGTATCTCAAACGCATGAAGCGCGATGTCATCAAACCAGCTGTGCATCAGGCGTGCATCAGAGTTGAAGTTGTCGTCACGACCTAGTCGTAAAGACGTCGTTTTTATTACGAAGAGAAACAAAGCGCGCTCTTGCTGATCGCGAAGACTCGACAAGGCACAGCGTCGAAATTTTAACCAAATCGATGTTGCCATCTCGTTTCCCTTTGCATCCTTTAGCAGTCGATTTGACGAAAACAACAAAATGCCAAAAGTCTTGGCAAATCTTGATTCAACGTTAAACGGGGATGAATCGGTGCCGTGGAATTTAAGATCAGGGTTCTCCCGTAACACGAACGAGGAAAATTCATCGATTGCTTTTTCTTACAGGCCGACAAAGTCTTCAAGACCCTAAAAGGAGCGACATTAGATCAATTCCACAACCACGAAGTCGGGGATCGCACGAATAACGTATCAGGCAACGAACACGTATCAAGAATTTCGGTACCGGCCGCTTTTCGTTAAACAAAAGGTAACGACATCCTATAGCTTTGAAAAAAGATCGTAGAATCCTCTACCAACCTTCTGGCCACAGCGTTGGTACGTGTCTAGGAGCTTGATTGTCGAGGCTCGTACCAGTGTTTGCTGGTTCGGACTACTCTTCTGCAGCGCATTATTGTTGTGCAGCGAGCTGAACGCGGTATTAGCACCGTTCACGGAATACCGTTGCTGCAGCCCGGTATTGTCCAATTGGTAATCGCCGGTCGATTGGACCAATGCGTGCTGGATCACCGGCTGGCTTACGTTGTACTCCAATTTTCGCTTCTTGCTGTGATGGTGAACGGTGCTGTTACTGCTGCTGCTGCTGCTGCCGTTGACGCTACTCGTCTGCTGTGTTTGGATGAACATGTCACACATTCCCTGCAACAGAGGAACGGAAAACGGACACGTCGGTTATTGTTCTTTCGATTTCTTGCTTCTTCTTCCTTTTTCGCTGGTGTTTCGCGAGGAAAACATCGAAATCGAGGGTAGGAGGGGCGGGGAGCCCACCAGTGGGAGTGGGGAGTCAGAGAGGGGAAAAAATTTTCGCGCTTGTGCAACAGTCGACAAAATAAATCGTTCGATGGTAAAGCAAAAACAAGCGAACCGTATGATCCAAACTCCTTCGATGTAATGACGCGAGACGACGAATAAATCGTGAATAAGTATTGATGCGTCTTTCGACTAGAAAAAAAGGTCGTCGTCGTCGTTTTAATGACGTTTTTAATAATATCTAGGAAAAATAATCGTCTCGCAATAACGAATTACATTCTCGCTCCGACGATATTTCACATCGGCATTGTATGCAAAATATCGTAATGTCGCGACAGGGCGAGTGAAACGAATGAAGGAATACAACTGCGCAGCAAGAAATTGGAATTTCGAGCGCTGAGGCGCGACTGCCGTGCGTGCCGCGGTATCAGCGCTCTTATTGTTACTCAAAATCGTGAAGTATGATTCTCGCATCTAACTAAGATGTCTCTTTCACCGCGTATGGATACGGACTAACCGAAACTAGACCGTCTGGAAACAATGGCGGAGATTCCGATCCCCCTAACGACGTATCTTTATTGGCAAGAACGAACGTATTGTTACCAAAAAAAAGTATCGGCGCTCCGCTAACTTCTGAACTTCGCTGAACGATAAAATATAACCGGGGTATGAGATTATTTGACGATAATTTTGCAAGAATCGATGACATTCGAGCACCTTTAACAGGTGTCTCGATTCAACAACGGCTTTGTCCAAACGTTGCGTTT
Organism: Liostenogaster flavolineata; assembly: GCA_025433975.1. Taxonomy (NCBI): domain Eukaryota; kingdom Metazoa; phylum Arthropoda; class Insecta; order Hymenoptera; family Vespidae; genus Liostenogaster; species Liostenogaster flavolineata. Next base: position 1,567,281 of record JAITYT010000759.1, read on the forward strand.
TTCTTTTTCCTTTTTTTTCTTCTCAACATCGTCGACTAGCGACACGTGACTGGCCAGATTTAGAAGCCCGTTAACTCGACGTATCAAGCAAAAGTAAAAAGTTGTACGTTTAGTCGCAACATCGTGACGAACTGAGCACACCAATACCGACTGGGCTGATTTCGAGCGCATCGAGGCTTTTTCCTCCATCGCTCTCTCCGGTTTCTTGGATGGAACGGGTAACGATCGATCGTGGATTTTGCCCGTGTCGACTTCGACGACGCTAGAGCCGCTACGAAAGTTCGACTTTTTCCCCATTCTGTTATTACCGCTTTGAGGAAAGCAACGCGTTGTTGGCATCGATCGTTTTTACGTTGCGCGTCGCGCGGCGTAGGTTCGATCGCAACCGACGGAATAATTGATGGAAAATAACGTTCCGAATCCCCGGCTTTTTATCGCGAGTCGCGACCGTAAGATTTCCTGGTTTTTCGTCGCTCCTTTTTGCCGCTATTGCATTGCCACTACCTTTTCGATTCGTTACGACGAAGAGTCGAAAGTGCGACGTATAAAACTGCGGCAACGATGAATTCTAGGCGTGGGTGAATATGGAGTCGCTTCGGGGACGAGTTTGAGACAAGTGCAAATATATATTAGACGGTCGAAAAAGTATCGAGCCTTTTAAAGTAAAGATATAATGAGAAAGGGGCTCGATACTTTTTCGACTAGCCAATATTTTATTTCAGACATCACAAAAAGATATTAAGAATAGAATACAAAGAAAAGTGATTAAAATAACATATAATTAATAAAATTAATCAAAAAATAATTATTAAATAATAGCTGTTGTACCGTTAAAGATCAATTCGTCCGTCGGACGTCGGGATTTTTCGAGAGATCGTAAAACGTCTCGCTCTATTAATCTCGATCGTTCTTAATCTCCGTCTCTTAATCCTTTCATCTCCGCGAAATTTCGAGGATATACGTAAATGAACGCAAGAATTTCCATGATCGCGTATAATCATCGCTTTACGATAACTTTGCGCGCGACACGAGATCCCGAGCCAAAAACCGTCCCAGAGGAGCTGCCACTATAAATTAGCCCGCGATAACGCCGGCTATAGCCGGCGTCCGTCGCCGCGACTGACATCGCGGATGCCGACTATAGTCGACGCTCGTACGCACAGGTCGTCACGTGGGTGTCGACAACAGTCGGCGATCGTAACGAAAGGGTTAAAAGACGAACCTCGTTATCGGACCGCAATTAACACGAATCGCGAAGGGGCGAACGGACGATCGCCATTTTACGCGCATTACAAAAGCGCACCGCCGCGCTTACCTAAGTAAATTCGCTTCGCTCGACCTGCAGCGACGTTAGTTAACGCGTTAAATACGATTGCGCACGATCGTACTTGCGATACCTCGTGCAATGGCGACCCACTTTCCCCCATTCATGCGACTTCACCCCCTCTCCCTCCCATCACCATCCCCAAATTACTCCAAAATTTTCCACGACCACTTCGAAATACCCCAAAATGGTAACTACGACAAACCACTGAAAAACAAGTTTCCGGCTAGGCTGGCTAAATAAAAGAATCGCTACGTTGCTCTTCTTTCTCTTTTTTTTCTCTTTTTTATTCTTCTTTTTTTTCTTTTCTCTTCTTCGCAATCTTCGCACGCAAGAGGAATTCGATTCGACGTTCGGACTCGAACAGAAGTCGAGTTTCGTTTCGTATCGCGTGTTACTTCGTTCGCGATTATCGAAGAACGACTTACGCGAAATTTACGGTTGCAATGAAGGCGGAATACCAAAGTGTAAATTGCTCAACGTCGTTCGATACCGAACGAGTGGTCGAAAGAAGGAAGAAAGGAAAGACGTCCTTGCCAGGCGTTATCATAAGAGACTGACTTTACGTAAGAGCCAAGAGAATTTCACAATGCCGCCGGGCGATAGACGCAATTATAATGGAAAATCGTAATTATCCTGCGCCAATGGCGCTGGTTCTGACGAAAGTAGGAAATTCCGATTTCACGGAGGACGACGACGACGACGACGACGACGACGCCTCGCGTCTGGCAAGATACGCCGCGCCTTCGACGTTCAAAGACGTCTTCGAGCGAGATAAGAGCGTCTCTTTCGCTCGAATAGAAATCCCATGGAATTGAAATCGTTCCGATGGAATCGAGAGCGAGCGATCGCGGCTCGAGACGATTTACGTAAAGTCGCCTGTTCGGCGTCATTTGTTGTCATCGTGACGTCATCGAAGTTGTTCGAAAAGTCGTTTCATTTTTTTTGGCGAAAAAAAATTGTTTTTTATGTTGCTTTTATGAGAAACTGTCGGGAAAAAACGAAATGACTTTATTTATGGATGTAATTCGCGATATTACGTATCCACCGTGCGCTCGAGATCGTTCGAGCATGACGATTAGGTCGTTCAAAAATCGTCGTTCGCATCGAGACGATGAACGTGTCATCAACGATTCAATGTCGGATGACGAAGCGATGCCTTCCGCGTTCGAGTCCTTCTCATCGATCGAATCTGGATTTTGAAGCAGCTGCTGCTGATCTCTGAAATGATCGAGTCGATTCTGAACTAATGCGCGAGGCGTCTGATTTTTTTTGTTTTTCTAATACGAGAAGACATCGTCCTTTCTTCGTAACCACGTTCTAAAATAACCCTTTGAGTGCTATGGAAAATTGTCTAATTTCATGCGAAAACTATCAGGCTATTTTACATTTATTTCTTTTTATTATATTTTAATTTATTATTTATATAGCTAATATAAGCTATAAATGTAGCTTATAGTAATTAAATCTTAATAAAATAGTAATTTATGTAATTTAAACTTATAAATTACATTTATAGCTTATAATAGATATTAAAGAGTCGCTCAGGACGACGCCGGCACTTTAACGAAAATTTTCCAACGTCGGTGTGTGTATGTTTGTGTGTTGACTTAAAGGGTTAAAGAACGGCTCTTTTTCTTCTAAGTTTTCTCGCTCTTCGTCCTCGAAATAATCGTTTGGCGATGCTACGAGCACGAGTACAACGATAAGTTAAAAGGGAATAAATAAAAATTATGATCTGGAAGACATTAACGATCGTTCCTTTCCAATGTCGTGTTTATCGCTAAAATGGCGCGCCTTCTTCTCGCGTTTTTTTCTTATCCATGCTTTATAGACTCCGATAAAATCTTACAGTTACCATCAGCCCAGAACAGCGACCTAGGAGAATGCGGAATAGTAGAGATCGCATCGATGAAAATAAATAGAGCGTCCTTCCTTCTTGTATCGTTAAATCCCCGAGTACAATTTACCTTAGCCCGCCATTTGCAAACGAAGGAATTGGGACACGGGTTATATCGAGACACGAATAAGGATTTTCGCGCGTAATACGCGTTCTCACGGCTCAATTTGCCCCGATCATCTCCTCCCCCACGCAAACTACCTTCCCGCAACTGGAACTTCCTACGAACTTCCATCGAATTCAGGAACTATCCGATCAACGATCGTACGAAAATTAGAATTCAACGATTCAGCGAAACTAGAAAAATCTAAAAAATATTATCCACCGAATTTATACTTGTAAAACGATCTTGTGATAGGGGTACAACGAAGATTCGATGGTTGGGAGAGTCGTTTGACTCTTTGCACTCGTATTTATATTTGAGAAGGCTATCGATCGACTCTGAATTTTTCTTTTCACATACGATCGAAATAAAAACATTTTGATGGGAACATATTACAATTTAACTTGCCGATTTAGTAGAAAAAATATATATAGAAAGTTTAATGATAAAATGTAGGATGGCGACAATATGGCGACATACGAGCGCAACGGTTAAATGACGCACGCGCATCAAATTTTTAACCCCTTTCGACTTCCCATGGAGAAGAAAAATTAGAAAAAATCTAAAAAATATTATCCACCGAATTAATAATTATAAAACGTTTTTATTTATTATCGAGGCGCAACGAGGATTCGATGGTAGGGAGAGTCGAGACGCATGCGGTAGTGGCTCGACACCCGCCCGATTAACTCGCCAATGCCGATGACGCACGCGCATCGAATTATTAACCCTCCGAATCGTAAACTACGCGATATCGTTCTTGGAAGGTAAAATCCGATGCGTTCGCGCGAACTCCGCGACTCTGGAACCCGCTCTGGACTGCTATCTGCTTATTTGTTCAGACGCGCGACAACGAAACGCGCGCGCGCGCGTAAAAATAGTATCGCTGTGCAGAGGGCGGTGCGCGCGCGTCGGTGTGCGAATGACGACTGCTTTTCTCATCCACGCCTATTAATTTCTCGTTTATCGCCCAGATTTTTCACCCTTAACGGTCTAAAATGCGTATCTTTGGGTTAGTTGGTTGGCAATCGATAAAAGCTTCCCCTCGAGACGCTCTCGAGATTCGCTCGAGAGTTTTAATCGACGAATGGGAACATCAAGAGCGAATAAGCGACACGCGAGTCAAACGTAGAGCTGGGAATTCCGTGATGCTTTAAAAAACTTTCCAAGGATCGCTGGAATTCTCATGGAAAATCGTGACTCATGCAAATAAACACGACGAGGTTTGGTAATTGAGCGAAGCGATTTTAAGTAAGTCGAAGGTCGATGAAACATCGCCTCTTTCTTCGAAATGACTCGTAAGCGTCATACGAATATTCGTTTACATTTATATCCATTTTTGGAATCGATAAGACGCGCGAAATGCGCGCGCCATTTTGATGTATGCGTACGCCATTTTGACGAATGCGTACGCCGCCATTTTGACGAAGGATAGCGTCGAATTATCGAAAAAGGCTCGAATTTCGTGAAAGATAGCTCGATCATCGAACGTTAGTTTTCGTGGTGCAACGCGTCATCGAATTGGTTTGCATTAGATCCGTATGTTCAATCGCAATCATCGTTACGCGATTGCGATTATCGGTCGACGTTCGGAATCGTTAGCAGGCGCGATTCCTTTCGATGAATGTCGTGCGCCATTTCGACGAAGGATAGCGTCGAATCACCGAAAAAGACACCGGATTCGTGACGCAGCGCGTCATCGAAGCACCTTTCGCACGGACGTAACGCAGCTGACGCACGGAATCTTCCCTCAATCGTGGAATTGCGTAACCTAGCGGCATCGTTTCGGTCGACGACGTGCCGCGTTGTCTTGCCAAAAGAGCGGCGCGAGGAAACGTTTATCCCGCGTAACTGGCCTAGGCCAGGCTAGGCCAGGCTAGGCGCGCTGCGTTCATCGCTGGATGACGCATAACGCCGCTCTTTACGAGGATGGGTCAGGCCGTTATTTCAGAATTATCGTTCGATTCGACCGATCCCATGTTTGACCGAAGTAACGCGACGCGATCGAGCGTCTTTCGTGGATCGCACGAAACGTAGCTAGACACTCATCCTTGAGCAAAGTTTTTCGGGATTTAAAAAGTCTAGACCTAACGGATGCTAAAATTAGTCGACGATCAGACCAATGCCAGGATACACCATAACCATGCCATCTGTTTGGACCTAGTTCGGCCTAGCGTGCTACGCGGGGTTCCAAGCGCTCCCACTAACGAATCACTTCGATTGGCTAGGTCTGGGAATGCCATTGGCCCTCAGTTTCAATCCACCAACGCTTCGAACGAGAGTCGATATCGAAATATTCGACGTGAAAGGTCGTCGTGGGAGCAACGTGACGTAGCACGACGGTATTTCCGTCGACCAAGCGCGTTTTGAAGGAAAATTCCGCCTAACGGTTTCCCTCGTCGTCACCCTCCCCCCACTCTTCCTCGTCAGCCATACCATTTTTCCCTGCCTTCTTCCTTCCATGGGTTTAGTCGAGTGCACGACTCGCTCCAATTATAGCACTGCGTTGTCAGAAATGGCGTTTCACTCGGTATCACGGGCCGAACGATCGAAGATAACGCGATAGTCGCGCGTTCTGCACGCGTAGGACGAGAAGTGAACGTCAGAAGGCCTAAAAGGCCTTGGAACAAAAGTATCACGATCGAATCCTCGCGTTGCATAGGACGATGATCGATAAAGACGAACACCATCCCAACGCGACATCATCCAATTGAATCGAGTAGTCGAGTTCTTAATCGCGATGCCTCGAGTCGTTCCAATCGTTACGTAGGAACGACCGGCTCATTTGCGAAAGAAAGTACGCCATAGGCGGGCAAACGGATACGTGGTCGTGATCACGATGATCGTTCGTGCGTATATCGAGTGTCGTTTCAATGTCAACCTCCGCGATACCAATGGATTTGCATCTTGAAAATAGCTGTACGAAACTTTCTTCCCTGGGTACCTGATCAACGTGGCTAAGCCTCGGTGGACCATGGGAATTTGCCTACGATCAGAGGCTAGGCAATGAAATAGGATACATTCGATATAGTTTGATCGATATACCAAGTATTTTATTCAAGGGCCGGAAGCTAGGGCAAACGAATAGCGAAAGAGACGTTAGTAGATCGAACATACGAGCGATAAAGGAATCGCAAAAATCGCAAAAAGAAGCAGGAAAAATCACGAAACAACGTTTCGACTCGACGGGCAGATCGATGAACCTAATTCAAAAACCGAGATTACCCGGATTGGTCGGATCAGTCATCCTTCTAGCCAGAATTCGAGGAAGACGGAAAACCTAAAGAACGTTCGGGGCCAATTTACATTACGTAAAAACTGTAGACTCCGAAACAGAAATAAATAAACGATTACACCTTGTTTTTGTTCTCGTTCGGACGCGGAACGTTACGCCGATGACGATATCTTTGCGCGTAACCAACAACAGGAACGTAAATTTAAACAGAGGTGTCGCGACGTCGAGTCGCCGTCGGCAATGAGTCGCGTAGGCACGCGATCATTCGTCCGAGCCTTTGACCGTGCCTACGTACTTTTGCGATTCCGCGGCAACTTTGCTCCATTATTTCCTCCCTCTGCCTCTCCTTCTTTCGAAACCCGATGGAACTCGATGCCTTCGCGTTGGCACTTCCGTCCTTCGTTGCCTCGCGTCATCGTGGTGTTTATCGTTCGACGACGCAAAATAGACAACGCACCGCTTTAATACGACGCGTATGCAGCATATTGAATCAAACTTTCGACCATCCGTCGCTGTAAAATTGTTTATACGATCGAAAGCGAGGAACATCGACGCCAACAACGAATCCACGATGTTCGTTAAATCGTTCGATTAAATAATCGAAATGAAATTCTGATTGGTATCGAAGTCGAGTAGGATCTAGAAAATGTCCAGAAGCCTGTCCAAAAGTCTGTTTAGAAGAATGTCTGGAAGACTATTCAAAAGTCTGCCCAAAAGTTTGTTTAATCCCTTCCCTGATTCCGACGAGTTATCTCGTCCTATGTCAATTTTTCTTCTTCTTTCTTGATCTGGACGAAATATCTCGTCCCTTTCGTAGAAGTTCGTAGTTTTGTCACCTGTTTTTATTGTGAACAATTTTTGTGATTATATTTATTGTGAAATATTGACTTAATTTTTATGCCAAGTTACGTGAAAATTTTTAAAAATAGATATAATAAGAAAAGATTTTAAAATAAAAAACTTTGTAAAACACTTAAATGAATATATTTTATTTATTATCTACCTGTCGGTAATTAAAAAACGTAATAAAATAATATGACATTTTTTTGTCGTATTTGTTGACAAATATCCGTCAGTGAAGGGGTTAAAAGAATGTCCAGGAGTCTTTTCAAAAGTCTGTTTAGAAGAATATCCAGAAAACTATCGAAAAGTCTGTTCAAAACTCTGTTTAGAAGAATGTCGTTAGAAGAATGTCCAGAAGACTGTCCAGAAGACTGTTTAGTAACCCACGTGCGGCTAAAAAATGAAAGTAACGTCGATGTGGAATAAACTCACGTTAAGTACGAAAGAACGAATTGGAATCGAGGTAAAAAGGACGAAAGACGCCTCCGACGCTTTCACCGATCTCCGTTCGATATTTCTATCGTTTTTCTACGTGGAATAATCGCTGCTGTCGTCGCCTCGAAACGTTATCTCGTGGAAGTCGGCTCGTACGATCTTGGAAACCGAGTGACGTCAATCCGCGTTTGTAATTCGAATGAAGAGAACGGCGGAACGAGACTCGCGATTTCGGGCCACTTCCCTATGAAAAACATCGAATCGAATCGTTAAATGTTAACTAGCCGCGCGTACTCGGACGATAATCGAGTTTCCGCGAATCCCAAAGAGGCTAACTTTGTCCATCCTGATGAGAAACGACGTTGACTTCCTCGCTTCGATCCGTTTCTGTCCTTCTCGAACGAACTTCTCGAGAAGGGAGGAGTGGGGATGGAAATAAAAAATGAAGAATCAGCTCGTAGCAGAAGCAGAAACCCGATGATAATTTTCACAAGCGGCTTTTAGCGCTCGATCGCGGCCAAAATCGCGAGTTAATCGTTGCGCCTATTACGCGTCGTTTAATATTTCAGCGAGTATCCTTTAATCGAGGGATTAACCAAGTCGATGGAGAACGTCGAATATAGGGAGAATAAAAAAAAAGAAAAGGAGAGAAGAGCACATAAAAAAACATGGATTATTTTTTCCCCACCCAACTCCAACTCCAACTCTAACGGCGAAGAACAAGGTTCGACCTCGCGTCGCCTCACGGTGGGAATTTCTAAATAAAAGTTGCTTAAAACGTACGATCTTATCGATTTCGAACAGGGAAACGTCATCGAATCGGTCGGCGTCGTTCGGCGATGTAAAAATATCGAGCGAGTAGAACGATGGAAAATTTCGATTGGAAAAAGAAGGAGGAAAGAAATGAGAATAAATCAAACGATTTAAGCGAACTTTCCTACGGCTACGAAGTCGAGCCGCACTTTCGAGGCAATGACGTCACGTTCCACGAGATTCAAAATTTCTCGAGATAAATTCGTCGTTTCGCCTAGAAGAAAGCGTGCAAAAATTTGACAAAATAAAAAATTGTACGGACTCTCGATTCGTCGACGTTAAACCTACCGACGATTAGCCGAATGACCGTTCTTGAATCACACTTGGAACTTCTAGCGTGGGAACACTGTGCAGGCGTTTATTAATATATATGTATATTATTTGTAATATATTATCGATGATCGAATGGGATGATTGAGCAGGCGGCAGTCGAATAATAAACGTGACTTTATTACAACGGAAATACTAACGACTAATACTAATTCAAATAAACACATTCAACGTCAAACGTCAGCTTTCACACACGGCTTGCACTCAGCTTGCCTGTACGATCGTCGTCAAAAGACTGATTTGTTTTTTGTTTCCTAGCCACACAGATTGCAAAACAACACACACACACACATTAGTTTCTTTATTGTGGTTACTATGAAAACTCAATGCTCAACTGTACTTTATGTAACAAAAGTCACGTGCAATTCAGGTGCAACATTTAGGTTGTACGGAAAGTACATTTGTTTTTTCCCAACAATTTATCATAAAAACAACGTTTTTTATTTTAAAAAAATGAAATTACTTTTCGAACGACCTAATATTTCTTTTCATTTCTGCAACGCAAATGAAAGAAGAAAATAAATTCGCTTCATCGATTTGTGAAAATTCCGTCTCTTATTCGATCCGATATGCGAATCGACTCTTAGCCCGCGTTCGATCGTCCCAAAAAAAAATCTAGCTTTTTAGGGTCAAGTCCTTGGACCGGTCGTGGCAAGAATAGGTACGCGTGAAACGTCGATAGGTTCAGCGTTAAGATCGAATGACGAACGTACGTCCTGCGCCTCTTCCTGCCCCGACGTATGCAAAATTCGCTTATCGGGGCTAGAGGGGCGCAATTTCGCGAGCAACGTCGCCTGCGTACGGACCAGTTATCCAATCGTCTAGAAAAAAAAATGAGGGAAAAATGGCCGATACAAGCGCAGAATGTACGTGGTAGAACGCCGCGTGCACGTAATCACACCGATGCGCGGCCCGAGGCCAAGAATATAAAATCATCTCACGCGTTTCGGCAGGCGGGCCCTAACAAAAATATTATTAGTACGGCAGCTGGCCATCGACGCCATTTTTTTCTTTCTTCTTTCCCCTATATACATATATATATATATTTCTTTTTTTGCCGCCACGCCGAAACATACAGACATTGTTGCAATGTAGAGAGACTATTGTAGAGAAAAAAGGGGAGACGTTCACTTTCCAACATGGAAAAATTGCACTTGGCGGAGGTTTTTGGCTCTGATGTTTCGTACATCGCGAATGTAAAGTTGGACGAAGGCCAAATGTGGGAAAAAATGCTAGATCGAGATCGAAGGAAGATTACGATTTTATATTTCTTTCTTTTTTTCTGAAAAAGACTCGTCGATTACGAAGAAAGACAAACGCTCGCACGGCGAACCTTTGGACGTAAAGATTGTTAGAGCGAGACTCGAGAGAGACTGGATGAATCACTCGGTGGCACTGCGATACCAGTAACGAGTTTCCTTCGTTTCCAGGTGCCTACGACCGTGCAATACTCCTCGCGTTCACTCCCACATACTCGCAATCGCGAGGATTATACATACGGAAGCGAGTCCCGATTCCAGATTTACGTCGAGAGATTCTTTTCTTGGTTGGTATATAGCGTCTTTGGGATAAAGGAAATGAATTCGATCGAAAAAATCCCACGCCCATGTTCATACGCGTACGCGTCAATGCCAATTCCATATCCGCAACGGCTAACTTTTTTCTTGGTCGGTGATAGGCCCAATCACGACGAAGGAAGTAAATTCAATGGAAGGTCCTTAACGTTCGTATCTATGCCCAGAACCAAACCCAGATCAAATCCACGACGCAGCGAGTTCCAATCACAGATTTTTTTCCTTGATCGGTAATAGTGCCATCGCGACGAAAGAAGCAAGTTTGAATGGTTCAAGCGCTCGGAATACATAACGTACGAGTTTTGATCCTGAACATCGTTCCGTTCCAAAGACGATTTAGGCGCGCATTCGACTGGAAGAGGAGGAAAATCGTACGAAGTAGGTGAAATTGGGAATCGATCAGAGGGAGAAAGGCGAATCGCGTTGGTGTTACGCTCGCGCGATCCCACCCAGCTCGCACGTAGATAAGTACGTACGTAAGCGATCGAGTACGCGCAAGCAACCAACGTGTGTCGGCGTACGACTGAGGTCACGGAGCGACCATAGTCGAATATAGCTAAGGATATTACGTACCGCGCGATGACTCAGGCCGATCAATGAGTAAATAAGGAAAAGCGAACGTCTGTGCACGCACGGAGGTTTCTTTATCGACGACGACGACGACGACGACGAGGATAACAAAGTCTCGTCCTCGTTAACCTTCCGTTATAGAGCCTCCGCAGGCTCCAGCTGTTCTACTTCTCTCGTTCCTTGCTACCTAATAAGGGACTCGGCGCTTTTTCTCGTTTCTAGTAGTATCGAGACGCGTCCGCGCGATTAAACGCGACCGCGCGAGTCCGCGTGTCCTTTTTCCCAATTTACTCGCGATGCGGGAGAAAGACACGATCGAAACTATGTCAGAACTGCAACGAGACCTAGAGGTTGACGAGAAGCTAATCGTTGAGTTTGGGATCGTTCGAGGAGGCGATCGCCGGAGTCTGTTAAAAAATTTGGAAATAGGCCTATAAAATTAAAGCCGATGTTTGAATCGCGATGGGACAAAGCAATTCCGAAGCCCGATAGGTAGGACGCTCCTTCGAGGCGAAAATAAATCCGAAGACAATCGGAAGACGATCGGTCGCAGTCACTTAAGTTTCGACGCCTCTGTCGATGGCAAGAGAAGTAACGCGAGCCGTAGCGAGTTCTTTCGATCGCGAAGCATCGATAACGTCGCTCTTTACGAAGGACAAGCGCGGATACGATAATCGATGATAAAGCGCGAACGACGTCTCGAGGTACGCGTCGATCGAGCGATACGAGCATCGAACAAACATCGAGCGATCCAAAAGCAAGCAAACGTCGTCACTTTGCGCAATGCGAAGCAACGAGCCTCGGGGACTCCAAGTGCAATATGGCTCGACGTTGGGATCAACGTGGATCTTCCAGGCCTGAAAACACTAACTTTCGTTACGTCATCAGACCCTCGTTGGGAACTAGACGGAGGCGAGACCTTTATACAGGCCGACCCTTCGTCACCGGTCCTTCCACACGTTACGAACGATTGTTAATCCTCTTGGTGAAACGTCATTCCGGCGCAAGGTCTCGAAAGTCGTCGAAAGCCGATCGGCGTAACTGGCTCGAGGACCGCCTGTCGGCTCGAATTTGCAATTGGATCTGGCATTCGCGCCTGTTTCTTCCTGACACGGTGCTGCCTCGACTGAATACCAAGTGAACGGTTTCATTTTTTCGCGGTATCGATCGACCCGAACGAAGAGGCTTCCAGCGGAGCCGCTGGTCTTCGACGATTTTCCTGATCGAGGAATAATTTAGAAGCCTCGCACTAGGTCTCTAGTGTGCACTACGGATTTAAGAGACGAGAGTTCTCGCGATTGGTGGATACCTAACATCGCTATTCCACGCGTGCCATTTAAATACTACCACGCGCACGATCGGTGATCATCGAGCAGTCTGGGTTTCTTCGTAATCTCGAAGATTGCGTCACGTGGTTGTCAAAGAAAGACGGAAAGTAATTAAACGAAGATTTCATGACCAGGTGACGTCGCCTGTCCAGTCCACTCGCGCGGACGGATGATACCACTGATGCCGCGCGCACTGCTGACCAATTTATCGCTTAGAACCGGACGTTATATCGCGATCACCGGCCATCCTCAAAGGACGTACGCACGTAAGGCGAGTACTTTCTACCCGGCAAAGCGTTCGAAGCTATTAGCGTCGTAATTCAATTCTAACCGTTGCGAGGATGCAATTGGCTCGTTACTGCGCGCTGATGCACGTACGAACGAACGACGACGTCGTCCTTTCCCCGTCCACCGCGCTACTTTAGGACGGTCTAGTCCTTGATCGAAGCACGTGATTCGAGATTGATTTCACATAGACGTCGATCGAAGGAGATCGTCCGAAAGCGCTTTCTCAAGCATGCCCATTCGCGAAAGACGGGTGATAGGAAGAAGGTCGAAAGGACGCGTCTCGTCCGGAGGACTTTGACCGACCTTTCGCGAGAATTTAAGCAATCCCATCATACAGTAGGACCTAGGCGTGCATTCGAATAAATTCCAGGTCCTACCGTTCGCGAGTAATCCTCTGACCGCCAAAGACCGCGTATACAGTTTTCGTGTAGAAGGCAACGATTTAAGATGGAAATTCGGTGGTCTCACCGGAAAGTTATATTTCATCGAAGGGAGGACTGCGGGCTCTTCTTTCTTCCTAACTTCCTTCCTGCGTGATCGTATAATAATGAATGGTACGACGATCATCCCCGTGGAATTTGTCGAGTTGCTGCGGGCAACGTTATTCAAAATTGATTCCGAGCGAGTGGAAACCCAGATCGTCCGTAGAAGTAGGCACGATCGAAGGATACCCTCGTAACCGTCGAATTTCTTTTAAATTCGTGGCGATTCGACTCGAGATAAATAACGCTTGGTATCGTCGTGAAAGCCATAGGAGGCCCGCGACGCCGATAAAACAAGCGTATGCGAAAACAAGGACCCGTGCGACGACACTTTGCGAAAATTTATCTCGCTCCGTTGTCGAAACGGCCAGACATAAAGAAGATAACGAGAAGAAATAAGAACTCGGGAGGGGGGGGAGGAGGGCTGGGTCATTAAACATCGCGATACATCGCACCACGATCGATCACCAAGAAACTATCGAACTATCGGAACTATCCTAGTTACGATAGGGTCAGACTGACCCCCGTTCCCGTGTTGACCCCCATCGTATTTTCTTGGGTGCCTCGACGATCGTTTAAAAACTAGAGAAACCACTAAAGAAGCCAGGTAGGACCAACTAGCCAACTACGAGCACGACTATGAACTGAAGGATCAACGACTGGGTCAGTGATCGAACAAACGAATAAACTTGGGTAAGAAATCGACGAGTGGCCAGCGATCGAACTAACAGGCCACCGTCTGGTGGGGGAACACCTAGAAACGTCACGCTCGTCATCGTCAGCTCCTACGCCTCCGTCGGTGGAAGATAGCGGTGTAGAAAGGGTTTAAATGTCTGCCATCGTAAATTAAGCGCCTAGTATCGCGATCATAAACGTCCGCCGTTACGTTCCGTATTTATAACCCCACGATCGTGCGTGCGGGTGTACGTGTGTGTGTGTGTGTGTGTGTGTGTGTGTGTGTGCGTG
>JAITYT010000759.1:1581688-1592548 GCA_025433975.1 Liostenogaster flavolineata
TGATCGTGCCGCCGGCGTCGTCGTTGTCGTCGTCGTCGGTAGGCTTCGTTACAACGCCGTAACGCCGTTGTAACGGCATCGAAAGCGATCGAAGTCGACCGTCCGAAACGACGCTGCAAACGCGTCTGAAATGTCTGAATAGCCTCGAAAACGATTATCGCGACGACGACGGCCACGATCGTTCGCTTTCGTAGAAAGCTGCCTGGTCGTTTGCGTATATCGAGAAAGTCAGGCAGCTCGCGCCGATATATCGCGAGAAAACGATCGATTCGACGATGGATGGGCAACCGACGACGGGTCGTCCTCGATAAGCGACTCTCGTCGCGAAAACGATTTTCGAGGCGATTCGTTCGACGAGAGTTCGATTTTACTTCGACGTGACTTAAAATTTTTTCTTTTTCATTTTTTTAAATAATAGAATTTATTTATTTATTTGGTAAACAAAATTTCATCGAAAGTGCGAAAAGTACGCGGAAAGCAATGCGCGGGCTTAAGATTTCACGCGCGTGTGTATCGGGTCGTAACGTATGAAACGTTCGATTTCTTCATTCCATTCCATATGGAATTTCGTTTCCGTTTGTACGGAATGGAATGGAAAAATCGGACGTTTCGTACGTCACGACTCAACACGTTGGTCGCAGCGCGATCCAAACGATGCGGCGCACCGCGGTCTTCTTCTAAGCGCGCTTAGATCTAATTATAATTTTTACGTAAACGCATCCTTGCGCAAATAAGCGACGCGATACACGCACGGAATAAATTGAGCAGTCGGTTTGCGCTCGTTATGCAAACGACGAAGATGTTAACGCGTTGACGTAGGCGTCAAACGCGATCGCGGCAGCTTCTTTTCCACCTTTCTTCGCCATCGTAGCTTCCTCGGGGAAGAACGAGGGCCGAGGTTGCCAATGGCGACGAACAGATGTCAAAGGAGACTCGAAAAGTCTCACGGGGGCTAGCGCGACCGCGAACAATTCGATTTTCGCCATGTTCGAGTAGCCCAGCGAAAAATTCGAAAACCAAGAGGACCGGAGCCGCTAAAGGTCGACGTCGAACTGGTCGAATTTATACTGGAAAATCGTTCGAAATTTTTGGGGTTCTTCGAGGGGTAACGTTCGCTCGTCTCTATAGAATTTCGGGCCTCTCTCAAGTTCCTCGTGAAGATGGGGAGAATCCGACTCGAATGACTAGCACAAGAGGCGGTCGGCGAATAGTTTTCCTTGCTTTCAGACGCGACGATAGGCGCGAGCAGGTAAAATCGAGGTTGAAAGGCGAGCTACGGCCAAGCGGAAACGTACGAGACGTCGAGAATAATTTACTGGCGCTAGACGTTGCAAAATTAATTTCAATTTCTTGCGACAGCGCGATATCATCCGAGGTAAGTTTATCAAACTTCGTGATATCTTCGTGGTTACTAAGAAGAGAGAAAGAGAGAGGAGAGGGGGGGGGGCGAAAAGGTCGAGCAAAGCGGTCGAAAAGACCCCAGCCGAGTCGGCAGTTGGTCTCGACGTCGATCATCAATTATCGCGTTTATCGTGAGCAAATCGTTTCTTTCCCAACTGATCTCTACTATTCCATTCTCTTCTTGCTCTCTTCTCTCTCTCTCTCAAAAAAAAAAAAAGAAAGAAAATTCCAATTGCACCCAGTTACTCGGGATAATCCCAGGCTTAGTTTGGGTCCGAACAGCGCGATGGTTCCCTTCTTCTACCTGTCCTTCTTCCATGTTCTTCACGATCTACAATAAGCGTCGTTAGGAAGAACTTTTGGGCTGCTTCTCCTGCGCCCTCGACCCACCCAAGAGACAACGACGATCGCGCTACGAACAATACGAGGACCCCCATTAAATCGCTAGGAAATGGTGTTTTGATCGGAGCCGCCCTGCCCCTCCCGCAAGCTCGGCAGTTTCGTACCTCTCCGCTCGTTTCGTTCCTCTTAGCCTCGGCGCGATAATGAGAACGAATTCCGAACGGCGGAATGCGCCGCGTACACCGAACGACGAGTCCCGCGCCTTCGAACGCCAACTATTTTAATATTTTTTCGCCCAGACGCCTCGAGAGACTCGAATTAAATATTATCGGGAGCGGCACGCGCGTCCGCGCACCTCATCGATCAGAGTTCGCAGTTCGGAGCGTCCAATCGACTCCTCCTGGATTCAAGGACCTTGGATCGCCTCCTCGTCGTCAATATCGGCTTGGAGTACGGCCCAAGCTGATCTAAAAGAAATTCGCAGGACGAGCCTTCCTACCCGCGTTTTCTAATTTTCCAATCGGAGGAATATCGAGACGATGGTTGAAACAAACTACATCGACTAGAGCTACGATAACTGCGATAAAATTAATATAATTATAATAATTATATTCTGCCTTTTCACATCGGTATAGTTATTTTTTAATTTTTCTCCAAGAACTTCTGAAAAGGATTAGCGATACGCGGCATAAGCGATTAGCAGGTCGAGACGGTCGTAGTGGTTTGCGAGACTGGTTGGCTCGAAAAACTTTTTCCCCAGAGGCAAACTTTAAATTTCGAGGAACTCGCCTAAAAATTGCGAACGGTTAGCAGCATCGCGTGTCCAAGCTCGAGGCTTCGGCGTGCGAATAACGAAATACATAAACGAATCGTCGTTACATTACGGTACCAGACGTACGGCGTAACCAGAAATAACCCTTGAAAAAGACTCCGTCGCGACCCGAGGTGAGACGCGCTGGTTCTCGACCGAGAATTATCAAGTTCGAAAATGTGGCCAGGATCGCGCAGGATCAGCGAGCTTCTTTTTTCTTTCGAAAAGCCAAAAGAAGAAGAGAAGGAGAAAGAGAAGAAGATGTTTAGTCGAGCTGTCGCAAATACGAGCAGCCTTGACAAACGAATGGCTCGTAAACAATACTTTTGAAATAGGTCTTACACGCATCTCGAGATTCCCCGAAGAGATTAAATTCGCGAGATAAAAATACGTTTGCGAGCGTCGCGGCTTTTAACGCGCGCCTTGGAACTCCTTTTACCGACTCGCCAACACCTCGAGGATGAATTTGGAATCGACAGTCTCGTTGGGAAATTTTTCCTTTTTCTTTTTCGGGGAAAATATCACGGATAAGGAGAAAAGGCGACGAGGAAAGAACACATCTTAGCAAGAAAACGTTCAATTTCGATACTCGCGACGGTCCAAGTTGGCAACTTTGACTTTTGACCACAATAAGGAAGTTATTACCGTTAGGAGGAATTCTCCGTCGCGTTTAAACGATTCCTTCTTTCCATTCGAAATTGTTCGTTTGTCTGGACTAGTGCGGGGCTTGCGTCTTCGCGAAAGAGAGAGCAAGAGGAAGAGAAAAAGCAGCTAGAAAAATAATACACGCGATAACGAGAGCGGAACAACGTATCGCTCGTAACCGTGACGTTGCCTCCCACAGTGACGAAAACTCGTCGCCTTGAAATACGTCAAACTTTCGAATTATTTCTCCGTGGATCGTCGAGCGTTCAAAGTACGCTCTCGGAGGTTCTTTGAGCGTCTAGAAATTCGTGCGAGCGACGCGCAACGCCTTGCCGACGGACGCGGTCTCGCGCCGACCCCCTAACCAAATACGACATTTGCGAAAATCTTCTCCGTCGCGGTCTCGATATTCGATCCGCCATCATGGAAGGGAACTTCGATGTAACCCGAGTTACAATGACGCTCGCAAGACCGATAACGCGCAATATTTAAGCGCGAGCTCGATCACGATCGATTCCCAATGTGAAATATTCGTAGCGGTGTTTGCCTCCCGATCGATTTCCAGCACCGATGGGACTACGAAATCGTACGTGGGAATACGAAACGATAAACACGCGCAGTTCTATCTTTTACCTGATCTCTTCCGAACTTCGAGATCCTTCGTTTTGAAACCACGTCGTCCGACGCGAATCGATTCGATTTATCGTCTTACCCGCGAACTTGCCGAAAACCCCAACTGCTAGCGCGTATTTTCAGCGACTGGAAGCCGCCTCGATGCGTTTCCACCGTCGCCCAATGATTTCTTTTTCTCCCTGACTCCCTAAAAAGCGCGGCGGGAGGCCAATCGTCGTCGTCGTCGTCGACGTCGTCAATGTCGTCGTCTCGTTTGTTTCCGGCTCACCTTCGCTCGTACAAAAGATCATAATCGACCTCCATGGGCGGTTTTACATCCGATCGAGCCTCGATCCAAAAAATCGCCAGTCATCATCGCCTAGAATCCCTCTAAACCTTAAAACTTGGGACTTCTTCTTTCTAAAAGCATAGTCTCGAGCACCGTCGATATCGCAGCTCGCAGCGGCGCAAATGGAAAAACCCGAGTGATTCCAGGCCGTCGAAGTTGGAAGTTCTCTAGTGGAAAATTTATTTAGCGTCTACTTCAGCCGCTGTTTGCGAAACCCGGGTCGGGGATCCGGGAGGATCCCTGTTGGTTCTCTCGCGCGTCCTGCCAAGCCGAAGGCGTCGGACGCGATATCGAGCAATTTCGTTTCACGACGTGGAATTAACAATGCGATCTCACGGCGGATCCCTACGACGAAATTACGCGAACTCACCGTTATTATTATTGTCCTCGTCGTCGTCGTCGGCGGCGGCGTCGCTATTAAACGTTTCACTCTGAAATCTCGGTAGAAGTTATCGCGGTGGTCTCGTTCGTGTATTCGCTCGGGCGAAAGTAGAACGGAACATAGTTACGACCAAGAGGAGGAGAGCGATCTTTTCTAACGAACCGACCGGTTGTAAAAAAAAGGAAGAAGAAGGACGTCGACGTCGTCGTCGTCGTCGTCGTCGTCGTCGTCTCGTAACGATCCTTCGCCTCTCCGTCGCTGTCCCTCTTATTTTACTTATATCCTTCGCTTTACTAGGAAATCGAAAACCTTTTTTCGAAGAGGTCGCTATCTTATTGCGCATCGATCGTACTCGATATCGATATTTTCGTTTGCGTGCCCGTGCTAGCAAGAAAGTAATTTCGGGAATTTCCCCCCCCCCTTTTTTCTATCGCGCGAAATAAAACTCGATCGTACGTAGAATGCGAACGAAAGTTGGATCGATCGCGTATTTTCCATTTCGTTCGACGGCCTCCAGCCTCCACCACCACTTTTCCGACAACTCTGTGATTCATAGTCCTAGCACCGATGGAAGTCGTTCGAAAAAAAGAGGGGAGAAGAACGTAAACGTCGCGTGTTCGTAAAAAAGAAAAAAAAAACTAACTTCAAGGCACTTTCTCACCTTGGATGAATAACATTTCCATTTTCTCGTTTTGGAAAATCGTAAATCGTTCGGTAAGTACGCGATGGTTTTCCCGCTGGTTTTTTACGATCTTCAAGAAACTTGGAGGAAGCTTCGATGGAGATTTGAAAAGAAAAGAAAAAAAAAAGAAAAAAAGAAGCTTGATCGAGTCAGTCGACGAGTGCGACCAAGCGAAAGGACAAGGGAAAGAAAGGAAGAAGACAGAAGCGAAATGACGGATGGTACGGTAGAGAAAATAGCGAGGAATTTTCTAAGACGAAAACGGCGCGATTCGCGAACTCGACCAGCCAGGAAACGCGCGAACTACCGTCGCACTACAACCACCGACGCTATTCTCTCCACAGGGTCGAGTTAACATCTTCGTAGAGTTCCAGGACGGAAAAAGAGAAAGAAAAAAAAGAAGAAGAAGATAGCGAAAGAATACCTTTGATCCAAAACCGTGTTGACCAAGAAATTACGCGGGTGTCAGGCTAGTGCCGCGTGATAGTACGAGCGAGTAGGCAAGCCGGCAGCATGGAAACTTCCCAGAGCGAGTGTCGATGGCGAAGTCGGGTGAGAAGAGATCGCCGGTGACGGTGTCGTCGGCGACAAGCCCAGTCTTGAACTGACTGTGTGGTCTTGGTCGATGTCGTCGTCGAGGTCGAACGATGACAATTAGGAAGGCATCACGAGGACGGGCTGCTCCTTCGCACTCGGATCGCCCTTTTGTCTCGGGACTTTCTTCCTCCTTTTGGGGAAGTCACACAAATTAACCAATGGCTAAAGGTAGTTGGTTCGTTGCCTGACACGGCGTCGAGTCCGAACGATTTCGACTCTGGAGACTATCCCGAGTATCTGGCACAAACTCCCGACGGAACTTTAACGATCGAGACGAACTCTTACTCGTTATGGTGTTTTCGTTAGGGTAGAAAGCAAAGTCAACCGATGACGGCTCGAAAGGTATCTCTCGATATTCCTTTCCTCAGATTCGTACGTTCTATCTCTCTTTTATCCTTCTTCCTCGATCGGCTAGTTCGCAATAATTCCCCAACGATTACCTATCGCTACGTAACGACGACGACGACAGCGGCGTCGACGGCGTCGACGGCGGCGGCGGCGTTCGACGGCGCTGAACAATTTCGACGTAGAAACCTCCCGATCCTGGTCACCAGACGCATTTCTGCCGCCGCAACGACGTCGACCGAGGAAACGTGCGCTCTGGGTCGTTCCGTCGTTATCGTTATCTCTATCGTTAGAAGAAAATCCAAGACCGAAGTCGAACCGATGACAGCCACGAGAGCATCGCGAGTTCTCTCTCTTTCTCTTTCTCGCTCTGTCTCTCTCTCGCTCGCTAGCTGCCACTTAGGTCTTTTTCTATCTTCTTCTATCTTCTCCGAAGGGATTCTCGACGATCGCGTATCGCTAAGTAACGACGACGATTACGACGGCGTTCGATCGTCGGGTGACGCGACTTCGACGTGGTAACCTGACGATCCCGAGCATCAGGCGCATCTTCACGACGCGACGACCAGGTGGACCGGGCCAGAGTCGCAATCTCGTTGTCGTCGTCGCTAGGAAGGTTCCCAAGAGCGGCGATGAGTCGAGTCGACCTTGTCGCGAGTCACTTCCTTCGCTGATGCCACTATCACCGATATCTTCCGGTATCTATCCTCGTTCCGAGGAGCACCCAGGACCGATCGCGTATCCGCTGCGTAACGACCGATGACGACAGAGTGCGATCGTCGCGTCGTAGCAACTCCACGATCTCGACGACGTCGGAAACTTCCCAAGATCCAGCCGAGCACCGCACCGACCTCGTAATAGCTTCCACCGAGATTGGAAAGGACGGATTATCCGCACCCTGGCACCGATATCCTTATCCCGACGGTTCGCGCTCGCAAGCGGCATGCGCTCCGTCGACGTCGGCCAACTTTGAGGTTAGGTTCGCTCCCGAGCGACAGATGTTTCGCGTTTTCGCAGCGCGCGATCGAACTGCCGCCGACGGGCGACGATTCAACGGACGGACGGCGGACGGACTGACGGACGGACGGAGCCGACTGTACTCGAGAGGGGCAAAGAAGAAGAAGAAAAATAAGACGAACGTGTTGGGACGATGATACGCCTAGGATAAGAAAAAGACCGGAGTCCAGATTTTGACGAGACTGACTTCAAAGAGACTCGGGCACGAACTGAGGAATAAAGGGAAAGAAGGAACTGGGACCGATAGGGGTCGTGAGATGGTCGTTCGGTCGAGGGATGAAGCCGGTGGTGGGGGGAGCGAGCGGCAGTGGTGGGGAGAAGGGCAGCAGGGTAGCAAGAGGCCCGTGAGAAAGGGCTTTTGGAAAAAAAAGGGGGCTGTCTCGGGAAATGAGCGTAATTTCGATGGTCACGCGGGTCGGCCAGCTAACCCGAGAACGGAGACACGCGTACCGGCCTGTGACGACGACGAAGACGACGACGATAGCGACGCACCACGAATCGAGAGCCATAGGAACGATTGCGCCGCTGGAGATGGGCTGCCGTCGGTTTCGGGGCGAACGGGCCGAGGGAGGGGAGCGCCGTGCGACGGGGAAGGGAGCGAGCGAGACGGAGATAGTCTAGACGAGGAACGAGACAGACAGAGACGGAGAGACGGTACGTACCTCTCGCTTCTTGGCCAGTGTCTCTCTCTTCAGGGACGGCGGGCCCAACGGTCGCGTAGCCGCATGTTCCGCTTATCCTCCACGGCGGCACGAATCCTCCTCTTCCTCTTCCTCCTCCGCCGCCTCCTCCACCTCCACCACCTCCACCACCTCCTCCTCCTCCTCCTCCTCCTCCGCCGCCTTCTCGACGTCGTCCGGTTCGTCGTCGGGCGGTCGTTAACGACACACAGCCATCTTGCGTAGCGACTGGCCTGCTGCTGCTGCTGCTGCTGCTGGTAGTGGTGATGTTGCCGGTGATGATGCCGATGATTCCGTTTGCGGTACGGTCGCCTTGGGTTTGCCGAAGCTCGCGAGGGCAACCAAGAGGAAAACCACTGGCGATGACGACGGCGGCGACGTCGACGTCGTTGAGCTTGATGGTGATAGTGTCGCCCCTGCTTGTGTCGACCGTGGTGGAGATAATGTCGATAATAATAAAAGTAGTTCCCACAGTGGTGGTGGTGGTGGTGGTGGTGGTAGCGGTAGCGGTGTTTGTGGTCTTGACGTTGTCGACGATAACAACAACAACAACAACAACGGCAACTTGGCTGACGTTGGTGTCGATGGTGGAGATCGTTGCGGTAATGGTATTGGCGCGTGTACGGGAAAGAGAGGAGGATATACAGGCGTGGAAAGGACGACGTCGAGGAAGGAAAGAATAGGTCGGGAGTGAGGGAGAGGAGAGAGACAGCGAAGATGACGACGACGACAACGGAGTTCCGTGGAGCCGCTTGTCCCGCGAAGTAATAGCGATAGTAGTCGTAGTAGCAGTGGTGGTTGTGGTGTTGGCGATAATAAATGTGGTAACAGCTGTCGAAGTAGTGGTGGTATTCCTGGTAGTAGTAGTAGTAGTGGTGGTGGTGGTGGTAGCGGTGGTATTGGTGGTGTTGGTGTCGGTGTTGGTGATGGTGGTGGTGGTGGTGATGATGATGGTAGCAGCAGTAGCAGAGTCGATCGCGCGCACACGTACGTCGTTGACACGAACGTGACACGGACGAAGGCGCAACGATGACAGCACCAACGACAACAACGACGACGACAACGACGAGAAGAAGAAGAAGAGGAACGGTGGCAATAGCAGTGGCAATAGCAGCAGCAGCAGCAGCAGCGGCAGGAACGGCAATAGGAGACGGGCAAAGGCGCGCTCGCGCCCACGCACGTACACCAATAAGATGACGTAGAAGCAGCAGCAGCAGCAGCGACGACACCGCCACCGCAATGCCACCGACGCGAGGACCACACCGCACCGCACCACCGCACCACCACTTTCCTCACGGTCTTCGCCACTTTTTCGTACGGCCCTCGCCCGCCTTCGTCACGTACATATTATCACGGGGGCCACGGGGCAGACGACCGAGCGGGCCAGGCTGCCGCCGCTGCTGCTGCTCCGCCCCCTGCGGCTCTCCTCCCGCCCTCGCTCCTCCCCCTGCCGCCACTAACCACCCAACGAGGACCGGACGTACGCGGTAGCGGTTAGGACGGTCGGACGGATTTCTTCTTCTTGCTTCGTTGACGTCGTAGGAGACGCGAGCGAGAGAGAGAGAGAGAGGAGAGATAGATCTTTCCGCGATGCCCGACGGCGATTGGTCGACGCTGGAGCGCAGCTGACGACGAATGACGACGTCGTGACGATGTCGTGAAGACGTTAATGACGTAGACGCGAGATTGTCCGTGGCTCCAGCCGTACGAGCGCCTCGTTTTTCGAGATTCTTCCTTCGGATCGAAGCTTTCTACGGAGCGTTCGATCGTCTCGGATCGCGTTCACTGTCCAGTGCTCCTTTCGGAATTATCGTGCGCGCGCGCGCGACACCGCGACGACAAAAACGACGACGGCGACGGCGGCGACGACGACGCAACGATGATGACCGAGAGATCGCTCGGAGTCGACTGCCGTGCGACGACGCGACTTCGGCCTCCTTCGGTGCCGTTCGGCGCCGCTCGGCGAACGGCGACTCGTTCGCCGCACAGGGCCGGCGCTATTGGGGGCGCCTGCGCGCCCCGCACGCTATTTTTCGTTTTTTCGTCTTTCTCGATGGAGGCCGATCGACTTTTCGCTCTCGAATCCTTTCCAAAGGTTCTCGCGCGTTTCTTTTCTTTTTTCAAGCTCGAAATTTTCGTTTCGACGTTGTCGTTTTTCTTTTAGATTTCGAGTAACTTGGAGTTACTCGAAGCTCGATCGAACGAATCGAAGAAAAGTTGATAAATTCGCGGCCGAAGGATCGAAACCGATGCGGCAGTGCGGCTCCCCTCTCGTTTCTAGCCGATGAAATTGGATCGCTGTGCGCGTCACGAACCTGGGCGCGCCTCGTACGGCGCTCGAAACGGCGCTTCGGAGAGTCGAGCCCTCGCGAGGATGCGTCGCAGTAGATGCTAACGATCGGTCGAATTTATTTTTATCGAACCGCTCGAAGATAAGCGCGATAACGAAGACGGGAAACGATCGCGGGAAATTCTAGATTTTATCGTCGAAAAGGAGATCGAAATCGTGAAAGACGTTTCTTCGATTGGCGCCCTTTTTTCAAACGGAAGAGAGCAAAAGAGGGTGAAAAGAGAAGAAGAAGAAGGGGGGCGATATCTCGACGCCTACTTCGTTGAAGTCGCGGAGTATTAATAACGCGGGCCCGCACTCTCTTTTTGTAAATTATAAAAATAGCCCGAACCGTAGGTATTACCGCTTCTCTCCCGCATCCGGGAGCCCGCGGCGAGATCCGTTCGCTTCGTACGGGTTGCCGGTGCGATCTCGGTCGCGCGGCGTCCCCGACAAAACGGAACGACCGTCGGATCCTCGAGGAAACGAAAAACAAAAAGTAAAGAAGAAGAAGACGAAGAGGAGGAGGAAGCGGAAGAGAAAGAAGAAAAGAAGAAGAGGAACAGGAACGGGAAGAGAAGAAGAAAATATGTACGTCGAAAGTGCGTTTTCTCGCCTTCTCTTTCTTCCTTCTTTTCTCTCTCTCTCTCTCTCTCTCTCTCTCTCTC